>JAAALK010000288.1:38319946-38645992 GCA_019279435.1 Zizania palustris
CATGGTGCTCAACTTGAAGGATATCCCACCGAGAAGATGATAGCTCCTAATGTAGAGTGGTTTGCTGAAGATCAACAAGTTCTTGGCTTCATCTTTTCTTCCCTTTCAAGGGAGGTTCTATCTCAAGTTGTTGTTGCACAAACAAGAGCACGTGCATGGAAGATAATTGAAGACATGGTTGTGTCAAGAACACAAACACGAACCATCAACGTGCGATTGGCTTGGCTCTGATGACAACTCAAAAGGGGATGATGACGATCTCTGAGTATGTTGCGAAGATGAAAGCCTTGGGAGAAGATGTAGTAGCATCAGGAAAACCTCTAGATGAGGAAGAGTTAGTAGCATACATTCTAAATTGTTTATATGCTGAATTTGATCTTATTTTCTCTGTTCTCGTGGCTAGGGTTGAACCAGTTTTGGTAACAGAGGTTTACTCCCAACTCTTGATTTTTGAAAATAGGTTAGATATGTGTCAAGCTTTCTTTCCAGTAGCAAACTCAGCAAGCAGAGGAGGTCGATGTGGTCCATCAGCATGGGGTGGAGGTCGTGGCCGCACTAGCGTTGCTCGTGGTTGTGGTGGTGGACGAGGAAGGGGTCGAAATTCTAGTAACTTATGACCCACTTGTCAAGTCTGCCACAAGAAAGGACATGTTGCATCAGATTGCTGGCACTTGATATGATGAGAATTATGTTCTTGATAAAAGAATGTTGCAGCTGCTACATCACACAGCTTCACAGCATGCCTATGGTGATGAGGACATCGCTGCCATTGATACAACCACAACAGCAGCCAACACTTCACCGCTTACACCTAAGCAAGGACCAATGACACGCGCCCGTGCACGTGAACTTAATTATCTGGTGAACTCGTTCCTAGCTGTTCAAGTTAATTATTTTTCCAATGGGTACTATTAAAGTCTTGTGATGACTTTATTATCCTTAAGTGCTTAGGAACTGAACCAGCTAGGAGTGGAGAAGGCAACAATGCAATAAATATTCGTGCACCCGAAGGGACTCTTGTAACTGTAGAAATCCAAGATTAAATGGAGCATATCTTTCAACTCCCAAGGTTGTTTAATGCAAATAAATACTTGTTGGAAAGGTCTCTTCGTCTGCTTTCCAACGGATCAGAATCATGGCAGGACAGATGAAACGTCCAGAAACTGCCGAAGAACGCTCGTGACTCCATCCTGAGTTTCTAGTTTTCCCTTTAAAAGCAAGTGGTAGCCACAAAAGAACTCGGGTTTTGTTTTGATGTAAGATAGCTGCTGCTACTTCCTTGTAACGCGCGTGTCGGCTAGACCGCCCGATTACTTGAATCAAAACTCCAACTTCTATCACATCCGTGAGTGTTTGCTTGTCATCTTGTTCTTGCTTGTTCTTCGATTGCTTGCAGGTTCAAGGCTGTTCTTGGCACGGCAAGAGCAGCAACAACCGGAGTCGGTGTAACTATCGCTAAGGCGCAGCATCCTGGTGGTTGTTGTAGTCGGGTAGCACAACGTCGATCTCCACCCCCAAATCGTAGTTATCAGGAGACGGTGTACCTGTCGCTCAAGGCGCCACACCATCTTGGTTGTGGTAGTCGGGCAGCCAACGTCGGCTTCTACCAAATTCACCACATCCTCCATCTCTCATCGAAAGATCGGGCTCCCCCGTACCCGTAGGGGTCTATTAAGTGGTATCAGATTTCAGGTTGATCGGTGAGAGATTTCCTTCTCCTTTGTTCTTTGTTTTTCCTACAGTCCACTTTTGCCCAAAGATAAGTTTCGATCTGAAAATCCCAAAAAACATTTTGTGCCTTTGCTTTGCTACTTAGCTCTCGGCTTGTTGAATTCACGGTTACTTCTTTGTGTCAAGTTGCTGGTCCTAACTTTTTACCGCTAGAGTTTTGAGTTCGTGCACCTTGTTCTATCTCCATTTTCATTCACTAGCTGAAGTTACAAGGAGAGAAAAAGGCAAGTGCAAAACAAAAGCCGCACAGATCAGCAAGAAACAAGGCACAGGTCAAAAAAAAGAAAAAAAAACAAAAAAAGGAAAAGCGGTCCTGTTAGTTGCTTGTCCGATCCCTTGTCCGAACCCTTGTCCGATCTCTTGTCCAATCTGCAGAGAGCTGATTTTGGCCTGTTATTGCTTCCATTTGATTTCAGCTTGCTGTTTTGAGCATTTTGGTGATTACGTTTGGGTGACGGCTCACGTCTCTATCACGGTTTGGACTAGGACCAGCACAGTACCATCGCGGAACGTTTATTCAACTTGTTGTGACTAACGTGGTACTAGCTGTTCCTTTGTGCAATTGTTTTAGCAGCCACCTACAGCTCCACAAAATTACCTACAACACCACCGGGTTGTGCTGGCAGTCACCGTTTGTTGTTGTTCTTGCTGTTTGCCGGTGCCTCCTGCATTGTGTGGTAAGAACTTGCAAGAGCTTGATTTCCTGCTAGTGAGAAAGTGTCTGTGTCCTACCATCTCCTAGCAACTGTTAGGTTTAATCTGCTTGCTTTTGTATTTCTTTTGTACTAACCATGTCAGCTGATGCGAGTGAGACGCTTCCACATTCACCACGTACGAGGGGCATCATTCAACATTTCGAACGCCAACTAAGGTTGCACACGGAAGCCCTCAATGAGGATGTTCAAGTCACCAATGAGCGCATTGGTCAATTAGAGGCGGCGCAGATTCTTGCCAACAACCAGCTGACCACATTAGAGAGAACAGCTGGGGCTATTAACACCTCTCTTGCAGCAATCAATGTGCGATTAGAGAGGATGGAACAAGCTGGGCTCGGAGAGTTGGAACACCGTGATGATGACGGCCATACCTCCATTGCTAGCGCCGCAAGATATGACGACCTAGAGTATTCAGCGGATACCGAGCTTGATAATGGATCTTTCAGGTCTCGACGGCAACCACGTCGCCACTATCAAGGTATGGTTGGCCGAGCTCCACGACGTGAGGTACGTGACAACGATGATTCCCTACGCAGGATTAAATTCTCCATACCATCTTTTGATGGGAAATATGATCCTGATGCATATCTGACTTGGGAGCTGTCGGTAGATCAAAAATTTGCATGCCATGAATTTCCTGATGATAAAAAGGTTAGAGCTGCCACTAGTGAATTCACTGACTTTGCTTCTGTTTGGTGGCATGAGTATCAAACTAAAAATCCAGCTATTGTACCACAAACTTGGAATGCTTTAAAAAGAATCATGCGTAGTCGTTTTGTTCCTTCCTATCATGCTCGAGACTTGTTGCATAAATTACAACAGCTTAGGCAAGGCAACAAATCGGTTGAGGAGTACTATCAGGAACTACAAATAGGCATGATGAGATGTGGTCTAGTTGAAAATGAAGAGGCTGCGATGGCTCGATTCATGGGTGGTTTAACTAGAGAAATTCAGGATATATTGGCTTACAAGGAGTACACTAATGTCACTCGATTATTTCATCTTGCTTGTAAGGCTGAAAGGGAAGTGCAGGGACGCCGCAAAATAAATAACACTCCTGCAGGACGGACTACATCGTGGCAGCCCCGCACAAGTGCCGCTGGCCCTAAACATGATTTTCAGAGAGATGCTTCCAATCGGCAGTCCACAACTACATCAAAATCAGCACCTATCCGTACTACCGAGACAGCAAAAGGATCCACCCAAGCTGCAGCCAACACTTCTTCTTCCGTCGCTTCCACCGGGAGAATGAAGGACATCCAGTGTCTCCGATGCAAAGGATTTGGGCACATACAAAGGGACTGTCCAAGCAAGCGTGTGCTGATCATACGAGAAAATGGTGAGTATTCATCAGCTAGTGATTTAGACGATGAAACATATGCCATGCTTGCTGCCCAAGATGCAGGAAATAAGAATGATGATGAAGAACACATTGGGGCTGAACATGCTGAACACTACGAGAGTCTTGTTGTGAGGCGTATCTTGAGTGCACAAATGATTCAAGCAGAACAGAACCAGCGACACAATCTGTTCCAAACAAAGTGTGTCGTTTTGGAACGATCGTGTCGCATTATTATTGATGGAGGAAGCTGCAACAACTTGGCGAGTGCCACCATGGTAGCAAAACTTGGGATGAAAACACTTCCACACCCACATCCCTACTACATCCAATGGTTCAATGATAGTGGTAAGCTTAAGGTAACACGTATGGTCCGAGTGGAATTTACAATTGGTTCATACCATGATTACATTGATTGTGATGTGGTACCTATGCAAGCTTGCTCTATGTTATTTGGTAGACCTTGGCAATTTGATAAGGATACATTGCATCATGGTAAATCAAATCAATATTCTTTCATGCATAATGAGAAGAAGCTTGTTTTGCACCCTATGTCCCCTGATGCTATTTTGAGGGATGAAGTTGCTAGAGCTTGCAAGGAGAAATACAAGAAATCTGCTCAAAATGACAGTGGTGTTGTGAACGGATCGGTTCAACCTACGAATGACAAATCTAAATCTGCTCATGTTGGGAAAAATGACATAAAATTGAAAAGTGCTTGTTTCCTTGCTTCAAAATCTGATTTACTTGAATTAAATGATGACGCCATGATCTGCTATGTGTTTGTTTGCAAAGAAGCTTTGTTCTCACTTCACGACATACCATCTACTTTGCCTCCTACTGTCACTAATCTTTTGCAGGAATATGCTGATGTGTTCCCACAAGAAGTGCCACCCGGGCTACCACCAATCAGAGGTATTGAGCATCAGATTGACCTCATCCCTGGGGCTTCCTTGCCAAATCGAGCGCCATACAGGACCAACCCGGAGGAGACCAAGGAGATTCAGCGACAAGTTCAGGAATTACTCGACAAAGGTTATGTGCGTGAGTCCCTTAGTCCTTGCTCTGTTCCTGTTCTGTTGGTTCCAAAGAAAGATGGATCATGGCGCATGTGTGTAGATTGCCGAGCAATTAATAACATTACCATCAGATATCGTCATCCTATCCCTAGGTTAGATGATATGCTTGATGAACTTAGTGGCTCGATGATTTTCTCTAAAATTGATTTGCGTAGTGGATACCACCAAATTCGCATGAAGCTAGGAGATGAATGGAAAACAGCGTTTAAAACCAAGTTTGGTTTGTATGAGTGGTTGGTCATGCCTTTTGGCCTCACTAATGCACCTAGCACTTTCATGAGATTAATGAATGAAGTTTTACGTGCTTTCATTGGGAGATTTGTGGTAGTTTACTTTGATGACATCTTGATCTATAGCACATCTCTAGAAGAACATCTTGAACATTTACGTGCTGTTTTTAATGCTTTACGCAATGCACGCTTATTTGGTAACATTGACAAGTGCACCTTTTGCACAGATAGAGTCTCTTTTCTTGGCTATGTTGTGACACCACAGGGAATTGAAGTTGATCAAGCCAAGGTGGAGGCAATACACAGTTGGCCGATTCCTACCACGGTCACGCAAGTCCGAAGCTTTCTCGGGCTTGCTGGATTCTATCGCCGATTTGTGAAGGACTTCAGCACCATAGCAGGCCCACTGCACGAGCTTACAAAGAAGGGTGCTCCGTTCACCTGGGGGAAGGCGCAAGAGGTTGCATTTAACACTTTGAAGGATAGGTTAACTCATACACCCCTTCTCCAATTACCAGATTTCAATAAGACTTTTGAATTAGAATGTGATGCTAGTGGTATTGGGTTGGGAGGTGTCTTGTTGCAAGAAGGAAAGCCTATTGCTTATTTTAGTGAGAAACTGAATGGGCCTAGTTTGAACTATTCCACTTATGATAAAGAATTATATGCTCTAGTTCGAACTTTGGAAACATGGCAACATTATTTATGGCCTAAAGAATTTGTTATACATTCTGATCATGAATCTTTGAAGCACATTAGGAGCCAAACCAATCTGAACCGTCGGCATGCCAAGTGGGTAGAATTTATTGAGTCCTTTCCTTATGTCATCAAACATAAGAAAGGAAAAGATAATGTCATTGCAGATGCCTTGTCTCGCCGTTATACTATGTTATCCCAACTTGATTTTAAGATCTTTGGCTTGGAAACAATTAAAGAACAATATGCTTTTGATGATGATTTCAAAGATGTGTTGCTGCAATGTAAAGAAGGGAGAACATGGAACAAGTTTGTTCTCACTGATGGCTTCGTGTTTCGGGCTAACAAATTATGCATTCCAGCTAGTTCTGTGCGTCTGTTACTATTGCAGGAAGCACATGGCGGTGGGTTGATGGGGCACTTTGGTGTGAAGAAGACAGAAGACATCCTAGCAAGCCATTTCTATTGGCCAAAGATGAGAAGGGATGTGGAGCGGTTTGTTGCTCGCTGCACCACCTGTCAAAAAGCTAAGTCCCGTCTTAATCCACATGGTTTGTACATGCCTCTCCCTGTTCCTAGTACTCCATGGGAGGATATTTCTATGGACTTTGTTTTAGGACTGCCTAGAACAAAGAAGGGGAGGGATAGTATTTTTGTTGTTGTGGACAGGTTTTCTAAAATGGCACACTTCATACCATGTCACAAAACTGATGATGCTACCCATATTGCTGATTTGTTCTTTCGTGAAGTTGTTCGTTTGCATGGGGTACCAAACACTATTGTGTCAGATCGGGATGCCAAATTTCTTAGTCATTTTTGGAAAACCTTATGGGCTAAATTGGGAACTAAATTACTCTTTTCTACTACTTGTCATCCTCAAACTGATGGACAAACAGAAGTTGTAAACCGTAGTTTATCTACCATGCTTAGGGCTGTTCTGAAACATAATATCAAATTGTGGGAAGAATGTTTGCCTCATATTGAATTTGCTTACAATCGTTCGCTGCATTCGACTACTAAATTATGCCCTTTTGAGATTGTGTATGGTTTTGTCCCTCGTGCTCCCATTGATCTTATGGCCATTCCACCTTCAGAAAAATTGAATTTTGATGCTTCTCGCCGTGCTGAACTGATTCTTAAGATGCATGAGCAAACTAAGGCAAACATTGAGGCCATGAATGCTAAGTATCAACAAGCCGGTAGCAAGGGTAGAAAGCATGTTACTTTTGAACCTGGTGATTTAGTTTGGGTTCATTTGAGAAAGGATAGATTTCCGGATTTAAGAAAGTCTAAATTACTACCACGAGCTGCTGGACCCTTCAAAGTGCTTCAAAAAATAAATGATAATGCATATAAAATTGAGTTGCCTGCAGATTTCGGGGTTAGTCCCTCTTTTAACATTGCAGATTTGAAACCATACTTGCGTGAGGAGGACACGTTCGAGTCGAGGACGACTCTGTTGCAAGAAGGGGAGGATGATGAGGACATCGCTGCCATTGATACAACCACAACAGCAGCCAACACTTCACCGCTTACACCTAAGCAAGGACCAATGACACGCGCCCGTGCACGTGAACTTAATTATCTGGTGAACTCGTTCCTAGCTGTTCAAGTTAATTATTTTTCCAATGGGGTACTATTAAAGTCTTGTGATGACTTTATTATCCTTAAGTGCTTAGGAACTGAACCAGCTAGGAGTGGAGAAGGCAACAATGCAATAAATATTCGTGCACCCGAAGGGACTCTTGTAACTGCAGAAATCCAAGATTAAATGGAGCATATCTTTCAACTCCCAAGGTTGTTTAATGCAAATAAATACTTGTTGGAAAGGTCTCTTCGTCTGCTTTCCAACGGATCAAGAATCAATGGCAGAGGACAGATGAAACGTCCAGAAACTGCCGAAGAACGCTCGTGACTCCATCCTGAGTTTCTAGTTTTCCCTTTAAAAGCAAGTGGTAGCCACAAAAGAACTCGGGTTTTGTTTTGATGTAAGATAGCTGCTGCTACTTCCTTGTAACTGCGCGTGTCGGCTAGACCGCCCGATTACTTGAATCAAAACTCCAACTTCTATCACATCCGTGAGTGTTTGCTTGTCATCTTGTTCTTGCTTGTTCTTCGATTGCTTGCAGGTTCAAGGCTGTTCTTGGCACGGCAAGAGCAGCAACAACCGGAGTCGGTGTAACTATCGCTAAGGCGCAGCATCCTGGTGGTTGTTGTAGTCGGGTAGCACAACGTCGATCTCCACCCCCAAATCGTAGTTATCAGGAGACGGTGTACCTGTCGCTCAAGGCGCCACACCATCTTGGTTGTGGTAGTCGGGCAGCCAACGTCGGCTTCTACCAAATTCACCACATCCTCCATCTCTCATCGAAAGATCGGGCTCCCCCGTACTCGTAGGGGTCTATTATATGGTGTCGATACCAATTGGTATATTGACATTGGAGCAATAGATCATCTTACTAGTGAATTGGAAAAGCTAACTATTCATAACAAATACAAAGGTCATGATCATATATACACCGCAAGCGATGAAGGTATGGAAATTGAGCGTGTTGGTCATTCTTTAGTTACTACTCCTATTCGTCCTTTACACTTGAAAAATATCATTCATGTTCATCAAGCAGCTAAGAACTTTGTTTCTATTAATCATCTTACTACTGACAATCATGCTTTTATTGAAATTCACCCTAAATATTTTTTATTAAGGATCAAACCATGAAGAACACTCTTCTTAAGGAACAATGTCACATAGGCCTTTATCCCCTTCCTTCAGGATCAACAATAAAGCAAGCCTTCAGTGTTGTGCCATCTTTTGAAAGGTGGCATGATCATTTGGGTCATCCGTGTTTCAAGAATCATCAATAGTAATAAATTATCTTGTTCTAATGAATTGAATAAAGAGTCTATTTGTGATGAGGCTAAAAGTCATCAATTACCTTTTGCTAGGCCCTCTAGTGTCTCCTCAATATCCTCTAGAATGGTTCCACTGAAAGAAAACATTGCCATATAGTGGAGTTTGGTCTAGCCCTTATTGCCCATGCAACCATGCCAATTAAGTTTTGAGATAAAGCTTTTCTTCCTGCTACCTATATTATCAATCGTATTTCTAGTAAAGTCATTCACTTTTAGACACCTCTTCAATGGTTATTTCATAAAAAACCAAACTACTTATCTCTTTGAGTTTTTGGATGTGCTTGTTGGCCTAATATATGTCCCTACAACACTCACAAGTTGCAATTTCGATCAAAACAATGTGTTTTTCTTGGATTTAGCCATCTTCAAAGAAGGTTCAAATGTATTGATGTTCCCTCTAGTCGGGTTTATGTATCATGAGATGTCACCTTTAATGAAAATATTTTTCCCTTTGGTCATTTCCATCCTAATGTTGGAGCCCATCTACGTGCAGATTGAAGGAATTGTGCCCAAGAAAATTCTTGGAGGATCGGAAGTTTCGATTTGAAATCAGAAGTTCCGATTTGAAATCGGAAGTTCTGATTATTTTCTAAATTAGAAATCGAGAGCTCAAATCAGAAGTTCCGATATAGTATCGTAAGTTCCGATAATTTATGGTTTGAGAAACCGAGATCTCAAATAGGAAGTTCTTGTTTGGAATTGGAAGTTCTGATTTTTCTGATTCAGAGACAGAGAGTTCAAACCGGAAGTTCCGATTTGGAACCGGTTGATCGGAAGTTCTGATAGGGGTATCGAAAGTTCTGATGTGTTCTAGTTTGTAGATCAAAAGGCCAGATCGAAAGTTCTAATAAGGGTATTGAAAGTTCCGATCAGGACATAACAGATTGGATCTGTTAGGGATTTAATTATGGTTAAAGGCCCACACCTTGGCATTATAAATAAGGAGAAGGAGGAGGTTGTAGCATTATAAATAAGGAGAAGGAGGAGGTTGTGGATATGAGTTTTTAGAAGTCCCAATTGCTCTACCCTGGCCTCCACACCTCTCCTCTCCCTTCTTGGTCTCAAGAGTTGAGATTGAGATTTATCCCCGGTTCTCACGAGCGATGCTAGCACGCCGGTGTGGGAACAATCATTTCATGTACATGTGGACTATGTAGCGGCGCTGCTCAAATAGCGACGCACATCGTCTTCTTCACATGGACACTGCCGGTCTTCACCGATTGGATCGTCGGGAAATGGGTGGAGCGAGATGAGGATAAGCGAGGGTGCGCTTCCCCAACATCTTCTTCTACTGCACTAGCATGTCTTTCATTAGAAGATAATGATTCATGATCCCTCACATGCATGGTTCCAGGGTTTGGGGCAAAATTTTTGAAATTGCCGACTTGCATAGCTTCCCCATGTCCCAACACAGAGATATTTCTTTTTTCTCGTGATCTAAATTAGATGGTATAGACTATGAAGACACCTTCAGTCCTAATGAAAATATCACCTTTAAACTGAGGTATGGTATAGACTATGAAGACAACTTTAATCCTGTTGTTAAAGCTACTACTATTAGAATTATTTTAGCCCTTGTTGTCTCAAGAGAGTGGAGTATTCGCCAATTAGATGTTCAAAATGATTTTCTCCATGGTATACTTGATGAAAAAATATATATGAAACAACCTCCGGGATATGAGAAAGTAGGTTTGACTAATCATGTGTGAAAGCTAGATAAAGCTATATATGGACTTAAATAAGCGCCACATGCATGGTATTCAAGGTTGAGTCTAGATTAAATGAGCTTGGTTTCAAGTCATCTAAAGCAAATACATCTTTATTCTTTTATAATAAAGTTAACATCATTTTGTTTGTGCTTATTTACATAGAGAATATAATTGTTGATAGTTTTGTGCCTAGTGCCACAACAGCTCTTCTTCAAGATCTTAACAAGTCATTTGCTCTGAACGATTTGGGTGACTTACATTATTTTCTTGGTATTAAAGTAAATAAGACAAGTGATGGTTTGGTGCTAACCTAAAGATATGCTTCAGACGTCGTGTAGATATGCAAAATTGTAAACCGGTGAGTACCCCTTTATCTACCTCAGAAAAATATCATCATATTTTGGGTCTCTCCTTGATTCCGGTGATGCTACTCTATATAGAAGTATAGTTAGAGCTTTACAATAGTTAACTTTGACAAGATCAGCCATCTTGTTTCTACTCAATAAAGTATATCAATTTCATTATGCTCCAACAACAGAACATTGGGCAACAATTAAGAGGATATTTCAGTATTGAAGTATACAACTAAGGTTGGAATTAAGATTAGTAAATCAAATTCATTGCTTGTTGTTTGGATTATCAACGTTCAACGGGAGGATTTGCTATATTCTTGGGACCCAATCTTGTATCTTGGAGTGCACTAAAATAGGATATTGTTTCAAGATCTAGCACCGAAGTAGAATATAAAGCTCTAGCTAATGCTACCGTAGAGATTAGTGGATTCAAACACCGCTTGAAGAATTAGGAATACAAGCACCGAGAGCGGCGAAGATATGGTGTGAAAATACTGGAGCAAAATACTTAACAACTAATCCAATGTTTTATATTTGTACAAAGCACATTGACGTTGATTATCATTTTGTTCAATAACGGGTTGCTAGAAGATTGCTTGAAGTTGAGTATATTTCTTCAAAAGATCAAATAGCAAATGGTTTTATAAAACCTTTGACAGCACGACAGATGGAAGAGTTCAAAAATAATCTAAACCTTGGCGGGTCAAATTGAGGGAGGATGTTAGATATACTTAGAATGTTTGTTTAGGAAATATGTAAACATGGCAACACCGGAATCAGTAGGCTATAGTTAGAATAATCAAGATTGAGATCTTCCCCCGATGTATTAAGAAAGCCAGCTAATTCAATGCTGCTATATATATCTTGATGTACGCACATTTTGCTGCAAGCCAATCAATTAACATGAAGTCGTCGCACCGCTCGACGCTTTTAATAGCCTTGCTCCTCTGTTTATTGACAAGGATGTTAGCTAGTTAATTACGAATGAATTTACCTAAAAAATGTTACGAATGAATTGGCGAATAATGGGTATGACCACGAAACAAAGTAAATAAATTAAACAAGCCATCTTGGTGGCATATGTTCTTTCCTCTGAAGAGAAATAGTTGTGACATGGGCCAGCTGTGTTTCTTCTGTCGATGATTCCAGAGCTCATGCATCTCAAGGTCAACCTGCCTGACGAGGTGATGGTCCAGCGCGTCGACGAGCGCCTCTCCGCGCCGGGGAATTGCATTGCCTGCAACGACCATGTTGCTCTCACTCACCCAGACCTGGGACAAGGCAAGTCACACCCTTTCACATCTATCTCATGCAGGACATGGAAATTGAAATTCTCACCTCTGATATGAAAATTGAAAAATGCTTGATGCATCTGGTAGCCATTGAACTACTCTAAAAAACAGAACTCGGAATAATAATTAGCAAATAATGGCAGATTCAGTTTTTCTGACAAACTCTGCCTGTAACATGTAAGAGGGAACCGAAGAGCTCATCTCAGATGTTCTTGGGGTGGAGGTATTCAGGCAAACGATTGCAGGGAGCATCCTGGTGGGGAGTTACTGTGCCTTTTCCAACAAAGGAGGCCTTGTTCTTGCCTCACATCCGCGTCACTAATCACCGTTAATTACCTGTGAGCCATTGCCACTGGCAGATTGGTAGTGGAGTTTGCAGTTTCTGAACCCGGGGAGCCGTGTATGCAATGCAGGTTCCCCGACAGGCCACAGACGTCGGTGGAACTCTCGACGCTGCTGCAGGTGCCACGGTCCGCTGGCTCCATAAACCGAGGGAGCGAGGTGTTGGCTGCCGGCATGGCGGTCAACCACTGGACGGCCTTCTGCGGTGCCGACACGACGGCGACGGAGCTGTCGGTGGTGGAGAGCGTGTTCCGGCTGAGGGGGGCGGCCAGCCCGGAGCGCTGGGTGCCGACATGACGAGGTCCTTTGTTATGAGCAGCTATCTGTAGAGCCCTTGACCGAATGTCTGGGAGATTGGGATTGCCATGCCAGTCCCCATTGCTGCATCTTGAGTAGAAATAACAGCAAGTCGATTAGTGACGGTGCTTGGACAAACTATATGTTGCATTCGATCATGTCAAATTGAATTTTGTACTTTACAAATCTTGAAAAAGTTTAATTTGATCTAACCATTAAGACAAAATGACTTCAACGTCAACGGAATAGCCACAGAAAGGTTGGACAGCGAGGGTACAAATATTAGATTTTATCGGTCATAAGTAGAACAGATACTAAGGCTAGCAGTTCTTCGCAAGATCGTGGCAAACAAGAACTGTAAGGAAAAATGGCTGAGAATGTCTATAAAACCATTATCAGCTGAAGTACTTGACATCACTGGCAAATTTGACATTGATTGCTAACATGGCACAAAAGGAGCAAGGACACGCAAACATGACCAGAGTCAGTCAGTCTTCACTGATAGCACGTCCAAGAAGCAGACAAAAAACCTAGGATTAACACAGAAAACCATTATCAGCTGAAGCACTTGACATCACTGGCAAATTTCACATTGATTGCTAACATGGCACATAAGGAGCAATGACACGCAAACAACATGACCAGAGTCAGTCTTCACTGAGCGCGTCAAAGAAGCAGACAAAAAAAACTAGGATTAACATATATAGGATTCTCAGGTAGCAACTCCAAAATTCAAATGCAAGCAGATACTGTTAGTTCATTACACATCTAAGGCATTATTATCTCATGACATATTTTGGAAGATGGCCATAGACAGTGCATGTACTGCAACACCACAAAATGAACCTACCAGAAGAACCTAATCGAGCAATTCAGATATTGCGTTCTTCTTGTTAAACGGATCAGCAGCTGAAAGCAAAGACGCCACAGCCCTGTTGGGGAACATGTCGTCAGCCTTCATCCTCTCCTTAAATCCATAAGCAGGGGCCTTTGCATTCACATACGCCTGAAGAAGCACCTGATACTGTCTAATCCTCCCAGTATAACCCATCTGCCGCAAGTTACTGAACACTTTCTCTGCATTATGGATGTCTCCTTTCTTGGAATAACTATCAAGCAACGTCAAATATGTGTTGTACAAAGGCTTGATCTTGTTTTGGCGGGCTAGCTTACGCAATATGAAATCAGCTTTCTCCACCTGTCCTGCATCCACATGGAGCTTGACAAGTGAATCCAATGTTAAGGGATCTATTCTGCAAGCACCATCACCCATCCGCTTTGCTAGTTCCTTCCCCTTGTCAAAAAGGTTTTTATGGGCATACACCGTAAGCATGGCATTGTAGAATTTGGATGAGAGTTTCTTCCATGACTTGAACGAATTATCAAATATCTCCTCGGCCTTTTCAACATCTCCAAGCTTACCAAAAGCTTGTATAGCAGACATGCATTCACCTAAACTAGCATTAGCCTCACAAATCTTCCAGATCCTTTCAGCTTCCGTATTTTTGCCAAGAAAAGCATATAGAGGTAAAACAAACTTGCATGCAGCACGGTTTTCTTTTATATCATCCCCCTCAATTTGCTCCAAAATTTTCTCGGCTTTCTCACGGTGACCACCAAATATGTAATGCTTTGCAATTGTGGCTTGAATCGTAAGATCTGGTTCAATTCCATCATCTTGCATTGTCTGAATGACTTTTTCCATATCTTCAATATCTCTAGCAGAACCCTTGATGTCTACAAGGAGCTTATAAGTGAAGAGGGAAGGTTTCACATTCTCCTTTTCCATCATGGTGAGGACATCACCAATTTTCTTCTTGTCTACCCTCTTGTAGAGTAGCAGAAGCTGATTGCAACAAAATATTGTAACTGGAAATCCAAGGTCCTTCATCTTATTAAAGACTTGTTCTGCTTTTCTCACGTTGGATGCAACCACATAGTTAGCCAAAAGAGTCCTGTATACAACCTCACTCCTATGAGATGCAGGAATGTCCTCAATATACTTTTCAGCATTGTGAACACCATGGACTTTAGCCACTAAATCAAGGCGTGAAGCATAATCACGTTCTCCAAAATCAAGTAGTTTGGATTCTTCAAGGTATTCCAGAAGCTGCAGAAAATAAATTAAACATCTCCTGAGTATAGCAGCACAAACACTGAGGTAAACAATCACTGTGAAAGGGCATCTTTCATCTTCTCTCAGTCTAACATAGACTACAAAGGTTAAGTGTTTGAATATGAGGTTGTTCAGATGACAAAAGTTTGTGTAACAAGCATTATTGTTCAAGCAGAGTAATTTCCATGTGCAGCAATGAATAAAGTATAGTTACTTTTTGAAAATTGATACCATTTAATGGTACGAGTGCAATTAGAGGAAGGTGACTTTGTTATTATGCCCAACATCTATTAGCTAGTTACATTGGTTTGTGTTACCAACATGATTTTTTTTTTTTTTGCAGATAGAATCTAGATGGTTGAACACACAGTTTAGGTAGTTCCTTATAAAGAAGGAAGCATTCATTTCATCGTGCTGCCAGTTAGATGACAGATAAATTTCAAGAAAAAGCATGGGTAGTCCATTTTGATACATCACCGGACATGAAAATTTACTATGCAAGATTTAAGCATATATGGCACAATATATATGGTGCATGGTGAACATGCTTGCAATGCATAGCAGTAAAAAAATGGTGGTCAATAAAAATTGCAGCATAAAATTGAAAGAAACAGAAATGGAGTATAATACTGAAAAGTCAAAACATGAAATGAATAGAAAAAGAATGCCCTTTGACATACAAAACCAACACAAATGCATGAATAAATTGTCGGGACAAACCAAAGGTTTGTTCTCAACTCACACAAGAAACAAACACAGCAATTAACCCAGTGGTGGACACGAGCTATTGTGACAACAAACACCTTTTTACTCTTTTTATTCATGCACTTAACACTAATCAAGCAAGTACATGGCAGCTTATATAGCTTTACTCACGTGCACTGGAGGAGCAACAAATTGCTCGGAATCCATGCCACACCCGCATTACTAGGCTCCACTCCCTCCTCACAATCTCACACGTAATAAACTAACTACTTGCTCTCACTTCCCAGCCATGCACTTGCAAGAACTGATGCCCACATCTCACACATACACCCGATGCACACATGCACAAGCAGTGGCGAATCCAAGAAAAAAATGAAGGGTGGGCTAAAATTAAAGTTCAATTCAAAATCTATAAAATTAAAATAAAGCATATATCCTTATACAATAAGTTAATTCAGGATAAGAAATATTGTTTTCTTCTCCATTGAAAATCTATCAGTAAATTAAACTAAGCATACTAACATTAGCATATATTCACATTATCATATATATATATTATAAAAAATTACTAGATCTCGTGTACGGATCAACGGATGCAACGATGTACCTGATACTATACTTACTGCCTGCACCCTAGCCGTGCTGCGCGTCTGCGCCTGTCGCTGGTTGTGCTCACCGTCACAAGCCACCTGCGGCCTACCTGAATGTACCGAGTGCCCTAGCCGGCTAACCCTAGCATCCGCCGGCCGATGCGGTGGCCACCGCCCACCTGCGCAGTGCGCTCTACTACGGGCTATGGCCGTGTGGTGCACGCACGCACGCTTGATGCGCCAAGGCGCGCCTGCTGGCTGCTGCGGAGTGCCGCCTGCGTGGACCGCCGAGGCGCCGAGCTGCCGGCTAGTGCAGAACAGGTGAACAACGAAACCGTGGAAGGAACTACAGAATCCCTAGCTTGCACTTCACATTTGGGCTGCCACTTGCCGGCTGGGCCAAATGGGCCAATGTCACCGCAAGTAATGACCTAATGACCCAAGTAACGATTTAATACAGCAGCTTCGTCTTGTCTTCCTGTCGCCGCTGCCGCAGCCAACAGTTCTTCCTGTCGACGCCAATGCTGAGAATGAAAAAGATACATATACTTGAAGTTTTTTTGCAAAAATTGGAGGGTAGGCTAGAGCCTGTTGAAGACTAGCTCTTGGATCCTCCCCTGTGCACAAGCCACTAACTCAATGCATGTTGTGTCTCCATGAACCATATGAGACGGCCACTTTCTATGAAGCTAACTAACTCGACTTAATCTAAATACAACTCAATCATGGACAAGCTAGCTGCACCTCACTGCAACGCAGTGCTGCGGACTCACACAAACTAGCTAACTCATGCATGCAAGACTCAGACCAAGACCAACCATTCTACATACATGATATACAGGCATGCCTAAAATGTTTATTTCTAACAAACTCCCCCTAAACATAATATGGCCACACGTTCATCCTACTGAAGCTTTGGTTCTTCATTTCCACTGCACCACAGGGCCTCCTTCTTCAGCTTGCTGCAGTCATGAGCGAGATGGCCACGAATGCCACAGTTGTAGCATTTTCCTCTTGGACGGCGCAAACGTTGACTTGCCTCCGAGCTCACGTTGCTGTTGTCATCCTCATTGTCCCCGTCATTCCGACCACCTTGCTTGACGATGCCACCATTCTTGGTGCCATCCTTGTGCGCATGCTCCTTGGCACGACGTTGATGTCAACATGCCTCCCATTGTTCCTCTGTAAGCAACAACTGTCCGACACCATCCACCACCTCCTCAATGTCGTACCTGTCCTCCACCACACGAAGCCATCCGACGAGATCCTCGATGGACATGGTTTTCAGAACATCGGATCAAGCAGCATCTCAATCGCCGCCGCCGCCGCCTGGTTATACTTCTACGGCACGACACGGAGTATCTTCTTAACAACGCGCACCTCCTCAAACGCCTCGCCGAGCTCAAATAGATTTATGGCGAGACCGAAAATTCACATAGCGAAATCATCAACGGTCTCACCCTCCTTGAACTTGATGTTCTCAAACTCTTTGAAAAGCTTATGCGTGTTAGATTCTTTCACACGGGCCACACCCATGCGCATTGTTCTCAACGCCTACCATGCCTTCTTGGCAGTCTTCTTCACAGCAAGGCTAGAACGCAACTCAACCGGCACTACGCGAAGAAGCGTCGCCAACATCAGTCAATCTTCACATCGATCCACCTTGGTGGTGCAGATAGTCTCCCAGAGCCCTTGCGTCTCAAGGTTGAATTCCATCGCGAACGCCCACTCGTTGTAGTTTGTACACATCAACTCGGGGTAGACAATCGACATCGTCGCCTCCCACTCCACACACTCCACCATGACGGTACGCGACACGCTACCGCTGCCACCAGTGTCATGCCTCCATCTCTTCAGCGACAGAGAGTGTGATAGAGTATGATCGCTAGCCATCAGCTTGTTGTCGACATTCACCGGGCTCTGATACCAATTGTCGGGACAAACCCAAGGTTTGTTCTCAACTCACACGAGAAGCAAACGAAGCAATTAACACAGTGGTGGACACGAGCTATTGTGGCAACAAACACCTTTTTACTCTTTTTACTAATGCACTTAACACTAGTCAAGCAAGTACATGGCAGCTTATATAGCTTTACTCATGTGCGCTAGAAGAGCAACAAATTGCTCGGAATCAATGCCACACACGCATTACTAGGCTCCACTCCCTCCTCACAATCTCATACGTAATAAGCTAACTACTTGCTCCCACTTCCTAGCCATGCGCATGCAAGAACTGATGCCCACATTTCACACATACTCACACACAATGCACACATGCACAAGCCACTAACTCAATGCATGACGTGTCTCCATGATCTATATGAAACAGCCAATTTCTATGCAGCTAACTAACTCGACTTAATCTAAGTACAACTCAATCATGGACAAGATAGCTCCACCTCACGGCAACACAATGTCGTGGACTCACACAAACTAGCTAACTCATGCATGCAAGACTCAAACCAAGACCAACCATTCTACGTACATGACATACACGCACGCCTAGAATGTTTATTTCTAACATAAATTCTGAGCCAAAAACACATATCAATGTTTACAATTCGCTTAGTCAGACCTAGTCGCCATGGGACTGCCTAGGAAACTAATCACAATTAATCACAATTAGTCGCCATGGGACCAACTAGGAAACTAATCACAATTAGTCGATCCTGGTCGGTTCTAGTCATCCATCTAATTGTCCCATATATTTTAGGACATATACATAATATATATACACTATATAGTATATGACAATAAATTTCCAACCATTACTTATTAGCCCAAATATAAAATTGAAAAGCTCAAGCCCATTAACTGAACCCTAGGTGCTCCACTCCTCACATCTCCACTCCCTCACAAGCCGCCGCACATCTCCCCTCCCCCTCCTCAGAACCTCACAAGCCACCGCACATCTCCCCTCTCCCTCAAGCCACATCGCAGATCTCCCCTCTCTTGCCCCTGTGCGCCGCCTTCTCCTCACACTCCCGCTGGTGCCGCCGGTGACCCCACCCACTCCAAGGCGTGTTGCTACAGGCCCACTCCTCCCACCATGGCCCATGCGCCGTCGTCGGCCCCCTCCTCCCATCACGTGGTGACGCTGGTGGCTCGCCCCTGCCTTCCCCGTCGTGCGCCATCGGTGGCCCTTCCCTCTCCCATCGTGCGCCACCAGTGTCCCCTCTCTCTCCTAGTCGCCAAAATGCCACTAATCAGCCGACTAGTCGAACGACCAGATTTCTGATCGCTCTGGTCGCATCGGAGCACCTAGTCGAACCTAGGAAAGCGACCAGGCCAATTAATCGCTATTAATCGAAGGATTTATAAACACTGCCATAGGATAAAGATGCGGTTTGCACACCATTCACATGATCTCCAAAATTGAAACATTATAATACTAAATTAAGTCCAGGACATGATATAAAACCACAAGTAGTTATATTTAACCCAATAACATTGTATTGGAATAGTTAGTTAAGGGAATTATGTGTCTCTTATCTTCACCCTTCAACATCATTCTCATAGTAAGAGTACTCCCCCACTTCTTTTTTATTAGATGTTTAGGAGTTGAAAAATGTTCTTAGTTTGATGTTATAGGACTTTAAGATAAAGCATAGATGTATCATTCTCTAGTGCCCTACCTCATGAACACTGGACTATTTATTTATTGGTCAAAGTGAGTCATTTAGATGATAGTATAGCAAGAAACATGACAAGGAGCATGAGATCATGTTGTTAGTTTTTTTCCTTGAAAAGTATGCACAACTAAATCAAATAAAAGTGTGCAAAACCAAAATTCCAATCGCATTCACATTGCAAATAGGTTTCAGCATTAGACATGGGTAAAAAGTTGCATTATAAAGTATTAACCTCTTATATGTCCTTACAAAAACAGGAAGAAAAACAAACCACGATTGCGATCCCAAAAAAATAAGAGAAACTAACCAATACAAAAAAATCACAGATATGTCCTTCCAAAATCATAAAAGATGATGCCATGACCTTGGAATATGATTTGGCGTAAATATTAATTTTTTCCGTTGTGACGGACAGGCAATTTGCTAGTAAATATATACAAAAAAGGCATGAGTTTTTGCTATCATGGAAAAAACAAAACAAGTGTACAGGGCAAGATTAACACCTGCAAGGCTTTGATGAAGAGCTTCCTCTTCCGAAGGTTAAAAATGGTATTAAAGATATCGCTTCTATCAACTGTATTGCCATCATTAAGCCATTTTTTCACTGCTTCAGTGGCACCATTCCTTGGACCGTCCAACAGAGCTTTAAGAAGGGTGGACTTTGAAGCCTTATTTCTTGGCTCCTCAGATTTTGCATCAGCCTCCACTTCAGACAAACCAATTGCATCAATGGTGTCCTCATCAGAATTCTCATCAGAAGATGTCAACCCTGAATCCTTGTTAACAGTTTCTGGTGGAACCTCCAGATCAGAAAACCCATCATCCAACTCATCCTCCTTATCACCAGAATTTGCACCAGCCTGAGAAGAGAAACCCCTGCTCCACATGAACTGGCCAGATGAGAACAATGATTGGATGACTGACGGCTTTGTTTGATGACAGCATTGACAGTTAACCTCACGATGCTTTTCTACATGATTTCCATCTCCATTTAGAAGTATCTCAAGATTTGCACAACCACGGGAACTGATAACCTGGTGGGCACGGACCCTAAAACAGCAGCAACCAGTTGGCCAAGGCAAATATTGGGATTAACAGTGTGAGACATGAGACACTAGGTATGATCCTGAGAAAGGATTAAAATGCAGACAAAATTGATAACATCTGCTTCAATTCACAAAACATGAACAGAAAACTGAGCATGTTGCAAGAGGAAACAAATGAAGGTGGTGTTCCTTCTTCAAAGACATTTTACTAGCATTCCGTACTTATTCATACTACTCAAATATGGACATGGAATCATCAAAGACCGTTACTTCTTCAAACAAACATAAATACTCAATCATGTCCGACAAATAGATCCAACTGATATTTACCACTAAAACTCCTAAAGAGACTAAGAGCGCAAGTTACATGGAAATTCAACAATACTGCGCTGCAGCAGTCCTAGCCTTTCAGGTGATACAAACAAATCCTAACAATAATCAATGGATGTTAAAAAAATCGCCACCTGTTAACAGGGGATCACACATTTCGGCACCGCAGATCATAAAAGAACTAAACCTATTTGGCGCCACGTAACAAGGCAAAAAAACTAATCAAAACAGCAGGACACGGATGACGAATCAGATAGTCCAGCAAAGCCACACGGGCTCATCAAGCATCTGGGACGAATCATCTGTACAGAGGGCAGGAGAGGAGCCTTACCTGAGGGGATTGCCCGTGCGGCGGAGCGCCCACATGGCGGCGGCTCGGGGGGTTTCTGATCCGCGGCGGCTCGGGGGGTTTCTGATCCGCGGCGGCTGTGGCGAAGGATGAGGACGGGCCGCGGTGGCGGGGGAGGAGGTCGAAGCGAGGGATGGAAGAGGAAGGCGGCTTAAACCCTAGCGGAAGGGTGTGTTTTGGGGAAGCGGCTTAAACCCTACCAACGACGCGAATGGAGTGTGGGTTTCTTACTTTCTTATTACGGCCGAGCCTCTAGATATTTTTTTTCCTTTGGTTCTGTGCTACTCTCACGCGTTAACTGTGCACTTAGGTTGCGGTTGGTTTTGTTTTAAAATCTGCTTAAAAAACAGAAATCGAATCAAATAGATTTATTAAAATTGTTTCTCTCATGAAAAATAGTTTTTTTCAGTATAAATTTGAAAGTAGATTGGATTTACTTTTCTGCTTCTATTTTTCTACTTTTTAATACAAATCGGATAGCGTTAATTCAATATGTCTTAATTGATCTAATATTATTATGGCTTCTATTGCATTGCACATTTTTACGAGATAGTTGTGTGGTTGCTGATTATTTTATGAGATAAACTATGAACTTTTTATTTATTTAATATATTTTTTAGTTATTTAGTTGCATTAATGTTGATTAGTTCTTATTTATATATGTATGGAATATTATAATAATGAAAATTACGTCAGTTATAAAAACGGTCAGTTCACAACAGTTTTTTCATAGTAGCTTCAACTAAATGATTTTTAGCTTTTCCGCAATAGACAATTCACAATAGTTTTTTTAAAGAAGGCGACTCATATTAGTTTTTTTAGAGCTCACAGTAGAACCAAATGCACTTGTTGGTGTATTTTTCGGTCACACGCATGATTTAGAAGATCTGCTTAGCTCCAGTGCAGGTCCTATAATCTTAGAAAAAAAGGGTTCAGGGTGTGTCAATCAATTTTACCCTGCAACTGATAAGGAGTCAAGGGAAAAATAGCATTAGTAGCAGAGTCGATCAGCTGCCAAGTCGATGACTATGGTAAGAATAAAATAATCGTGAATGAACATGTCGATTGGCCATAGGGACGATGACTACGGCGGGATGATCGGGCTGAACACGCCATCAGCCAATAGGACGAGACAATCGTGGGCAATGCCCGATGGGTATCTCCTGAGCGCGCGTAAAAAAATAAAACATAGAATTAAAGATAACCTATCGGCTTGTACTCCGATAGAAATAAATAAAATGCACCATATAATATATCAGTATCATCAAAATCATCATAATAACAAAATTGGACCTAACCAAGACAGTAGCTAGTCATAATGAACTTAATAATACTTCAAAGTATTTATTAGACCGAAATAGGCGACTATAAGGGGTGAATGAGAGCTTTTACAAATCTTCTTCTGAAAATCAGACTTCGAAACACACCCTTCGGAATATCTGGTTCGAAGGTATTGCTTACCCTTCGAACGCATGATTCGCACAGGGCAAAAGTTTAAAGTTCAGAAGACTTCACTCACACCCAGACACCCAAATGGTTCGAAGCAGGGCTACGCA
Organism: Zizania palustris; assembly: GCA_019279435.1. Lineage (NCBI taxonomy): Eukaryota > Viridiplantae > Streptophyta > Magnoliopsida > Poales > Poaceae > Zizania > Zizania palustris. The sequence continues at coordinate 38,342,968 of JAAALK010000288.1, forward strand.
AGAGCAGGCTCCACACACACTAGTGCTAGGAGCCAGACTCCGCACGGTAGCACTTAGCTTCAGAACAAATTCCCTCAAAGGACTTAGTATTGAACAGAACTCCGGACGAGACTTAGCAAAATTGTGCCACCACATGGTCTTCGACGGACACTAAGGGAAAAGTGGCTTCGCACGTTGAGCTACACTTCGCTAGTGAAATCTTGAGGATATACCTTAGTCCACACACAGAACAAAGCTACTCCAAAAACACTCTGAAATTGTCTTCGAACAAACATAGACAGATGCACCTTCATTAGCAGAAACACAAAGTAAATACTCTGGTTTGCACAGAATGAAGTGCATAGCACAAAAATCAACACAGGCAAAATGAAGAACACATATACAAGTCCATGCAGAAATGAATCAGAGATAGAACAAGAAATCCATTGCATAAACAGGGAACACAAAAACTCACAGATCTGAGTACATGTTTGTGGCGGATAGACCTAGGTGACAATGAGTACAGAAGGTTCTAAAACCTAGGCAACAGTGCTAAAGTGTTACCCTAGACCTCAGCCTGCATCTCCTTTTATAGGACAACTCAGATATGCGAAGTGACTACAGTACCCCTAGGGTTTATAAGTTTCTGCCACAGGTACTCACGAGGGTACAACAAGTAGTCCTACTTTATTGGAAGCTCCTTTTGTGTCAGCTTTGCAAACAGGAATCTTTGGAGCCCCCTTCGCACTGTGAAGTGCTGGAGTGACTTCGGTTGCAGGCTTCGAATAGATAGGTCTTCGCTACACCGAAGTCAGTTTTCGATATAGTGACGGTTTTAAGCCGAAGCTGTCAAATCCTTTGAGTCTTCACACCATCACCTCCGGAGTGGACCACCATGGCTTCGCAGCTACCCCAAGCTTGAACTCCGCTCATCAGTGTACCGAAGTCATGTTTGGCCGAAGCACATCAAGACATCTTGACTTCGAAGCCCCACCTTTGAAATACCTCCCTCTAGAGGGTTTTGCTCACCACCTTTCGAAGTCCCTCATTCATCCAAGGCCTCCCCATGAAGCATCTCCATAAGAACACATTCGTAATGTCTCCACCCAGAGCACATTCCTGAAGTGCCTTCCCCGGACCATGCCTTCGATGCACTTTGACTACTGAGACCTTTGTTAGGTGTCCTTCCAAGTGCCTCCATCCGGAGCACACTTGTCAGCCTTGCCTCGCTTCTGAGGACTTGACCGCCATCCTTCAAAATGTCTCATTTCGGAGCACCCCTTCGAAGTGCCTTGACTCTAAGGACTTTGCCTTGAGGTATCTTCAAACAGAGTCCCCCTCCGTACTTCCTACCTTTGACTAGTGCACCTTTGACCCGAGGACCAACCTCAACATCACATTGCCTCCGTGACCCTCTAGAACCAAGCTCCCTACTTGCCCGACATCAAGCTCCCCTCTTGACTTAAGACACCTGTTGTGTTGACCGTTTCGTTGCCTTTGAAGTCAGCTGCACACCAATGACAAGCAACCAAGTGTTTCTGATACCCCGAAGGCCTCTCTGGGTAACACACCCTTTGGTACACACTCTGGTGCACCACCAAAGTACCGAGCCCTTCGGTACAACCTCTAACATGTATTCTATTGAACCCCTTCGACCGACATACTTCGCTTCATACTTGTGTAGCCAGCAACTACCGAACCCCTTCGGTAGAACACCTCCGAACCCTTTCAGAGAGGACCCCTTCGGCCTCAAGGCACTTGTCAATCACTCATCATAGACTGAAACCAAGGCACATCTCAACTTAGTTTCTCAATCTCCCCCTTGATGAGTGCATTGACAACCTAAATCCAAATTCAAGAAAAAAATAAATTTTCAGCACACAAGTGACCATAAAAAAACTCAGAAAAGAGCCAAAGCATGTCACTTGACAAAGTTAATTTCTCCATTTTTCTCATAAAAATCCCCTTCGGCAAATTCTTCCCCTTAGCCAAAGCATGTAAGCATCAGAAAAGCTTTTTCTCCCCTTGTATTTCTCTGTCTCTCCCCCTTTGACAATGCAAGAATCAAGGAGCAATAAATGATGCAAAGCTTCTCAGATACTTGAGTGCAAGTACATAAAGTGCAAATGATGTCTATGTTAATATCTTAAAAATGCACGTAGCTCAAGGTAATACAATTCAGTTTTCATTTGAAGCACATCCCTTTTGTTTTTCTAAGAATAAAAGCATCATTAATCAGACTAGCAATCTAGACATGATAAGACATGAACTGCAAAAGCTAGCAAATATCAACCTAGAAAAGCATATCCAAAAACAAGGAGCTTCAACAAACTTGTTATAGATTATTTTCATGCTTTTAGTTTCCTTTTTCTTTTAGTGCTAGGGGTTATTTTCTTGTCAACCTTATGATAACTAACCAAGCCAAGCCTAGATCAAGTAAAGATCATCTGAAGCTTAAAGCATTAGTCATGGCATACACCATAGTGTCCCAGTTCATACCAAAATGCTATGGTAAGCAGTCTAGAATAGTGTAGTGTGACAAAGCAAACCCACCTGGATCTTTTTAATATCATCACAAAAAGGCATGGATATCAATTTCATGATTTTTATCAATTTATAGTACAAAATTTCCATGAAAAGCATTATAATGTTCAAGTTGCATGTTTGCATCCAAGATAAACGATTTCAGCTACCAGGTCTGTAAAAGATAACTAAAGCAATCAGCCTACACATGCTACATGCCGGACTAAGCAGTGATCATGTTTTTGAATTTTTTTAATTAAAATCATGCTCAAGGTGAAAATAAATATATTGACAAGAGCTAAGTTAACATGATCATGACAATTATACAAAGGCATACATAAACAACAGTATGTAAATACAATCACCGATATAACAGAAGCTTATGCAGATCAAATAATGCATGCTCCCCCTCATAGAATGCCATAAGGATGATAGATACTAAGTTCCCCACGCATATAAGCAAATCTAGAAGCATCAATGGGTTTGGTAAAAATGCCGGCAAGATGGTTCTGGGTATCAACATATTGAAGTTCAATATCACCCTTCTCATTATGATCTCTGAAAAAATAATATTTCACATCAATGTGTTTGGTTCTGGAATGCTGAACCGGGTTGTTTGCTATACTAATGGCACTAGTGTTATCACAAAAAAGTGGAACACTCTTATAATCCAACCCAAAATCCCGCAAAGTGGAAACCATCCACAAAATCTGAGCACAACAGCTAGATGTAGCTACAAACAAGAGATGAACCCAAAAACCAAAAAAATGACAAGTACCGAAGGTACATTTCCTATCAATTCTACAACCAGCAAAATCTGCATCTGAAAAACCTCTAAGACATAATGATGAAGATGCAGAATACCAAATTCCGAATTCAAGGGTATGTTTGAGATACATGAGTATATGTTTTACCACTTGTCGCTGCGAAGCCCTTGGAGAAGCTTGAAAATGAGCGCACAGACACACTGTGAAGTGCATGTCTAGCCTCGTAGCAGTCAAGTAGAGGAGGGAGTTGATCATGCTTCGAAACTCTTTCTGATCTACTTATTTTCCATCCTCATCTGGATCCAATGCTACCAAAGTAGCCATCGGAGTGGTGAGGGGCTTCGAATCAGCCATGTCAAATCTCTTGAACAAGTTCTTGGTGTACTTTGTCTGATGAACGAAGGTACCTTATTTGCTTTGCTTGATTTGCAAACCAAGGAAAAACATGAGTTTGCCCATCATGGACATCTCAAACTTCTTGCTCATAGTATCTGGAAACTCTGCAACTAAAGCATGAGAAGAGCCACCAAAGATGATATCGTCAACGTAAATCTGAACTAGAAGGAAATCTTTGCCATGCTTAAGAATAAAAATGGTTTTATCAACTGACCCCATCAAATACCCATTCTCAAGCAAAAAAGATTTTAAGTCTATCATACCATGTCTGAGGGGCCTACTTGAGTCCATAAAGAGCTTTATGAAGTTTAAAGACTCTATGGGATATTTGGGGTTTTCAAAACCAGGGGTTGTTTTACAAAAACATCTTCGCCCATGAAGCCAATAAGAAAATCACTTTTGACATCCATTCGATAAATTTTGAAACCTCGAGATACAACAAATACAACAAAAATCCTAATGGCCTCAAGGCGTGCAACAGGAGCAAATGTTTCAGCAAAATCAATCCCTTAAATTTGTGAAAAAATCCTGAGCTACAAGTCTAGCTTTGTTCCAAACAACAGACCCATTCTCCCCTTGTTTGTTTTTGAAAATCCATTTAGTTCCAATAAAATGAATATTAGGAGGGGATCTGAAGGATATGCTCAAGAAAATTCCGTAGATCAAAAGTTTCGATAGGTAGTATTGGAAGTTTGGGTTATTATCTAGTCTTGACACAAAGAGCAAATGTTGCTTAAGAAGTTCTAGTATGGTATTGGAAGTTCCGACGAGCCGTAATTTCTGTTTCGGAATCGAGCAATTTTTGTACTGATCAGAAGTTCTGATATGGTATCGGAAGTTCCGAGGTGGGCGAAAATAGACTAGATTTGTTTCGTGTCGTGCTAAATTCGGAGACCTGGAAAATACCTTGTCAGAAGTTCTGATCCAGGATCAGAAGTTCCGATGTGGGGTATCAGATTGTATCTATTACAAATACGAATTAGTTGTAACTAATTTGTGGGTTCCAAGATGTGCACGACCTAAGGGGCTTTCAGCCCTATATAAGGAGAGGAGGAGGAGGGGGAGGTCTTGGAACAAGGAATAAGCCTAGATTAGATCTAGACACCATAGACTCCTCTCGTCCCTTTCTTGATCTCAAATGTTGAGGTCGAGGATTTCCCGTCACTCACGTGCGGTGCTAGCACGCTGCCGTGGGAGGAACGCTCCTGGCCATCACCACGAGGAAGGCGACTTCTTCATCGATTGGATCGGCGAGGAACGACTTGGACAAAGCCAGGATAGGCTTGACGCGCTTCATCAACCTCTTCTTTCGCTGCACCTAGCGTATCAAGTGCTAGAAGGTACCGATCTATGATCTCACACGCGCATGGGTCTAGGGCAATAGGGCGGAAATTTTGAATTTGCCGGCTAGCGTAGCTCCTCTATTCCCCAATAGTGGTATCAGATCCTACGTGTGTAGTGTTCGATCTGGATCCCTCATGTATGGAGATATATGGTGGAAAAACAAATTAGATCTGTTTCTATCCGTGACAGATCGGAAGTTCTTATGGCGGATCAGAAGTTCTGATACGTATCAAATGTTCTGTTGTCGAATAATGATTCGATACAGAAGACAATTGTTGTGATGCGGGATTCCAATATTGATCAGAAGTTCTGACATATCAGAAGTTTTGATGCCAGATCGGAAGTTCCGACCCGCGCGATTTTAAAAAATCGAGCTTGCTGACCTGGGTTTTTCAGATCCAGAATCCAGTCATTTGTAGATTGCTCGCCTAACTTTGTTTTGCAGAGAATGTCGTGACTAGCATGGCCTTGGTTAAAATGTGATGTATGAAATGCATGCAATGAATGTAAATTAAATATGGCCAATGTGTCATGGTTATTTACAACCCAAGGCTGATGTAAAATTCATTACGGCTTGCATATCATTTCCGTAGTGCTTCAGCCCATGTAATCAGTATATCCTATACGAGATGGACTAGTACTCTTCATGGAGGTCGGGAGCACGCACTCGATGATGGGAGCCATTGTAACACCCCAAATTTTCGAACAATAAAATAAATTCAGAAAATACCTTTTTAGGAGATAATTTAATTTTTATTTTCCACAAAGCTGAAAATGCCTAAGATAAATAAAATCTAGAGAAATAATTCAAATCATGGTCTGGAAAATTTATACTATGTTCCTGAGACCAATATGCAATTTTGGGAATTTTTACAAATTTTTCCAACCTTGGATGCTAGTCCATAATTTGAGAATCAATTTCTACAATTATTTTTATTCAGAAAATCAATTTAAATACTAATGGGCCAAAACCATCCATTCTCTCTCTCCAGCCGGCCCAACCCATTCACCACGCCATCCTCCCACTAACAAGCAGGCCCCACCTATCGGCGCGCCCAGCCTCACCCGTGCCAGGCCCACCTGCCAGCCCCCTCCTCTCTCTGTCTCACACCATGGCCCCACCTGTCAGCGCCGACCGTTAACCCTCACTCCCTCACTCGCTCGCTGATCAGTGGACCCTAGCTGTCAGATCATCTTCAACCTCAGGCGCCCGAGATCCCCGACCGCCGTATTCACTCGCCGGATCGCCTCTACTGTGGGCCCGAGCTCCAATTGATCACCGGAATAAAACCCTCGTTACGCCCACAATTAAACGCCCTCAGATTCCCTCGCCATCACGCACCCGAGCGCTATAATCAGACGATTAACACCTCGCCGAAGTAAATAGGATTTTATCCTCGGTTTCCCCTTTCTCGTCATCGTTAGACTCGCCGGAGCCCTATAAAAGGACCCCTGGTCACGCCGCATTCACCACAACACTCCATTGCCTTATCTCACCCGAAACCGAGCTCTAGCCACCAAGTTTCGCGCCACCTCTCTGTCCTGCCTCCAGCTGTTGCTCGCCGTCACCAGAGTGCTCCCCTCTCCTTGCTAACGCCACCGTTGTGACCGCCGTAACCTCCCCGACCCTAGCAACGACTTCGCCCAAGCTCTTTGCTGTCGGAACCTCGTCATCGTCAAGGACCCGAAGGATCACTGTCACCACGCTCATCGCCGGCCACATCCAGTTGACCCCAAGCATCATCGACGGTACCTCCATAACCCCCTCGCTATTCTCGTCGCGTTTCTGGCCTTAGAACAGGATTTAGGCCACTGTCGCCTCCGCTAGGGCTCTTGTCGTCCTCGGTCGTCGTCGGAGAAGACGATCGACACAGTATTTGTACTGTGCCGTGTCGGATCTCATTACAGCCGTGCGATTCTAATCGGGCGGTTGTAGTTATATCGCTATAAGGTTTAATCCTACCCACCCATTTGAATGAAAGGGTATCGGGTGATCTTAGCCGTCGATTTTTATTTAAAAATCCCGCACGTGCCGTGACCGCCAGATTTCGATCCAACAACTCAGATCGATCCGGTCCACAGCACAGTGTGTGAGTCTACGGTGGACTCGGTTCACCGTGGACTAAAGGCTGATTTAGGATTTTAATAAGTTCTAGAAAATGATTTAAACTTCAAAAATTCATAACTTCCTCAAATTAACTCCAAATTTGACCATTCAAATTTCAGAAAATTTATCTTTTTATTCTCTTCATGTTTATGCAATAAAATTTATATGTTTATTCTGGACATTTTATATTATTTAATTAAAATCAAGATAAAAATGAAGAAAAACATTTTATATCTTCAAAAATTCATAACTTAGATTAATTCTAAAAATTACCATTTTAATTTCAGAAACTTTATATCTTTATTATCTTCAACTTGACCAATGAAATCCATATGCTTGTATTGTGATTTTATATTGTTTTAATTGAATGTTATTTCTCATTTTACGTACCGAGAAGATTACGACGTCGTAGAGGAGCAGGAGTATTTCCCCAAAGTTTCCCCTGCCACCTTTGCCGATCAAGGCAAGTCACCAACCCTATTTTGAGCATATTGAGCCCAGTTTTCAAATAAATATCGCTAAAACTCATAGGTTATATTTGCATTAGTCAAATGGATAACCCTACATTATAATTATCGAATCCCTGACCTTGTTGTGCAAACCCAAGCCATGCTATCGAGCCTGAATTCCTTGTCACCAATATACTTGCTAATGTTAGAAGTGTCCAATGTATCGACACAACTGCTATAGGCTTAAAAACGAGTTGTAGGTACTTGGATTATGATATATGATCCCCTATGTCTCTCACCCCTAGTATTCTGTTGGTCTTGGATTTGGATTGATAAGTTAGCATGGTGGGTTCTGGGTGCAAGCGAGGGCATTGGTTAGTCGCACCCGGGGCACTATAAGGACCGGTCCGCGGGATTCATCGCAAAGCACTTCCGTACCAACCACAAGTCTAGTGGGTAAGTCTTAACTAGAGGTATGGGTCGTTCCAACCCGAGACACTATGTGGAGAGGGGCAAGCAGCACCTACGGGTGGCTTGTGCCATGTGGCACAAAAGGGGGCGCGATGTTGGTCCGGTGCGCCGGCACGCCGATGAAACCTATAGTGCGTGTCATTGAGTTAGAGCGATTCATACTAAAGGTTTTGACATAAGTTTCCTGTGACTTGGGTCATTTGACACACTGCAGTGTGCGGGAATGAGTGCCTTGTGGGTACAGTGGTACACCTCTGATCAGAGTTAAATCTTTTCAAAAAGTCGAGCCCATGGTCAAGGGCGAGTGGAGTGACATCCCACAGTTAGTATATGTTTGAGAAATGTTGAATGATTGATTGGGCATGTAAGGACAGTTGAGCGATGAGGGCTGACTGTACTCCTCGAGTTAGAAGATGTTGCATCATCCATGATTTAAATATTTTGTATGAATAAATCTGACTCACATTAAAGGCTGCAAGACAAAATTGTACTTTTCCACATTTTAAGCCATTACCTCCCTTTGTTATTACCTTGCATTATTATTGCATTTTCTCGGTGGCTTGTTGAGTACGTTTGTACTCACCCGTTAGGAAATCACTTCAGAGGCGTACTACGATGTGGATGGTCTGGAGTAGCGACCTAGTCAAGGAAGCGACCCTAGAGAAGATGTTCATTGAGCTTATTATTTTCATAGTTTTTTATTTTAACCTTTGTGTAATAATGTGGTCTGCGAGCCACGAATGTTTGACGTATATGCGTCATTGTGTGATGAACATCTTGTGATTATTGATTTTCTATGGAATTTCAATAAAGTCTGGGTTTTACTAGACCTGGGCGTTACAACCATGGAGATGGAGATCGCCATGTGAAGAAAGCCATGCTATGTCACAGTTAATATGATTACTTGTGATGCTTTCTTATGTTCCTGTTATTCTATTCTTACATGTTTCGTTTGTGCTAGGGACATTACGATGCTAGAGTAGTTTTCCCTCAGAAAATTAAGTGTTGATGCTCTTCCCAATAGCTGCACCCACCAAGGTTCATGCTCATCGATAGCGGGTCTACCAAAGCAGGGTACTATCTTTTATCTCGACTAGTTGGGGCGAAAGTCGGAATTCTGCATGCATAGTGTTGGTTCACTTGACAAGGCTATCAAAATGGTTTTGGGCCTTGTAGTATAGGAGTTAGGGTCGAGCATTAGATGCTTCTCCAATGACAAGAGTGTTGGACCGAAAAGGGCGACTAGAGGGGGGTGAATGGGAGCTTTTAAGATTTTAGGCTAAAACTAGCCTTCTGTTTTAACTCAGTCTCCTGCGGAACATGCTTTGAACACACCCTTCGGAGGTCTGGTTCGGAGTATTTTAAAGCTCCGAACTCAGGCTTCACAAAGAGCAAAAGTCTGAAGTCAAGAAGACTTCGCTCACACCCACAAACCCCCAAAACACAACTCTAATAGGTTAGTGCAGGCTCCACACACAAGGTGCCTCGAGCAGGCTTTGCACTTCACACTTCGCAGGAGTGGGTTTTCCTCCGAAGACTTCGACCAGATACTCCGCACTAGCAACTAGTACTAGGCTTCGTATTTCGAAGGCCTAAAAACAGACAGAACTGACTTCACTCAGGAAAGAAAACATGCCTCGAGCACAACTCTGCACAGTGCTTCGCTAGTAATCATAGAGGACTTGCCTCAAGTTTACACAGAGCGAACACACACTGGAGGATACACACAACACGCATACTCAAACATCAACACACTTCGCTCAAAAGGAAAACAGAGCAAAAACTCTACTTAGAACAAATCAAAGAGTAGCATAGAGAGATCAACACCTGTAGTGCAAAATAGGGATACAATTTCAGGCAAGAGAAGAAGAACAGAATGAAAACTTCATTGCATGAACAGGGAACACAAAATGACTCACAATACTGAGTACATGAATTAGACAACTAGCTCTGGGAGTTCTAAAAATGGCTGCTCAAAGTGTTACCTACACCTAGCCATCCTTCACTATTTATAGACCCTATTCAGCCATGCGAATAGACTAATTTACCCCTAGGGTTTACACTATTTTTGTCTCAACCAAACACAGGGGTATATATGGTAGTCTACTTTTCTGGAGGCTTCTTTTGTCAGCTTCGCAGAGGAGACAACGTCAGCTTTTGCAGAGTAGACACGATCAGCCTTTGCACATTTGGAATATTCTGAAGCCCCTTCGCACACGAAGTGTGCAGTATCTTCGGTGACAAGCTTCTAACCCGAAGGCCTTTGCTTCACCGAATACAGTCTTCAATACATTGACGGTTTTGAGCCGAAGCCGTCAAAGCTCTTGAGCCTTCGCACCATCACCTCCAGAGTGGACCAACACGGCTTTGCAGCTACTCTCAGCTGGAACTCCGTCAGTCCGTGTACTAAAGCCATGCATGGCCGAAGTACCTCGTCATCCACACTCCAAAGCCCCACCTTTGGAGTACCTTTGCCACCTTCAGAAGTCTCTCCGTCCAAGGCCTCCGCATGAAGCATATTCATAAGCACCCCTTCGAAGTGTCTCATCCCCAAGCACACTCCACGAAGACCCTTATCCGGACCATGCCTTCGATGCACCTTGACTTCCAAGACCTTTGTCAGTTGTCCCTTCGAGTGCCTCCATCCAGAGCACACTTCGAACACCTTGCCTCAATGTTGAGGACTTCGACCACCATACTCCGAAGTCACTCCTTCTAGAGCATCCTTCGAAGTACCTCACCTCTGAGGACTTTGCCTCAGGGTACCTTCAGCTGGAGCCACCCTCCGCACTTTCTGCCTTCGCATGGCGCAACTTGACCCGAGGACCAACCTCGACCCCACGCAGCCTTCGTGACCGAGCTCCTCGCTCGCCTGGCGTCAAGCCTCCTGCTTGACCCAGGTTCACTTGCTGCGAACCGTTCGTTGCCTTCGAAGACACCTACGCACCACTGATAAGCAGACAAGTATTTCCAGTACCCCAGAGACCTCTCTAGTAAGCAACCTTCGGTACACACTCCGGTTTACCGCCCAAAATACTAATCCCTTTGGTACAACCATATCATCGTGTTCTGCCAGACCCCTCCAACAGACACACTCCGCTGCACAGCTGCAGCTAGTAACCGCCGAACCCTTCGGTAACACCTCCGAACCCCTTCGGAGGGGCCCCTTCGCCCAGAAGAGAACTTGTCAATCACTCATCACAGACTTGAAACAAAGGCATATTTCAAATTGGTTTCTCAATCTCCCCCTTGATGTGTGCATTGATAACCAAATTCAAGTTCAAGAAAATTTGAAAATTTTCAGCACACAAGTGACCATAAAAACTCAAAAAAGAGCCAAAACATGTGACTTGATGAATGGATTTCTATCAACTTGACTAATGAAAAGACATTTATCAATAATTCCCTTTTTGGCAGCAAAATTTTTTCTCTCCCCTTTGAGCTACACCACTTGTTTGTATCCTTAGGTAATGTTGGCGTAAAAAGTTTACGCTAACAGGTTCTCATCAAGAATGAACAAACAGAGAGTTTGTGTTTGGGAACTGTCTCAAGCCTCCGAGTTGGATAACAGCTCGAGTAGTTCGAATATGTGTATTGAATAGCCTTTTTTCCGCCCCCTGTTATAAGGTAGAGAGGGGGTATTTATAGGCAAAAATGTCTAAGGAAAAGTCCTAACGACCCCTAGATTACAACCGACATAGTGGAAACTATTCGGTACCCGGAGCAAGGTTAAAAGGGTAAAACTCTCCGAGGCGGATGGATAAGCCAAACATCTTATCAATCTAGTCGCTCTGCTTCGGAGCCTTCATATCTTGCGGAGGGCTTCTCAGGACTTCGTATCGAGGCACCCTTCGACTCGACGCCTCCACCTTTGAACAAGAGCCCACTAGCTCCGAAGCTTAGGGAACCTTCGAGTTATTAATCTCTAAGTCCTGGAAGTGAAGCAATTTCCCCCAATAGTAGCCCCTCAAATACGCCTCTCCGTATTTAACCTATACAGAAGGAAGGCAGTATACGGAAGGAATATTTTCATATTCTGAGACTTAGAGAGAATTTTAACACATTACAGTTCTTCAGAAGATTTCAGATCCAAGGTGTTCGGACCTTTTCTCCAGGCTCTCTACGCAGTGGGAACACATCGCAGGAAGGAAAACCGCTCCGAAGCGCAAACGTCGTGAGGAGCCATTTGATTATAGCCGTTACGACGCAAGTAGCCGTTACGCCCAGTAAAAGGTAACAGGTCGATTTTTACGGCAGTTGCCCGCCGTTACACTTCCTGGACCCACCTGCCAGTGGCGAAAGTCGAACCTGCAGTGTGAATGCAATCGAAGCGTAGAAACCGGTGAATGGTTATAAAAGGAAAAACAGAAGTTACCCGAAACTTTTTACCGCACTTAGCACTCGTGATTCACTTTCCTCAACCTCCAATCTCTCAATCTACCGAGCAAATGGTGAGAACCAGCCACACTGTCCCGGCGGCGGTGAGTACTCTGGCGCAGAGGCAAGCGTGGGCCGCCTCGGCTGCGGTAGCAATGGCGGGGACTCCGGGTGGCGCCTGGCCTAAAAACCCTCGGGAGCTCCGCCCGCCTTCCAAGAAGAAGATTTCCCAGAGCTTCCTCATCGGTCAATCTACGAGCACCACCGAGTCTATTGAGGAGGCCGTAGAAGGGAAACTGGGTGTCGGACTGAGGACTCGAGTCCCTGGGTCGGAATCAACCCCGAGGCCGTGAAGCGGAGAAGTGGTAGTCTTCGAGGCGTTCTTCGAAGCGGGCTTGGGGCTTCCAACCATCGACTTCTTGGTGGAGGTACTGGACCTGTTTCACATTACATTACCTCAGTTATCCCCCAATGCCATCGCCCTCCTGGCTGTCTTCGAGTGGGCGCTCCGGGCCAAAGGGTGCGAAGGACGCTCGGAGATCTTCGCCACAACTCACGAAGCTATCTGCCAGCCGAAGCCACAGGATGGGCCTAGGAATTCCAAGGTGATAACAGCCTTTGGTAGTGTCAACTTCCAGCTGCGGAGGGAGCACGCCCTACATTTCCCTACGAAGGCCATCAACGATCGATGGTACACCAATTGGATTCTTCAGTGGTTCTACGCCGAAGTCGGAGAGGACTCCCCCCTCGCAGGGCCTCTCCAGGAGATTTGGTTCCGGAAGGAGGCGGAGATTGCTCCGAACCCCAGCCTGCTTTCCACGAGGCTAGGGCTGTTGACTTCGGTGGCTCGCCGCATGAGCATGCGTGACCTGGCCGAAGAGTTCATCGCCCTTCGGATTCCACCCCTCGGGGCCAACTAGCCAATAGTGTTCCAACAGGCTTTAGAGGGTGATCTCCGAACCCTAGGTAAGACTTCAATTCCTGCAGTACTGCATTAGATGATGAAAATAACATACTTATGATGTGTTACCCCTTTTATTCAGCGGCTCCTTTGGCATTGGCTCCGGAGGACATAGCTCTGGCCACCGAACAGGTCCTCGGATCTCCTACAGTGGCTGAAAAACAGAAAAGGCTGGAGCTAGTGGGGACCTAGGAGCGCTCCAATAGAGTGTGGGGAGCTCTCGGGATGGAGCCCCCTCCTCTTCCAGACTTTGCCTCTACTAGAGCAGCCGCCCGGAAACGGAAGGCCGTTGCTGAACCGCCCAAGAAGGCCAGCAAGCCGCCATCTAAGAAGAAGAAGGTGGCAAAGATCCCTCCGCAGCTGACCCCTGCTTCGTCGGCTTCGTCCTTGGACGCCCGGAGCTCGGCCTCCGAGGAGCCCGAGGACTCCAACGCCCAATTAGCGTCGACCTTCGAGAATTATCTCCTGGAGGATGACGAAGATATAGGGGAACTCCCAGCCGGAACTTCTGCTCGGGAGGTTGCGGAGGTAGATCCGATGCGCGCCCCTGTGCTCGCCGTTGTAAACCTGGAAACAAACTCCCCCACCCCCAACTCACCCGTAACCGGGGTGGTTACAGCGGAGGTCGCAGCTCCGGCAGAAAACATGGCGGAGAGGGCTTCGGGAGACGACTTCGATGATATCCTCCAGTTGTACGAAGTTCTAGAGGATCTGACGATCCTGCCTCACAGGGCCTCCGAAGGTACGTCTTGAAGCCCCTACTTTGGTTGATACCTACAACAATCTTTTCTTGTAAATACTTATCAAATTTCTTGACAAGGTAGGTACCTCGAAGGGCGACGAAGCCCCGGCTGCACCCGAAGTCCCAACGTCTTCAAGGGTCGTGGCCCAGGTGGACCCCCCTACTCCTTTGGACGCTCCAGGCCTGGTAGCAGAAGTCGTGCCCGCCGGAGCAGATTCGGTGATTGAGGTCGCCCCCGCTGTGGCGGCTCCGGCGACCGAGGTCGCCCTTGTTGACGCGGCTCTGGTCGAAGGGGTAGCCGCTGAAGAAAGGGCCACTTCTGCTTCAGCCGCTACGCCTGCCTTCGTGCCGGGGAGGGGCAAAAGCATGTCTAGCCTCGGTCTTTCCCCCGGCCCCACGACGACCTCGACCAGCATCTCGGAGGAGGAGGCCACGGCAGACGACCGCCAAGCTTCGTCTTGGCTTCCTTTGCTGGCTCCGTTCCTAGAGCACCGGGTAGGCCTCCGTGCGGTCCTGGAGCCCCTGGCAGAGAAGAGCCAAGACATCGCCAATTCGGATCTGGTCTCTGCTCTGAGCGAAGCTAGGGCTCCGGTGCTCAACATGGCCCTCGAAAGGGCTACCCTTCAGGTATGAAAAACACCATAGCTAATTCAAATTAATGGTTATAGACACTGTCGCGGGGCTGGAGGCAACAAAGAAGAAGAACGCTAGTGCGGCAGAACGTACCTTGGACGCCCTTCAGGGTACCTTGGAATACTTCGGCACTATGTGCCCTTCATCTTCTGTGGCGACCAGCGAATCCCTCGATCGGAAGCTGAAGAGGATCCAAGTGGCAGCGTCGTTGATGATGAACTCCGGCGTTCGGTACGGAGAGATCTCCGGGCAATGTGCCTGCATCGGAGTTCTTCGTCACCTCGAGTCCCTTCAGATCCCCCTCGGTTCAGTCGGGGGTTCGATCCCTAGAAGCTTCGCCTCCGAAGACCTGCTGCACCCTTCTTCGGACGTAGCCTTGGCCTGGGAAGCCTTCCGGTCATCTTGGAAGTCGGACCATAAGGCTGCGGCCAAAGTTTGGATTGACGAGGCCCGACGGCAGAAGCAGGCACAAACAAGGCCACCACTTCCTGCGTCGCCAGCTCCGGCAATCCCTGCTCCACCAACCGACCCGCAGGTCTAGCTCTTAGGGCCATCATGTATGCAAACTGTTGTAAAGCCCCTTAATCAATGAAAAAGTTATAATCGAGAAGCTCGTTTGGGTGTTCTGCTTTCTTTTTTAGGTTTTGTCGCGCCCTTCGAACCTTGACCTCGAAATACTGGAGTTTACCGAAGGGCTCCAGAAGGAGTGGACAATCCTTGAGAGCTTAAGGGAGATAAGGGAGAGATACCTCTTGAAGTTTTTCAAGATGTCTCAGCTTATATCAAGGAAGAAGAGAAAGAAAAAACATCCTCGTCTTCGGAGCACATGAATTGGTCTGACTCGGAGCACCAGGCCGAAGACCCTTCGGAGAGTAACTCCGAAAGGCTCCTAACCTGGGCCGAGCTTCAAGAAGAGCAAAAGAAGTTACGCGCCTTTAAGAAGAAGAGGAGCGCTCGAACGAAAAGGACCAAACCGACAGCTTCGAGCTCCGAAGAACAGAGTAGCCGGAGGGGTAGCTCCAAATGCCGACAAGGTCTTCAGTTTTTCCTAGCCTTGGATCAAAACTTTTCTTAATGTAAAAGTACGATGACTTAATGTGAAATGTTTCGAAAGTATCTTGTATGCTTCGTACTCTCCTGCCCCTCCTTGTGGGTGGTGGAGCCTTTGCTGTGCAAATTGGTTCGCCGGGCACAATGATGTGCCGAACAACCTGATGCTTCGATCATACTTAACATCCGTACTTTTTTTATACATTTTTTAAGTGTCTCGTTGGTCGGGGCCTTGAATCAATATAACTTGGACTCTTCTTCGAATCCTACTAAGCCAGAGCCTAGAATCCGTAGGGTGGCCACCTTCGGCTCTTTTACAGATACTTCGTACCCGTAGGTCGGAAATCTGTTTCTTTTTAAAGTCCTTAGACTCTTCTACGGATCCTAACAAGCCGGAGCCTGGGACCCGTAGGGTGGCCACCTTCGGCTCTTTTAAAGATACTTCGTACCCGAAGGTCGGAAATCTGTTTCTTTTTAAAGTCCTTAGACTCTTCTACGATCCTAACAAGCCAGAGCCTGGGACCCGTAGGGTGGCCACCTTCGGCTCTTTTACAGATACTTTGTACCCGAAGGTCGGAAATATGTTTCTTTTTAAAGTCCTTAGACTCTTCTACGGATCCTAACAAGCCGAAGCCTGGGACCCGTAGGGTGGTAGCGGAGCCCCTGAACCGATGGTTCACACGCTGCTGCCTGGGTCTTTGGAAAGATGCTTGACTCTGCAAGCATCTCCGTCCTCCCGATGCGTCCATCAGGAGTAAGGGATATTCGAAGAGCAAACAAAATTCGACCCTTCTTTTTATTTAGAAAAAAAGGAAAGTTTTACAAGTGATTACAAGGAGCCCCTAAGTGTAATAACGTTTAAGGTGCTCTGCATGCCATGCATGCTTCAACTCTTCCCCTTCTAAATTAGTTAATTTAAACGATCCGGGGCATCCTGAGCGTAAGATAACATATGGTCCTTCCCATTTGTTTCCTAGCTTCCTCGGAGCTATTACACTTAGCAACACTAGATGACCTGGTTTAAGCTCATTTAGCTTTATCTTCGGGTCATACCATGTCTTTGTTTGGCCTTGGTACTTGGTCAGATTGGCGACAGCTGGAAGCCTTGTTTCTTCTGACAAGTCCAGCGAAGCGTTCCTTTCGTCTTCATCTCCGGGCTGAACTACACGAAGGGATCCACCTCTGAGCTCCGTAAGAGTCATGGCCTCATCTCCGAATAGCAGTCTAAATGGGGTAAAACCTGTGGACCTGGTCTGAGTGGTTCGAATGGACCACAAGATTTTAGGAAGCTCTTCGACCCACAACCCCTTGGCTAAGCCAATGATTCACCGATTTAGACCGGAGAGGATGTTCCCGTTGGCTCATTCAACGGCTCCGTTGGATTGTGGATGGCGTACCTCAGCGAAGCACAACTTAATGCCCAGCTCTTCACAAAATGCTTGGAATGTGTCAGCTTCGAACTGGGTTCCATTATCCACTGTCAACTCCCTTGGCACTCCGAACCTGCATATAATGTTCTGCCAAAAATTTTTTGCACGTTCCTCGAGGTGATAGCAGTCAATGGCTCCGCTTCAACCCACTTCAAAAAATATTCGATTGCTACTACCACAAACTTCAAGCCTCCTTTTGCCATTGGAAAAGGGCCTATGAGGTCCATGCCCCATCGAGCCATTGGCCATACCGGGGCAATAACTTGAAGTTGAACTGGCGGACGGTGGCTTCGTCTACCCATCCATTGCCAGCCCTGGCATGTTCGAACCAGCTCCTCTGCGTCTCTCACTATTGTTGGCCAGTAAAGCCCCTGCCGAAGTGTCTTGCCAGCTAGAGCTCGAGGGGCCAGATGACTTCCGCACAAACCTTCGTGAATGTCCCGAAGTATGTCTTGACCTTCGGGTTGGGAGATGCATCGGAGTAGAGGGGAACACACGCCAGTTTTGTATAATACTCCATTGACAAGCTTGTAATTTCAGGCTCTTGCTTGCAATCTTCGGGCATCCGGACCTTCTGAAGGATCTATGCCACCTTGCAATATGTTCATAATCGGAGCCCGCCAATCCGTAGTCGGAATGCACAGTATTTCTGCAGAGGGTAACTGGCTAGCTATGGGCTGCATTAGTTCTTCATAGAAAGCACTCTCCGGGAGGTCCTCCGCTCCAGCTGCAGCTTTTGCCAGAATATCTACGAGCTGATTATCTGCTCGAGGGATACTCCGAACAGTAAATCCTTTGAATGCTGCTTCAGCCTTGCGGATTTCTTCAAGGTATTGCGCTAGATGCGGGTTCTTTGCTTGAAAGCTCTTATCAACATGCCCTGCGACAACTTGGGAATCTGTCTTAATCATTATCCTTGCAGCTCCAAGTGCCTTAGCCTTTCGGAGGCCTAACAGAACCCCTTCGTACTCTGCGATGTTATTGGTGGTTTTAAAGTTGAGCCTCGCAGAATACATGGCCTTTTGCCCTGATGGTGATATGATGACTGCCCCCGCTCCGGCACCGGATTCCTGATAAGCTCCATCAGAAAATATTGTCCATAAACCTTCGGAGGGCTCCTCCGGGGCCCAAACTGTAGATGGAGTCCATTCTGCTATGAAGTCAGCTATGATTTGGGATTTGATAGCTGTTCTTGCCGTGAAGGAGATTCCGAAGGGGGCTAGCTCGACAGCCCATTTTCCAATCCTACCTGTAGAGTCTTTGCTCCGGAGCATATCCCCAAGAGGATACGAGGTAGGGACGATTAGGTTATGCGCCAAAAAATAATGCCTTAGCTTTCGTGAGGCCATTACCAGGGCATAAGCAAATTTCTCGAGCTCGGAGTATCTTATCTTAGCTCCGGACAAGGCTTCTGACACAAAATAAACTGGGTTCTGCACCAGCTTTCCCTTAAGCTCAACTTCCCAGACCAACACTGCACTTACTGCGGAGCCTGTTGCTGCAAGATAAAGGAGGAGTGTTTCTTATGGAAGGAGCACAGTAACTGTTGACAAGCTTCCGAGGTATGCTTTTATGTCATCAAAGCTTTTCTGGTATTCCGGTGTCCAACTGAAGCTCTCGGACCCCTTTAGGGCTTTGAAAATTGGGAGGCTTCGCTCTGCTGACCTAGCCAGGAATCTGCTAAGGGCTGCAAGCCTTCCTGCTAGCTTCTGGACCTGCTTCAAATTTCCTGGCGGAGCCATTCTTTGTAGTGCACTTATTTGCGTTGGGCTAGCTTCGATGCCTCTGCTCGAAACTAAGTACCCTAGCAGCTTCCCTGCTTGTGCTCCGAATATACATTTTTCTAGGTTGAGGCGTACTCCACAAGCTCGGAGGCTCTCAAATGTTTCAGCTAGGTCTAGGCTATGCTGGTGCTTTTGAGCACTTTTTATTATAATATCATCCATGTAGGCTTCGACATTCCGGCCTATTTGATGACCTAGAGCCTTAGCTATTAAACGTGAAAAGGTGGCTCCGGCATTCCGAAGGCCAAAAGGCATTCTTACATAGCAAAATACTCCGGAAGGAGTTATGAAGCTTGTCTTGGCTTCGTCTTCGCGTTTCAGCCAGACTTGATGATACCCGGAATAAGCGTCGAGGAAACTCAGCAATTCGGAGCCGGCTGTGGAATCCACCAGTTGGTCTATTCGGGGCATCGGGTAGGGGTCTCACGGGCATGCTTTATTTAATGAAGTAAAGTCAATACACATGTGCCATTTGTTTGAGTCCTTCTTCCTTACAAAAACAGGGTTAGCCAACCACTCGGTATGGGCTACCTCCCTAATGATGCCAGCCCTAAACAATTTCTCTACTTCGGCTTTGGCGAGGCTTGCTCTTTCTGCAGACAGCTACGGAGCCCTTGGCGCACTGGCCTGGCCTTCGGGTTGACAAGCAGGCTATGCTCGATGATGCTTCGATCAACCCCGGTGATGTCTTCGTCGGTCCAGGCGAAGACGTCCAGATTTTGCTTGACGACTTCTTCCAGTGAGGTGGCTATCTCCGGGGATAGCCCTTTGCCGAACTGCACTGGATATTCTTTGCCATCTTTTGAAATTATCCTTGTCTCGACTTCACCTTCCGGGCTTGGCTTGAGAGAGAGCCCCTTTGGAGGGTTCGAGGCCTCCCGTGCCTCTCCGGTGACCTCCGGTACCTCTTCGGTGCCTTCCGCTACGTTGTGCACTTGCCGGGGATCAAACGGTTGTCCGTGCCCATACTCTGTTCTCCGGGCTATAGCTTGGTCTCCTAAATAGTAAGCACTCCACCTTGCGTGGGCATTTTGAGACAAAGATAATTGTGGTGCGCTATAGCCCCGACTGGTTCAGCATCCCTCTGCCGACGATTGCATTGTAAGCATAGGGGGCGTCGACAACATCGAAGATCACCTCTTCTACCCTGGCCAGAGGCCCCTCTCCGAAGGCAACCTCGAGGCCTATCTGGCCGAGGGCATCGAGAGCGGTCCTGAGAACCCTTGAAGTGGCCGGGCCGCTGGAAGCAGATGCTTCCGGGAGATGCACATTTGATCGAAGGCCTGGACGAAGAGTATGTCTACGGAGCTCCCGCCGTCCACCAGGATCCTTCGGACCTCCACCGCTGCTATGTCTGCGGAAATGACCAAGGGGTTGGCATGAGGGAATTTTACCCCTGCGGCATCACTGGCAGTAAACGAGATGGGCACATGGGACCACTCTGGCATCCCTTCTGCGGAACTCGAAGTCCCAATGTGCCCAACCTCGCGGACGTACTCACGCCGCTGCCTTTTTGACATGTTCCCGAGGGTCCCCCCTCCGGAGATGGGTAGGACCACTCGCTTGCCACAGTCTTGTGGGTCTTCCTGCTTCGGTGGTGGCATAATATTGACCACCGGAAGCCGCATGGGGGTTTCTGGGACACCGGCTCGGACCATGATCTGCACAGGCTCCGACCGTGCCGCTGGTGGGGCTCGATCCGAAGTATTCCACCCGGTACTTCGCCCAAGGTAGTCGCCCCGAAGGGCCAGCACTGCCTTGCAATCTTTCGTGTCATGGCTCCTATTGTCGCCATGCATGCAACAGAAAAAACTCTAGCACCTGCCAGACACCCTCTCTTGATGCTTCGGTGCTCCAGTCTTGAAGTTCTGCACCTGCTAAAAATTGGTAGGTGCCTTCGGAGCAGAAGGCGCAATGTTCAGCACCTCTGAATAGAAATGCTTCTTCCCTCGTCTGTGCTCGTTGAAGCGGTTATCTTGAGGGGGTTGTAGAGGAGCCGAGGCTTCAAGCTCCGTCTTGACTTCTCGGAGGGCAGGCACGGGTGCTCCGGCTCGCCGAAGGCAGCCTTCCTCCGCCTTGGCATACTGTTCGAAGTACGCCATCAGCTGCACCACAGACGTCACCGGCTTCCGATGGAGCTTGCTGAGGAGGTCGGAGTTTAGCACCCCTTCGCGGGCGGCGTCGACTATCGAAGAGGTAGACAGGCCCTTAATTTGTGACTTGGTGTGGGCAATGCGCGTGAAGTACTCTCGAAGTGTTTCTCCTGTCCGCTGCTTTACCTGGAAAAAAACTCCCTGTGGACATCGGGGCCACGAAGGTGCCTTGGAAGTTCCTCACAAATTTCTTCTTCAGCTGCTCCTAGGATCTGATCGATCCTGGCTTTAGGGACCAGAACCATCGGAGCGCCACGCCTTCGAGAGCGAGGGGGAAACACTTTGCCATAGTGTTTCGCACCCCTCCGCTTGCTTCTATTGCCAGGGCATATGAGCGGGCAAACTCTCCGGGGTCTGACCCACCAGAGTATTTGTGTAACTTCGAGGCCTTGAATCTGGGATCGAAGGGCACTCTTTGCAAATCCGAATGTAATGGAGACTCATCGTCGAAAGATGCGTTCTCAACCTCCTCCGGGACTTGGGCAACTTCTAGGAGATTGCGAGCGCCACCGTCTTGAGGCCCTTCTGGAGTCTCGGTGGAGGCTTGAGTGCGGAGGCGATCAGCGGCCTCTTGCCTCCACCTAGCCACTTCTTCCTGAAGCCTTGCTAGTTGAGTAGCCTCGGTTCCAGGAAGGTCTTCATCTTCGTCGGAGGGCAGCTTCGGGTCTTGGGAGCGGACATAGTCAGTCCGGAGCACCGTAGAGGAGCTCGGGGGCCCCTGGGCGCTCGACGCCCAGCGGCGTCTTTGGGAATCACCGGAGTAGTTGAGGGTCCGGCTCTTGTGGTACGAGGGGACCTTCGGAGAGGACCGGAGGCTTGGCTTCGCTTCGGAGGCATGGCTAGTCACGGGGAGGTCTGAAGACTGAGGACTTTGATCGACTTGGGAAGGCGAGCGAGGGCCTTCGAACTACACTAAGAAGCCCCTTACCGAAGGGTGCGCGGAGTCTTCAGACTCCAAGGCTCTCTCCGTAAGTGCTCTTCGAAGCGCAGTCAGCAGTAGAGAACAAGCTTCTAGAACTTGGTTCCCCACGGACGGCGCCAACTGTTGGCGTAAAAAGTTTACGCTAACAGGTTCTCATCAAGAATGAACAAACATAGAGTTTGTGTTTGGGAACTGTCTCAAGCCTCCGAGTTGGATAACAACTCGAGTAGTTCGAATATGTGTATTGAATAGCCTTTTTTCCGCCCCCCGTTACAAGGTAGAGAGGGGGGTATTTATAGGCAAAGATGTCTAAGGAAAAGTCCTAACGACCCCTAGATTACAACCGACATAGTGGAAACTATTCGGTACCCGGAGCAAGGTTAAAAAGGGTAAAACTCTTTGAGGCGGATGGATAAGCCAAACATCTTATCAATCTAGTAGCTCTGCTTCGGAGCCTTCATATCTTGCGGAGGGCTTCTCAGGACTTCGTATCGAGGCACCTTTCGGCTCGACGCCTCCACCTTCGAACAAGAGCCCACCAGCTCCGAAGCTTAGGGAACCTTCGAGTTATTAATCTCTAAGTCCTGGAAGTGAAGCAATTTCCCCCAATAGGTAAGCAAACCAGGCATTTTTCTCCCCCTTTGGCAATTCAAGAATCAAGGAGCAAGAAAAGATGCAAGGCTTCGAGATGATGAAAAGTGTGAAAACATATGGTGCAAAAATATGCCAAATCATAGTGTCAGGTTCATATGCTCAGCTCAAGGTAATATATTCAAAGTTCAATGTTTGATGCATGAGATTTCCAAATTATAGAAAATAAAAGCATCACCACTTAGACTAGTCATCTAAACACGTGAAAGTGAGAACTGCAAAAGCTAAAACAATTTCTACCCAGGAAAGCAAGTCCAATTTAAGAGTGCATTTAGCAATCTTGATTAGCAAGTGTTTCAGATTTTGCCATTCTTTTATAGTGCCAGGGGTTATTTGCTTGTCTACCTTATACTTTCCAACCAAGCCAAGCCTAGGTCTAGAAAAACCATCAGGAACTTAAGGCAATGATTTTGGCAAACACTAATTTATCCTAGTTCATACCAAAGTGCTATGGTAAACCGTCTAGAATAAAGCAGTGCAACAAGCAAACCCACCTGGATCTTTTCATATTTAACACACAAATCATGGATATTGATTTTATTGAGTACCAAATGTTGGATGATTCCATGAAAAAGCAGTATTGTTTTCAAGTTGCAATTTTTGCATTCAAAGTAAAGGATTCTAGCTACCAGGCAGATAAAAGATAGCTAAAGCAGTTCTGCACAACACATGCTAAACACTAGACTAAGTAGTGATCAAGTTTTGAATTTTGTAAATTAAAATCATGCTCATTATGGAATGAGATATATTAAACAGAGCTGAGACATCATGATAATGACAATCATGCGAAGGCATATAAAAGCAACAAAAAGCATCAACAAATCATCATAAGAAAGCCAATGCAACACTTATAAAGCATGCTCCCCCTCACAAAATGCCTTAAGGATGACAAATACCAAGTTCCCCACGCAAATAAGCAAATTGATATGCATCAAATGGTTTGGTAAAAATGTCGGCAAGCTGGTTCTGTGTATCAACATATTGAAGCTCAATATCACCCTTCTCATTGTGATCTCTGAGAACATGATATCTCACATCAATGTGTTTGATTCTGGAATGCTGAACCAAGTTATTTGCAATGCAAATCACACTAGTGTTATCACAAAACAGTGGAACACTTTTATAATCTAACCCGAAATCCCGCAAAGTGGAGACCATCCACAAAATCTATGAGCAACAGCTAGCTGCAGCAACATATTCGGCCTCAGCCGTAGATTGGGCAACACTAGACTGTTTGCGAGAAGACCAGCAATCAAGAGAAATACCCAGAAAATGACAAGTACTAGAGGTACTCTTTCTATCAATTCTACACCCAGTAAAATCCACATCTGAATAACCACGAAGACACAAAGAAGAAGATGCAGGTCACCAAATGCCAAATTCAGGGGTATGCTTGAGATACCTAAGAATGCACTTTACCGCTTGGCGGTGTGAAGCTCGTGGCGAAGCCTGAAAATGAGCACACAAACATACGACGAAGTGTATGTCCGGCCTCGTAGAAGTCAAGTAGAGGAGGGAGTCGATCATGCTTCGGAACTCCTTCTGATCTACGACTTCTCCATCTTCATCAGAGTCCAATGCTACAGATGTAGCCATTGGAGTGACGAGGGGCTTCGCATCAGCCATGTCGAATTTCTTGAGCAGGTCCTTGGTGTACTTCATCTGGTGGATGAAGGTACCTTGTTTGCTTTTCTTGATTTGCAAACTAATGAAAAACGTGAGTTCGCCCATCATGGATGATGAGGACATCACTTCACATGATACACACATGGAGCCTCCACCTACAATTCAATTACAAGGACCAATCACACGCGCCCGTGCCCGTCGCTTGAACCATGAGGTTAATTCTTTCCTTAGCAACTATGTTAATATTTGTTTGGACGGGATGCTACTGAATACTAGTGATATTTTGTTGCTTAGGAACATGGGAGATGGAATAGAAGAGTTGGAGTTGAAGACGGAGTCGCACGGATGATTTGAAGTCAAGAATTCGCTGGTTCGGACTACATCAACCACCATGCACCAAAATGGGCATAACTTCCTCATACGAAGTCCGATTGACGCGTTCTTGGACTTTTTGGAAAGCTGAGGAGAAGACGGATCGTTTGCCGTTGGTTTCGTCTCATTTGGAGTCTAAAGTCGACCTGTGTGTTTAAAACAGTCCTACATGACAGAATTGGGCCGTGTTGGCCCATAGTCCAAGTCTGTACGTATTCTAGCCCACAACCCAAGTCTGTACGCCTTCCACAGGCTGCCCACGCCTTATATACTCACGCCAGCCGCCTTTAGTTTTAGGTTTTGCTTTGTTTGCATCTAAACTTATGTGTTTAGATCCCGCCCCTTGCACCGGACCGATTGGCTGCTGCATAGGCGTTTGTGAAACCTCACCTTTTCATCGTTTGTCTTTGATTTGGCATTCGACTTGTATCCTTCCTGTTCTTGCTTGTGTTCTTGGGTTCGCTTGCAGGAATTAGCCTTCGTGGTGAGGTCAATCGCGTCCTGCGTGGTTGATAACCAACGGAGACAGTGGTGTAACGATTGCAAGGTTTTGATCCGCCGGACCGGAGCCTTGGATCGCCAACGTCGAGATTCTCCACCAATCCAAGTTATCCTTTACCTAGCGGAAGATCGGGACCAATACCCCATCAATGGACATATCGAACACCCTGCTCATGGCATCTGCAAACTCGGCAACCAAAGCATGAGTAGAGCCACCAAAGATGATGTCGTAAATGTAAATCTGAACTTGGAGGAAATCTTTGCCATGCTTGAGAGTGAAAAGGGTTTTATCTACTGATCCCATAAAATACCCTCGCTCAAGCAGAAAAGATTTAAGTCTGAGATGATGTCGTCAACGTAAATCTGAACTTGGAGGAAATCTTTGCCATGCTTGAGAGTGAAAAGGGTTTTATCTAATGATCCCATAAAATACCCTCGCTCAAGCAGAAAAAACTTAAGTCTGTCATACCACGCTCGAGGAGCCTGCTTGAGTCCATAAAGAGCCTTATGAAGTTTAAGGACTTTATGTGGGTATTTGAGGTTTTCAAAACTAGGGGGTTGTTTTAAATAAACGTCTTCACCTATGAAGCCATTTAGAAAAGCACTTTTGACATCCATTTGATAAAGTTTGAAACCACGAGATGCCGCAAATGTAAGAAGAATTCTAATGGCCTTAAGGCGAGCAACAGGTGCAAAGGTTTCAGTAAAATCAATCCGTCTAACTGAGAATAACCTTGAGCCATAAGTCTAGCTTTGTTTCTAACTACAGACCCATCCTCTCCTTGTTTGTTTTTGAAAATCCATTTAGTTCCAATAAAATGAACATTACGTGGAGGATCAACTAAAGTCCAGACTTGGTTTCTTTCAAAATTTTCAAGTTCTTCATGCATGGCATTGATCCAACTAGAATCAGAAAGTGCATGACTCACATCTAAAGGCTCGAAGGAAGCAACAAAATCAGAATCAAAGAAATGAGCATGAGAACGTGTTACCCTTTGATCAAGCTCACCAATGATCTGCTCGGGAGGATGCATCCTTTGAATGTGATGAGGAACCTCATGGCGGGATGCAGTCTCCCCCTCAACTTGTGCCGGTGAATGGTCAAAGATGACCGATGTCGAGGTTGTAGCTTCGGGGCCTCTTGCTAAAGTGACCGAAGCGGGGTCGGCTTCGGGGGGTCGATGTCGAGGGTAGTAGGGGTTCATCCTCGAAATCTCCGGAATCTTTGTCTTCGAAGATGGTCTTCTCCATATCGTGTCCATTTGCCTGTTCAAAAGAAGAGATAATACAAGGGGTTGATTCATCAAAAGTCACATCACATGACTCGATGGCAGTGTTAGTTTCTAAAATGAAAACACGATAAGAATGACCATGAGTAGTGTAACCCAAGAAGATCCCGTCAGAAGAACATGACTCAAATTTGTCCAAATTTCCACGTTTTAGGATAAAGCATCGACAACCAAATACCCGAAGATGAGTAACTTTGGGCTTTCTCCCAAAACACAGCTCATAAGAAGTCAAATAGAAAATTGAGTACAAGAAAATTCGGTTTGAAATGTAACAAGCAGTGTTCATGGCCTCAGCCCATAACTTTCTAGGAGTCCTGTGCTCATCGAGCTTTGTCCTAGCCATCTCAACTAAAGTGCGGTTTTTCCTCTCAACAACACCGTTCTATTTAGGAACCCGTGGAGCAGAGAATTGATGTTCTATGCCATGCTCCATGCAAAAGTCAACAAATAGACTATTCTTGAACTCGGTGCCATTATCACTTCGAATGAATTTTAATGCACCAGGGAGTTCAGTAAAAAGTCTCAAAGCCAAGCTCCGAAAGTGTGAAAACACTTCATCCTTGCTGGCTAGAAAGAAGACCCAAGAGTAACGAGAGAAGTCATCGACAATAACATGTACATACCACTTGCCGCCTAAAGAACAAACCTCGAGAAGGACCAACCGTGTCCATATGGAGAAGTTATCCGTATTGTTCAGTCATCACCATAGTGACTGGTGAGTGCGAAGCGGCAATCATTTTGCCATGTCGACAAGGAGCGCAAAACCAAATTCTTCTCAAATTTAAGCTTGGGCAATCCTCGGATTAGTCCTAGGGCACTTAGTCGAGCGAGCAACTCAGAGCTCATATGCCCCAGTCTCCTATGCCACTTCCAAAGCTCAGAAGACGAATGTGCAACAAGGCAGTGAGAAGAACCAGATGACTTAGAAAAATCTGCTCCAAAAACTCTCCCTACTCTAAAGATCTTACAAACCAAAACGCCATTAGAATTGAGTACTTGCGAAGTATCGTGATGAAATCACACTTCGAAGCCCTCATCAAGTAACTAAGATACAGAGAGCAAATTGTATCATAAATTTTCAACCAAAGCAACATCTTTGAGAGTGAAATTCGAGTTGATTCTTACCACACCTTTACCTTTCACTCTACTCCTTCGATTATTACCGAAGGTGATTTGTTCCTTTTGCTTGGTTGTGGTGAGGCTGGAGAACCATGCCGCATTTCCGGTCATATGACGCCAACAACCGGAGTCCATGATCCACACGTGCCCTCCAGACCTTGATATAACACCTACACAAAATTAGAAAACCTCGATCGCTCAGTGCTGGGGTGAGTGAAAACATGGCGAGGCATCCAGCACTGAGAGATACGAGCAGTAGGCACAGTAAAAATAGACTGTCTATGCACAGGTAATGTGGAGTGATGCAAAGTGCAAGGTCTACCTATATGATGCAACCCAGATGCATGACGAGATTTCCCAACCTGTCGAGGCGCAAAGCCACTAACACGAGGTCTAGCACCATAAGAAATATGGTGAACACCACGAGGGGCAAATCCTCTCCGAGAAGATTGGGGAGCCTCAAAAACAGGACATGAGTAAAACTCAGACTCATGCATACCTAAAGGTGGGTAATGCATGTCCTCGAACCTCAATGCCTGAGAACATCGCTCATCCTTGATGCGACGATAGCAAATTCCAACCAAATGACCCGCTCGCTGACACTAAGAACAATGAAACACTCTCCTAGGGACACTCTCATGGGTCATGGGAGCAATCCTCACAGGCTCCTTTGGTTTTATCAAAGGGTTCTTATTGGGAGGAATTTTCTTGGCAGGAGGAGTGGTTTTGTTTTGAGTTTGGGTAGGCTTTTTGACTGATGGAGTGTCTAACTGGGCTCTTTCTTTCTCTAAGGTAGTGGGTGAGGTAAAAACAATTTTGTTCTCACTATCTAAAGGAATCCTCTCAAAACATAATCATAGAGCTAACCCTGCCCTGTCAGCACACATCTTGGCCTTGGCCAAGAGCAAGTCCATCCTACCCTTTGCCTCAGTGCACTTGTTAACCACATAAAGAAGGTATTCATTTTCATTCATGAGGTTTTTAGCTTGCGCTCTAGTAAAACTGTGTTGGTCCTTAAGAATGATGCATGTGGGACAAGCAGGCTGCACATCCTTAGAACACTCAGTACTCTCCAATCTAGCCTCTAACTCCCTAACATGCTTGTCTCTTAAATTAATGCTATCAATCAATAAAGTACAATTTAAACAAGCATCGGAAGAAATAGGTCTAGACTCCACCACCAAAAGCTACTTCTCTACAGTCTCAAGATTATCAATAGTTTGAGCATGCATAGAACGCAACTGAGCAAGCTCACTCATGACAACAGTGCAGGATTCACATTCAGCATCATCAATTTTAGACTTAAGCATGGCATAATCAGTAGAAATAGATTGTAGCCTAAGTCTAAGGTCTTTTCTATCTCTAGCAGCCTGAACAAGTAATCTATCCCAACCAAGAACTACTTCATTCAGTTCATCTACATTAATTGAAAGTTGATCATAGGATAGAGATACCTCAGATGAGTCAAGCTCATCGCCATTGTGACTGCTGTCGGCCATGAAGCAAAGGCCAGTGAAATCCCTTGCCTTCTTCTCCTTCTTCTCCTCCTTCCTTGGAGACTCATCCTCCTCGTCAGAGCTCGACTCCTCAGTTGAGGAAGTGTCAATGTCGTTGAGTGTAGCAACAAATGCTCTGGAAGCAGCCTTGGCTACCCTCTTAGCCACCTTACCACGCTTGCCCTTCACATAGGGTTTCCTCTCCTTCTTGTGGTGTTTGGGGTGCTCACTCTCATCTCTCCTCTTGAGCTTAGGACAATTGGCCTTGATGTGAGAAGTGTCACCACACTCAAAACAACCACTAAAACCACTTCTCCTTTGATCCCGTCTCTCATTGTGAAAATGGGTGAACCTTCTGGCAATGAGAGCAAGCTCTTCATCATCCAGAGTATCCACCTGCTCCTTAGTGACAGAGACCAGGGACGACAAAGCAAAACCACTTGCAAGAACACAAGTGCCAAATGTGCTTGGTTCTGTAGTGGTGCTACGGCTAGAGCCAGAAACTAGTGCCAATGGCTGTGACAAAGAGTTTCTGTGCACTGCAAGAGATGCCTTGGCAATCTCTGTGGACTTCAGCTTGCTGAAGAGCTCATCACAGGTCAATGTGTCATATCCTATGGACTCCTCAATGCTGGATATCTTCACTTATCATATGCTACGATCAAGAGTATAGAGAAGCTTCATAGCCCTGTCATGGTCATTGTAAGCAAGCGTCCCATTAGACCGCAAGTTACTCACTATTGCGTCAAAACGAGAAAACATGGCATCTATAGATTCTCCAGGCGCTTGCACAAACAACTGATACTGTTGATTGTATGTGCTCTGGCGCCTAGTCTTAATCTGTGTAGAGCCCTCATGAAAAACAATGAGTGTAGTCCAAATCTCCCTAGCTGTCCTGAGGTGCTGAACCCTATCAAACTCACTCCGACTCAAACCAATGGACAATATATTTCTAGCTTTAGAGTTAGAATTATACTGATCTTTTTCTGTTTGAGTGATGCGAGTTTCAGGGATGGAGTATTGTGAATCCACAATCTCCCAAATTGCATTTCCTTGGCTTAACAAGTAAGCCTCCATGTGTACATTCCATTATGCAAAATTAGTCCCATCGAACAGAGGTATTTTACTAACAATGTCCATGTCGCCAAAAGATCACAAAACTGGTTAAGATCAACTGGTAATCTTAAACTGCTCTGATACCAATTGTTGGACTGAAAAGGGCGACCATAGGGGGGTGAATGTGAGCTTTTAAGATTTCACGCTAAAACTAGCCTTCTATTTTAACTCAGTCTCCTACGGAACAGGCTTCGAACACACCCTTCGAAGGTCTGATTCGGAGGTATTTTATAGCTCCGAACTCAAGCTTTGCAAAGAGAAAAATTCCGAAGTCAAGAAGACTTCACTCACACCCACAAACCCCCAAAACACAACTCTGATAGGTTAGTGCAGGCTCCGCACACAAGGTGCCTCGAGCAGGCTTCGCACTTCGCACTTCATAGGAGTGGGTTTTCCTCTGAAGACTTCGACCAGATACTCCGCACTAGAAACTAGTACTAGGCTTCATATTTCGAAGGCCTAAAAGCAGACAAAACTGACTTCGCTCAAGAAAGAAAACATGCCTCGAGCACAACTCTGCACAATGCTTCGCTAGTAATCGGAGAGGACTTGCCTCCAGTTTACACAGAGCGAACAAACACTGGAGGATACACACAACACGCATACTTAGCACATCAACACACTTCGCCCAAAAGGAAAACAAAGCAAAAACTCTGGTTAGAACAGATCAAAGAGTAGCACAGAGAGATCAACACATGTAGTGCAAAACAGAGATACAAGTTCAGGCAACAGAAGAAGAACCAAATGAAAACTCCATTGCATGAACATGGAACACAAAATGACTCATAGTACTGAGTACATGAATGAGACGGCTAGCTCTGGGAGTTCTAAAAATGGCTGCTCAAAGTGTTACCTAGACCTAGCCATCCTTCACTATTTATAGGCCCTATTCAACCATGCGAATAGACTACTTTACCCCTAGGGTTTACACTGTTTTTGTCTAGCCAGACATAGGGGTACAGATGGTAGTCTACTTTTCTGTAGGCTTCTTTTGTCAGCTTCACAGAGGAGACAACATCAGCTTTTGCAGAGCAGACATGATCAACCTTTGCACATTTGGAATCTTATGAAGCCCCCTTCGCACACGAAGTTTGTAGTAGCTTCGGTGACAAACTTCTAACCCAAAGGCCTTTGCTTCACCGAAGACAATCTTCGATACAGTGATGGTTTTGAGCCGAAGCCGTCAAAGCTCTTAAGCCTTCGCACCATCACATCCGGAGTGGACCACCACGGCTTCCCAGCTACTCCCAGCTCGAACTCCATCAGTCCATGTATTGAAGCCATGCATGTCCGAAGTACCTCATCATCCACACTCCGAAGCCCCACCTTTTGAGTACCTTCGCCACCTTCAGAAGTCCCTCTAACCAAGGCCTCCGCATGAAGCATATCCATAAGCACCCCTTCGCAGTGTCTCATCCCCAAGCGCACTCCACAAAGACCCTTATCTAGACCATGCCTTCAATGCACCTTGACTTCCAAGACCTTTGTCAGGTCCCTTCGAGTACCTCCATCCGGAGCACACTTCGAACACCTTGCCTCAATGCTGAGGACTTCGACCACCATACTCTGAAGTCACTCCTTCTGGAGCACCCTTTGAAGTACCTCGCCTCCGAGGACTTTGTCTCGGGGTACCTTCAGCCGAAGCCACCCTCCGCACTTTCTGCCTTCTCCTGGCGTACCTTGACCCGAGGACCAACCTCAACCCCACACAGCCTTCATGACCGAGCTCCCCGCTCACCTGACGTCAAGCCTCCTGCTTGACACAAGTTCACTTGCTGCAAACCGTCCATCACCTTTGAAGACACCCGCGCATCACTGACAAGAAGACAAGAGTTTTTAGTACCCCGGAGACCTCTCCGGTAAGCAACCTTCGGTACACACTCCGGTGTACCACCCAAAATACCGATCCCTTCGGTACAACCATATCATCGTGTTCTGCCGGACCCCTCCTACAGATACACTCCGCTGCACAACTGCAACCAGCAACCACCGAACCCTTCGGTAAACACCTCCAAACCCCTTCGGAGGGACCCCTTCGTCCAAAAGAGAACTTGTCAATCACTCATCACAGACTTGATACAAAGGCACATTTCAACTTGGTTTCTCAAAGAGTCACATACGATGTGATTAGCAAGGAGTTGCTTACCTATGTCAACTAGCTTTTAGTAGTGATGCCAAAGCTCACTAGGAGATAGCGTGACCATGGATCTTGCGCCACTATTAGTCATGAGAAGGAAAGTGACTGGCAGTGGAGCATCTTTGATTGGATAGAAGATAAACATTGCATAGTCTTGAACCTTGCATTTTATCTTTTGTAGATCATGGCACCACCTACTACTGTTAAGAGCAATCTAGTTTTTAATTTGCGATCTATTCTTGAAGGAGATAAATTGTCTGAAACAAATTTTATGGACTGGTACAGAAACTTGATAATTGTTCTCAAGCAAGAGAAAAAGGATTATGTTCTAGAGGAACCTCACCCTGATGAACCAGGAGAGAATGCTTCTACAACAGATAAGCATGCTTATGAGAAGCATGCTAGTGTTTCCGTGGATGTCAGCTGCCTGATGCTTGCCTGCATGTCCTCTTAGTTTCAGAAATAGTATGAGGAACGTGATGCTTACGATATGATTGTGGGGCTTAAGGGCATGTTTTAGGACCAAGCAAGGGCAGAAAGATACATTGTGTCTAAATGCTTGTTTGGTAGTAGGCTGGATGAAGGGAGCCCAGTGAGCCCTCACATGATCAAGATGATTGGTTGCGTAGAGACTCTATAGAGACTGGGCACTCCACTGGATCCATACCTCGCTATCGATGTCATTCTCCAGTCGCTCCCACTGAGCTTTGAGCCGTTCATCATGAACTATAAATGGTTGGACTAGAGAAGACTCTAGCTGAGTTGCATGGGATGCTAAAAGCTGTTGAGGAGAGTACTAGGAAGACTCCAAACCATGTGATGGTTGTTCAGAATGAGAGTAAAAAGAGGAGGAAAAAGGGTAAGTCTACAGATTTGATCTCTAGTACTAAGTCGACTGGAAAGTCTAGGTCAGGTCCTGCCAACTCTAATGAGTGCCACCATTGCCACAAGCCTGGTCATTGGAAGCACAACTGCAAGGTATACTTGGAAGAGCAGAAAAGGAAGGGAAGTATGACTTCCGCTTCAAGTATTAACAATTTAACTTGCTACTCGTGCAAATGATTCATGGGTATATGATACCAGTTCGATGATTCATACTTGCAAATTGTTGTAGGGGCTGAGTAGGTCAAGGAAGTGTGCTAGTGGCAAGATGGATGTCTGTGTCGAAAATGATGCAAGTGTTGCAGCGTTGGCCATCGGCGTTTATTCACTACGACTACTGTCAAGACTAGTTTAGGAATTGAATAATTGTTATTTTATTTCCGCCTTAGGCAAAGACATAATCTCTTCTTCATGTTTAGGAGAAGATATTTTTGAATTCGTAATAAAGAACAAGAGTTGTTCGATATTCTCGAATGGTTTGCTTTATGGTGTTTGTCCATTAGTGAACGGACTATACATAATGAGTCTTGAAAAAGCGCATGTTTATAACGTTAGTAGGAAATGGTCCAAGGTCTTGGCATGCAAATGCCAAGCATCAACCTTGATCGCACACCGATCCACTAGGCCCCGGACCAACCAGACATGTCCATCTACTTTGGCTTTGCAGTCAATAGTAAGTTTCTGGCTCTTTATAATAATGCCTTTTCTTGAGTATGCTTATGTCTCTTGTTTTATTTTACAGCTGACGCCGATTTCTGCTTTGGTTGCGCCAGCCCTAGACATCACCGCCTCTTTGCCAACAGCTGAAAATCCTTTGGCTGCCTAGGTTCGTGCTTTCATGTCACTAATATTTCTACCTTCATATCCCTAACATCGGATGTTTCCTTTGTACCTAACCGCCCTCTCCTCATATCGACGTCGACTCTCTTTATATGGTGTTTGACAACATGGCCGATGATCTTGCTGCCCCCTAGTTGGTCTAGGCTGCTGAGACGAATACCATGGGGTCCTCTGCTCAGGCCATTATGCTGGAGGCCGCTGCCATCGGTCCTAGTGCACCGATCGCAGCTGACACTGTTATTGCTTTGATGGGGACCGCCTCTGAAGCTGCCCCTACTAGAGCTGATGCAATTGAGGTTGAGACTCCAGGATTCACCACCGCTGCTACTAAGGCATTGACCGCCAATATTGATGGCACTCACCAGGTATCTTTATTATTTATTTTCTCATCCTCCATTGTTTTCCATGTAACAAACATCGACCTTGCCTGCAGCTGATGCCCGGTGCCACGGGTCTATCTGCCCCCCAGGGCAGCCTTGAAGGGGAGGACTCACACATCTCTCTGGTGGCGAAGAAGAAGATGATGTTGCCGCTTCTCCCGCTGATGGTGCTCCACAATCGGCCGTTCCTGCCAAGTTTGTTGACGTGAGTATTCTTGCATTTGTTATGATGCCATGACCCCTTTTTGCTTGACTTTTTTCCTTTCCTTCAGTCCTTCATACAAAAGTTCCCCTTCAATGTTGGTCCTTATCTTGAGGCCGATGAGGAGGTTATGGGTGTTCCCACACCGGCCGTGGTTCAGCTTTCTTCAGAGGTGAGGGAGATTTTGTCGAACGTGCTGCGTCACCTTGAGGATCCGGTAGAGGTCCTGGTCAACGACTCGGGGCCGATAAGGGGGCGCCTCAACGACATCCTGACCCTTCTCTCCTCAGAGTTGGTCGATGTCCTCACACCACCCGCGTACTTAGAATTCCATCGGCCACACGTGCAGCGGACACTAAGGCAGATGGCCGATCGAGCTAGATACGCATCATAGCGGGAGGCGATCGAAGCCCACGTCACAACAGCGGTGGCTGAAAGCACCCTTTTGGATTAGCTTCAGGGTGAGTCACCGGTCACGTCACAAGAATTAGACCATCTTCAGGCAGAAGAAGCCGATCTAGCCTTGAAACTAGGCGACGTGCGAGTGAAGATTGTCGTGAAGGAAGCTTCCCTGGCCTCTCTTCCGAACCGGATCAAAGCTCAAATACACCAACTCACCGGTGTCGTCCACCTCGCATAGTGCCGATGCCACACCCTCCAAGATGTCCCTAGCTCGGACGTCGAAGACCGTGCTATCCTCCAAAGTGTGGTTGAGATTCAGTTGCGGGTGATCGAAGGCATCTGTTGTGCTCTGCTTTGACATCTCCCTACATTGGTATCTGATGTAAACCATTATATTTTTGCAATATATAATCATTGACCCCCTGGCTTGACATTGGCCTTCTCATGTCTAATTGCAATGCTTTAGCATCATTCATCAGAAGGCAATACCGTTGGCATTAGCCATTTTGCGTGTAGAGATTTAGGCATTTATCCAGACACTCAGGAAATATTTCTTCAAGTATTTTCCATTTAAAGCCTTCCCGTACACTTTGCCGTCTAACCCTTCAAGTAGATAGGCGGTACCAGGCACCACTCAATGTATCTGAAAGAGCCATTCCTAGTTAGGTGACCACTTACCGAACGATTATATTTAGACCCAATTGATAGGATTAGTTTCCATACAAGTTCTCCTTCTTCAAATGATTTGGGTACCACTTTCTCGTTGTAAAACATAGAAACTCTTACTTTGTTCTCTTCGATCTTCTCTAGGGCTCTTAATCCAACCTGTGCTAGATCGTCTAAGCCATCTGTCATTAGATTATAATAATCATCGACTGTTAGTTGATCCTGTATTGCAATTCTTCTTGAGCCGATGTTATTTTCCCATAGTAGTATTTCTTCATGTCCATAGACTAACTGATATGGTGGCACTTGAGTGGATCCATGGTGCATCATCTAGTATGCCCAAAATGCTTCTGATAGAGATCGATGCCAATGCTTCGGTTGCTCATTGATTTTATGTTTTATCAACTTGATCATACTCTTGTTAGATGCTTCGGCCTGCCCTTTAGCTTGAGCATAATATGGTGATGAATTTAAGAGCTTGATTCCCGTACTGGCCATGAACTATTGGAATTCTTCTGATATGAAAATTATCCCCTGATTTGTGGTGATGGTCTGTGGAATACCGAACCGACATATTATGTGTTCTCTAATGAACTCAATAGCATCGGCGGAGGTAACCCTTTTGAGAGGAATAGCCTCAACCCACTTTGTGAAGTAATAGGTGGCTTCCAATATGAATTTATATCCTTTACTTGGTGCTGGGTGGGTTCAGCTGATCATGTCGATGCCCCATCCCTAAAGGGCCAGGGTTTGATTATCGAGTTCATCGCTGATGCGGGTGCCCTCTGAATTGCTCCGAACTTCTGACAGTCTTGGCACCCTTTATAATATCTTATGCAATCCTCCACCATAGTCAGCCAAAAGTAGCTTTCTCTTCGAAGTAACCATTTCATCTTCTGCGCCGACTGGTGTGTTCCGCATATGCCATTGTGTACTTTACACATCACCACTTTGGCTTCTTCGGTACTTATGCACTTGAGGAGGACACCATCGGTCATCCGATAGTACAAGTCTTCGTTGAGTAGCACATATTTTGTTGCTTGGTACCTAAGTTTCCTTGGTGCCAATGTCGAAGGGTTCTTTAAACAATTAATGATATCATACCTCTAATCATCGACATCTATCTCTACAATCTCCACTTCGATCGATCTGGCCATCGGCTTGTATCTCGATGTTGTTTGTGCCAAATCGTTTGCCTCTGAGTTCTGCTCCCTTGGGATGTGAGTAAGGGCTATGCTTCGGAAGACTGACATTATAATTTGACACTGATCGTGATACTCTTTTAGTACATCATCTTTGCATTCATACTAATTTGACAACTGCCTTATTACCAGCAAAGAGTCTCCAAGAATCTCCACCGCATCGGCGCCCACTTCTTCCAATAGCTGCAACCCACTTAGTACTACTTCATATTCAGCCTAGTTATTGATGGAGAAAGGTCTGATGGTATAAGCAAACTCGAACACTGCCCCCCAAGGGGAGATAATCACCAGGCCGATACCACATTCCTACCGACACACCGATCCATCAAAGAATAAAGTCCATGGTGCCGGGTCAACGTAAATTATTGCCTCATCTCTGTGCTGGGCTATGAAATCGGCTATCCTTGAACCTTTACTACCTTAGCCAATTCATATCTAAAATCAAATTTGGTGAGGGCGAGGACCCACTTCCCGATACGTTCCTTCAATATCAGGGCCGATAGCTCTTACTTGACGACATCGGTCTTGCATACTATGGTGCACTTCGTCGACAGCAAGTAATGCCTCAATTTGGTGCACGAAAAATATAAACATAAGACAAGATTTTCCACTACGGGGTATCGGGTCTCAACATCTAGTAGCCTTCTACTGAGGTAGAAAATTGCCATTTCGTTCTTATTGACTTCTTGTACTAGGACTGCCCCGATGGCTTTGTCATCGGCCGATAAGTATAATCTGAACGGAATCCCTTTCTACGGCAAGCATTAATATTGGTGAAGAACTTAAGTATTCTTTGATCTCATCAAATGCCCTTTGCTGCTTTTCTCCCCACACAAATTCCTGATCAGACTTCAACTTCAATAGTGGAGTGAATGGCTCTATCTTTCTTGAAAGGTTAGCTATGAACCTCTTGAGAAAGTTTATCTTCCCGATTAAGGACTAAAACTTTGTTTTATCAGTAGGGGGCTGAGTGTTCTTAATTGCTTCAATATTACGTTGACTTATCTTGATTAATCTTTCATGTACAATAAAGCCCAGAAACATCCCCGCCAATACGCTAAAGGCACACTTCTTAGGATTCATCTTCAGTCCATATTTCCTGGCTCTCTCTAGGACTTGACATAGATCAGCCACGTGGTCTTGAGTACTGTTTGATTTCACCACGACATCATCTATGTATATTTCCACCAATAGGCCGATCAAGTCATGAAAGATATAGTTCATGGCCCTTTGGTACGTTGCTCTGGCATTTTTCAAACCGAAGGTCATCACCACCCACTCATATAGTCCAATAGC
The DNA here is from genome assembly GCA_019279435.1 of Zizania palustris. Lineage (NCBI taxonomy): Eukaryota > Viridiplantae > Streptophyta > Magnoliopsida > Poales > Poaceae > Zizania > Zizania palustris. The sequence continues at coordinate 38,381,233 of JAAALK010000288.1, forward strand.
GCCTAGGCACTGGAAGGCCGTCTTGTGGATGTCTTCACCAGCCATGAAAATCTGATTATAACTTGCATTCTCATCCATGAAGCTAATGATTTTTTGGCCCAACGCGGCATCTACCAGTAAGTCCGTGATCGATATTGGGTATTTGTCTTTTGGGGTCACTATTGGGGGGAAAATATTTCATCCTCAAAAAGCCAAGGACATTTTCATGTCGGTACAAGCAGAAGAAACGAAGTCAAGAACTTTGATCTCCGAAGACCATTAAGGCAATAAGGCTTCGTCAGTTCAGAGCCTTAAACAGCGGAGACATCCGTCAAGACTTTGGTGCGATGAAGTCCCCCGAAGCCTCTTCACCCGAAGAGGGTTTGCCAGCAAGGACGGAAGATTTATTTTCTCACTAATTAGACTAGCCTTTTACTCTTTTACCCCTATGAAGAATACTAAACATTATCTTCTTAGTCGGTTGTAATTAGAGGGTAAAAAAGTCTTTTCCCATGTATTTGCTCTATAAATACCCCTCTTCACTCTATAAAGGGTATTAAATACTCAGATATTCAATACACACTTTGAACTATCTCAAGCTATCATCCATCTCAGAGTCTTGGAATAGTTTACTTAAACAAACACTTCGTTTGTCAGATACTTAGCTTCCTAAACCTGTTAGCATAATCTTTTACGCCAACATTTGGCGTCGTCCGTGGGGAACCTAGTACAAAAACTTCGTTATCTACCAATCCTTTTCTAGAGCCATGCCTCCTAAGCGGAGCATAGGCACTAGTCCCCTTCGAAGGTCTTCTCAGACCTCTAAGTTGAGATCTTTGAACACCGTCGAGGTCGGAGGACCTTCCGCGGTCGCCCCACCTCAGAATCTCGAAACAAACACTCTTCCTCGAACATACGAAGCCCCTTTCGGGACTCCGTCCATGCTTCAAACCAACTGAGCCTCTTTTATGGCTCTAACTGTGCTCTGAACTGACTTGTTCATTTCTCAAGACCCGGAGGTCCTCTCCGGAAGAAATGAAGACCGTCCTGACGACGTAGCGACCTAGATGGCCCATCTTCAGGCTGAAGTGACAAGGTGGAGACGGGAAGCTGTTGATAGGCTTCGTCCTATAGCTAGCCCCGTCATCCTAGAGGTGCCTCAAGATGATGATCTTCCCTTCTATCCCGAAGCTTCTGAGATTCTAAGAAGCATTGGGAATGCTTCTTTTGATGATGAATCTCCATTACACCCAGACTTGCAGAAGGTGCGCTTCGACCCTAAGTTTAGAACTTTGAAGCTTTGTAAGTACTCTGGAGAGCAAGATCCCAGGGAGTTTTCTCACTCGTATGCTTTAGCAATCGAGGCTAGCGGAGGGGTCTGAGATACAATGGTGAAGTGCTTTCTCCTTGCGCTCGAAGGAGTCACTCTGCGTTGGTTCTGGTCTTTGAAACCAGGATCAATTAGGTCTTGGGAACAATTAAGGAAGAAGTTCGTAAGCAACTTCCAAGGGACATTTGTGCCCCCTATGTCTACCAGAAGTCTTTTTCAGGTAAAGCAGCAACTTAGAGAAACTTTGCAGCAGTTTTTCAAGCGCTTCACTCATACGAAGTCGCAAATAAGAGGGCTGTCCGCATCATCTGTGGTTGATGCGGCTTGGGAAGGAGTCACAAATGCAGGCCTCCTCGACAAGCTTCACCAGAAGCATATTTCCTTAGTAGCGCAGTTAATGGCCTACTTTGAGGAGTATGCTAGGTCAGAGGAAGGATGGCTCCGAAGGACGTCTTTGTATTCACCAACCATCCAAGAAGTTAAACTTGAAGTGAAGACTTCGACTCCTTCACAAGGGTACCACTTCAACAACTAGCATGACATACGAAGAGGGCAAAAACATCCTCGTTCTAAAGTCTTGAATATTTCCCCCTCTTCGTCGAAATCCCCCCTAAGAATTCACAAGCTCCGGGAAACAAGGTTAGTGGCTGGAGGCCGCCAGGGAAGCTGGCTAGCAGAGGCCAAGCCTTCTTCTAGCTATGTCCACAGTGAAAATCAGAGCCATGCTACCGATGCATGTAAGTCTATACTAGCCCTGAGGAGCGAGTACCTCGAAAGGAGCTCTGGTCGAGGCACTACTGACCGAGCCCCTCCCAAGGCACGTCCGGAGCCGATACAGACCGTCAGACGTGTAGATGGCTTCGAAACCCCAAGACAGCCTTCAGTGGCCAATGTTATGCCACCTCCGAAGCAAGAAGATACACAAGACCACGACAAAAGAGTGGTTCTTCCCATCTCCGAAGGAGGAACCCTGGGCAGCATGTCAAAAAGGCAAAGGAGGGAGTATGTTCGTGAAGTAGGGCATATTGGGACCTCCTCGTCGGCTGCTGAAATGCCCGAGTGGTCTCACGTGCCTATATCTTTCTTCACAGCCGATGCATCGGGTATAAAATTTCCTCATGCGGATCCCCTTATTATCTCTACTGATATTGCAGGAACGGAAGTCCGGAGAGTGTTGATTGATGGCGGAAGCTCCACGGATATTATCTTTGTTCAGGCCTTCGACTAGATATGTATCCCATGGAAACATCACCTCCCCACAGCTCGTCCGCTTCAAGGCTTCGCAAGACCTCCTCTCGATGCCCTCGACCAAATAGGCCTCGAGGTTGCCTTCGGAGAGGGGCTCCTGGCTAGAATGGAGGAGGTGATTTTCGATGTAGTTGATGCCCCCTATGCCTATAATGTCATTTTTGAAAGGGGCATGTTAAATCAATTCGGAGCCATGGCGCATCATAATTATCTATGCCTGAAGATGCCCACACAAGGAGGAGTGCTTACGGTCAACAGTGACCAAGCTATAGCACGAAGGGCAGAGTACAGCCATAGTCCATCTATTGACCCTCAACAAATAAATAATGTGCAAAACCATTCGGAGGATATCCCTGTGTCAACTGAATTTTCGAAGATGTCCTCCCCTAGGCCAATCCCCGAAGGAGAATTGTAACGAAGATCATTGTAAAGGGCGACAAAGACTATCCCATCCAGTTTGGCAAGGAATTGCCTCCGGAAATTGCTACTTCGCTAGAAGTAGTTAGAGAAAATTTGGATGTATTTGCCTTATCCGATGAAGATATTCTTGGAGTTGACTGAAGTATTATTGAGCACAACCTACTTGTCAACCCAAGGGTTCAACCTCTTCGCTAGGGGCTCCGCAAATTGTCAACAGAGAGGGCGAACCTTGCTAAAGCAGAAGTGGAAAAATTGTTAAAGGCTGGGATCATTAGAGAAGTGGCTCATACGGAGTGGTTAGCCAACCTAGTCTTCGTTAAGAAAAAGGCCTCCAGTATATTTTGTATTAGAAGCCTTATCCGGAGCAAAAACCAGATACCCCGAGTTGGAAAAATTCACTTATGCTCTAGTAATGGCTTCAAGGAAATTACGACATTATTTTTTGGCACATAATGTAATTGTACCAACTTCTTATCCTCTGGGAGATATGCTCTGAATCAAAGACTCTATAGGGAGAATTGGAAAATGGGCCGTTGAGCTAGCACCTTTCGGCATCTCCTTTGTAGCAAGAACAACAATCAAGTCACAGGTGGTGGCTGATTTTGTAGCAGAATGGACTCCGTTTGTAGTCCGGGCTCTGGAAGAATCAAGTGAAGGAATATGGACCATATACTCCGATGGAGCTTTTCAAGCATCCGGAGCAGGTGTCGGAGTGGTGATAATTTCACCTTCACGACAGAAAGCAATGTATTCCACAAGGCTCAACTTTAAGTCCACCAATAATATTGTGGAGTACGAAGGAATTTTGCTAGGTCTTCGCAAGGAACGTGCCCTTGGTGCTACAAGAGTTGTTATAAAATCAGATTCCCAAATTGTAGCAGGGCACGTTGATAAAAGTTTTTAAGTTCGGCATCCACAACTTGCTAAATATTTAGAAGAAATCCGAAAGATTGAAGCATCATTTAAAGGGATCTCTGTTCGAAGCATCCCAAGAGCCGACAATGCACAAGCTGATATCTTGTCAAAAGCTGCAGCTGGAGCCATAGATATGCCGGGAGGGTTTTTTTATGAAGAACTTGCCTCCCCTTCGGTGCCCCAACTCCCTCCTGTGGAGGTCCTGTGCATACCGAACACTGACTAGCGGAGTTCAATTATGGAATTATTGCAAGACGAAGTTAATTCGCCCGAAGGCCTGAAGCTATCAGGATTGTAGTTAAGAATCCGGAATTATCATGTTATCAATGGTATTTTATACAAGGCCGAAGTATGTTCTCCCCTACTTCGATGTATTTCCCAAGCCGAAGGCCAAGATATACTTCGAGAAATTCATGAAGGCCTTTGTGGTAGCCATGTTTCCCCTCGAGCCTTAGCGAGGAAAACACTTTGCCAGGGGCTTTATTGGCCTACAATAGTAGCTGATGCGGAGGCCTTGGTCCGCACATGCCAAGGTTGTCAATGGATGGAAAGACGGAGTCATCGTCCACCAACACCTCATCAAGTTATTGCTCCGGTGTGGCCAATGGCCCGGTGGGGTATGGATCTCATTGGCCCCTTCACAATGGCAAAAGGCAGTTTAAAATTCGTAGTGGTAGAAATTGAATATTTTTCTAAGTGGGTCGAAGTAGAACCCCTCACAGCTATCACTTTGAAGAATGTACAAAAATTTTTCTGGCAAAACATTATCTGCAGGTTCGGAGTGCCTCGACAGCTGACAATCAACAATGGCACTCAATTTGATGTGAATTAGGTGACATAGTTTGAGGCATTATTGGTTAAGTCCCGCATCTTGATCTACTATATCTTGTTCATGATGTATGCCATTCATCTAAATAAAGTATACCTAATGCATTGAAGTGTAATTGATTTATCGTGATTAGAAATTGTCTCGGTTAGGTCCGATCTTGTAGTTACAGTGATTTAATAGAATGAATATATTATTTGGTATGCTTAGTTTAGTTTATATCGGAGTACATGCCGATAGGTTATTTTTGTTTCAAAGCTATACTTCATCTCCGTCTGGGAGACGCTCATCGGCCCGGATGTGCAAAGACACTATCCTATCGACCGATAGAGTGTTTAGTCCGATAGCGTTGGTGTGGTCATAAGCCCCATGGCCGATAGGCATGTTTATTCCCATTTACTTTATTCTCGCCACAGTCATTAGCTTGATAGCTGATCGGCATTGGTACTAATGTTGTTATTTATGATTCCTTATCAGTCATAGGGTCAAACTGATTGGCACGCTTAGAACCTTCTTTTTTCAAGATTATAGGACATGCACTGAAGTTAAATAGATCTCCTAGGCCACACATGTGACCAAAAACTACACCAACAACTTATTACTCTTGGTGTTTATTGACACCTAGACAACTTTGTGGTGGTTGTGAACTAGTGATCTCTCTGAGAAGATTGTGGAAAAGACCCGGTGTTTGTGAGTGGCTTGGTGTTCGCCACCTCCGGAGCGGAGCAAGAACAACCTTAGTGATCGAGGTTTGGGAAGTCTCTCCGGATGCACTCCCACTTTGCCCACTCCTTGACAAACGGGTTTGGAGGCTCAGTGATTGAGAGGAGTAGGACTCTCCTAAATAGTGATGTAGGAAGTCGGTAAGCTTTCGAACATCGGGTGAAAAATCTTGTGTCCTCATTTGTGGTTTACACATTGTACTCAATTACATATTTGCAATCTACCTTTCATAGAATTATTTTGATTACTTGTCACTCTAGCCCTACAAACCTCAACATAGGCCTAGCTTTTGTACACTTAGTGGAGACTAGTAGTTTTAGGCCTTGATTGTGCAAAATCGATTTATTTTAGCTTCCACATATAGTAATCAGTTTAGCCAAAAGTTTTTTAAATCCGCCTCTTCACCCCTCTAGTCGGCCTCCTTGATCCTACAAGTGGTATCAGAGTTTGGTCACTCATTTTGTGGGTTTTACTGTCCCGAGAGAAAATGATGGCTTCTAGAGATGTAGTGTACCCGAGTGGTGACCCTCCTATATTTGATGGTACAAATTATGCACATAGGAAATATCACGTGATTTCTTATTTTAGAGCCATGAGCCCAAAAATTTGGTGGATTATAGATGTGGGCTTTTCTCATGCTTTGGATGACCATCCCCTAACAAAAGGACAAGAAAAATGCATACAACTCAATGCTAAAGCAACTAACACTCTATTTTGTGCTTTGAGTAATAATATGTTTAATGAAGTATACTATCTCAAGAGTGCTCATGCTATGTGGACAAAGCTCAAATAAAAATATGAATTGTCCACAATTATTGAGGGTGATTGCAAGCATGAGACGATATCGGGAGAAAAATCCACATCTCCAAGTGACGATGAGGAGCTCTCAACTCAATCCACATCACCTCATTGCTTTATTGCAAATGGTAAGAATGAGGTAGACACAAACTCTCATCATGATGTTAGTAGTAATGATAGCGATGATAACAATTGTGATGATTTATCATATGATGATCTTTTTTATATGCTTAGGGAGGCTAGTGAATACATTACCAAAGAGAAGAAGAAAAATATATTTTTAGAGCAAGATCTTGTTTCTTTAAAAGAAACAAATGAGAAGCTATAAAAATTCTTATAAGACCCTTAATGGCTCTTATGAGGAGTTGAAAGAAGCTTATGAGTCTCTTCTTATTGACAATACATTTAGTAAGCCAGAAGTGGACATAGGCACTACATGTAATTTAATTCATGACATGCCATGTACAACTAGCCCGTGCATTATATTTAAGGATAGTGTGTCCACTTCTTATGATGACTTGGTAGATGCACCTTATAGCTCAAATATAAATGAAAATGCTTGTTCTTCCTCTATGTATATTGTCACTAACCTTGTATAAGAAACTAAGCAATTACAAACCCAAGTCAAATAATTGAAAGAAGACTTGGATAGGAGCTAGAAAGAGAAGGTCACACTTGAAGAAAGCATAAGAAAGAGAAACAACCTCAATGACAAGTGTGGAATTGGTTTCCACAACAAGGAGAACATTAAGAAGATATGTCACATGCCAAGACATCCAATAAAGCTTCAACGCTCAAGAAACGATTGCAAGAAAGATATGAATGATAAGTGCAAATAAAAAATTTGAGGTTAACCAATGTTGGCGTAAAAGATTACGCTAACAGGTTCTCTAAGATTAAGAACTAACAAACAAAGAGTTTGTGAAGCGAACTATCTCAAGCCTCCGAATAGGATAATAGCTCGAAGTAGTTCGAAGTTGTGTATTGAATATCTGAATATTCAATGCCTATTACAGGGTGAGAATGTGGGTATTTATAGGTAAAAACTTTAAGGAAAAGACCTTTTTACCCCTCAGTTACAACCGACATAGTGGAAACTATTTCGGTACCCCTAATAGGGCTAAAATGGTAAATATGTCCTAAGAGGGTAGATAAGGTAGACGTCCCGCCAGTCTTGCTGTTTTCCACTATGAAGATGGAGCCTTCGGAGGGTATCTTCGAACTAGGATTCAGATGAACCCTTCGTCTTTAAACCTTCATCAATTCGGAGACAAGTCTTTGGCTTAGAATTTTATGAGTTGTCTTTGTCTCTTAATCTTGAAGGTCCTGGGGATGAATTATTTCCCCCAACAGTAGCCCCTCGAATATGCTTCTCCAAATAACCTGTATAGCAGGAGAGCAGTATACACAAGAAATATTTTCATGCTCAAGGACTTAGAAAAAATTCAAGGTACCATAATTATTTGAAGTGTCTTCAACATCGGAGATATATCTGATGGAAGCTTCGAACTTGGATTCCCGTGTGTAGTCTTCAGAAGGAACTGGACCGTTGCGGAGGTGAAGCATCACAAAGAGCCGTTAATTTTGATCCGTTACCCCTCAAGTAGCCGTTAGACTTCCTTGAGAAAGTAACGGATCTAATTTTAATTGAAAGTTCACACCTTTTTTACCTTCTGGTCCCACCCGTCAGTGGTGGAAGTCGAAACCGCCGTGTAAATGTGTACTCGAAGCGTAGCAATTGAAGGCAAAGGGGCTATAAAAAGGGGAATCGAGCCACAACGGAAATTTTACAGAGCTCTTAGTTCTAAATCTCCACATTTCAACCTTCAAACTCTCCCCAATTTCTCTGAGCGATTAGCCCGATGGCGAGGACGAGCACAACAGTTTCGATAGTAGCGGTGAGAAACCATGTTAAAGAATATGATTTTGATATTCCAGATGTGATGAGTGATTGTCAACGGAAGTCAATGGAAGGGAGAGATGAAGACCTGCCGAGTCTGAGGCGCATGTGACTCAGGTACACGGGCAGTGAGCGACGGCCGGGACAGAGGAGCCGCGGAGTCGGGCTGGCCCAATCCGGGTACATGGCTAGGAGCGGCAGAGGATCCACCGGTCTATTGACTGGGTTTGACTCAGGTACACGGGCGGCGAGCGATTGCCGGGCTGAGGAAGCTGCGGGGTCGGGTCGGCCCAATCCGGGTACCCGGTGCGAAGACGGTGGACGCTTTGTCAGTTTCGGCGTAAAACTGACGATCTATGTTTAATTCGTTTTTAGGATATTAATATTTAGTTTTTAAGTTTAGAATATTTTTATTCGAGTCAGTTATTTTTTCTAAGAATATTTTAGTAATTTTCGGAATTTATTTTAGAGTTAGTTTATTTTACCCGAGGGTACAGTAGTCTTTTCATGTATTAGGTTTTGCCTATAAATAGGCCCCTATCCCTTTGGGGATAGTTGACTGTTTTGAGAATAGATTGATCTACAGTCCAAATATTCGCCACCACAAATCTCCTATTCATCAGTTTTTTAATCTTCGCTGGTGTTCAAGTTTCCTTCATACGTGTGTGTGGCCGCCCGTCAAAGAGCACAACACCACGGCGTGTTTACTCTCAACGGCAAAAGGAGCGGCACGGCTACAGCGTTGTGTTCGGCCGGCTCTACGCACATCATCCAAGAGAAGTGCTTTTCAGCCGGCTCGCAGCGGAAGCAAGAAAATCAATAAAACTGCAGCCTTTGCATGCACACGGCCCCCACGCCAGCTTTCCTTTTGATTGACAGCAGCGAACAGCAGCTTTGCTGCGTTTTCTTTGCCGCACGTCGCACGGCTACAGTAGTAGGATTCAACGGCGAGGGCCCCACGAGGCCACGACGGGACCTAGCCATAGAACGGCGTTCGGCGGAAGAATTTTTTGGTGCGGAATTCCTCGCAAAGATCTTCGGCGTACAGAGAAACGAAGGAGCAGATCTTCACGGCACCCCATGCAGGTAAAAGTTTTAATCTCCTATTTTTTAGTAGATCAATTTTTATAGATAATCATCTATTAATTAATTAGCGAAAACTTGTTTAGAAATTTCGAGGTAATTTAATCTGACTAAATATTTTAGTACTCATATATTTTTATTTCAATATTCTTTAATCAGTTCGTATAAACAGAAAAATATTATTAGTCACAATAATATTTTTATTCTAGATTTACGTGCAATTTTTTAGGTTTATCTCTGAATTAATTTTTAATGATCCATGCTCTATTCATTTGATTAGTATTTTATTTCTGGACTGAAATATAAATATTTTGTGACTGTTTTCTAGGTGTTTTTATTTGCTGTAATATTTTTATTTAGATTATTTTTAATATCATTTTAATTAGGACACCAGTCACTTTTAAGCTAGGCAACGTTAATTCCTGAAATTTGCTTTACAAATATTATTTGTCTGGTCAAGTTCATTTGGGTGTTGGGATTAAAATATAGTTTAGCAAGAAATTTTTAGGCGCCCATTCACCCCCCTCTGGTCGCTACTTTCGGTCCTACAAGTGGTATCAGAGCGTTGGTTAGTTTTTTTAATATCTTAACCGATTCAAAACCTAGGTAGTGACCATGACGTCTTTCGGTAAAATCCCATCCCTAGAAGCTTTTGGCTACACTTATTGGAAGACTCGCATGCGAGCATACCTTATGAGCCAGAGCTCAGACATATGGGAGATTTGTTTTCATCCTAGTTTCACCATAACGACTATTGCTGCAGATACTGCTGCTGATGTAATTACCCAGCATCAAAATAATAGTAAGGCGGTGAATATTTTATTTTCTGGTCTAGGTCCTAGTGAATTTGAGCGTGTTAGCCATCTCACCACTACTCGTGAGATCTGGGCTACCCTCCAGGCACACCATGAGGGGACAGCTCAGGTCAAGGCTAGACTATATCAGACCTATCGGCGTGAGTATGAAAATTTCTCACAGAAGTCGGGTGAGACTTTTGAGGCCTTGTTTGGTCATTTTCAATCGATCATTAACAAGCTTCGTGTTAACAAGGCCGAGGGTGATCAGCTGGTCTTGGATCATGAGCAGGCGCTTAAGGTACTCCATACCTTGGACCCTAAGATCTGAGAGATCAAGGTTTCTTCTATTGTTGAGAGTGCGTCCTATGATACCTTGACCGTCGCGGAGCTTTTTAGTAATCTCAAGGCCTCAGAGGTCAATATTCAGTTGAGATCAAATCTCACTGATTCTGGCTCAAAGACTCTGGCGCTTGCGACACCGTCTGCAGATCCTAATGCCATGAGTTGTACTGCCTTTTCCTTGATGTCTATCTCCGAGGAACAACTTGATACTCTAGGAGATGATGATTTGTGCCTATTTAACAACCGGGTGCGACGTGTCTATGATAAGCGAATGTTTAAGAGACATGGCACAAAATCTAGATGCTTTGAGTGTGGTGACCCAGGTCATTTCATCGCCGACTGTCCCAAGCAGAAGAATTACAAGAAGGGAACCGGCGGCAACTCCTACAACTCCGGCAAGTACGACAACTCCATGAAGGGCAAGCCCAAGACAAAATTCTTTCGAAAGGCTCTGAAGGACTACAAGCGTGAGAACAAGAAGCGAGACAAGACCTTCTTCGCTGAGATGGAGAAAAGATACTCCAAGAGATCCTCGTCTTCCTCCTCATCTTCAAGTTCAAGTGATGAAGATATCATGATCAGGAAGGGGAAGGACAGGGACAATCCGGCAGGCCTCTGTTTCATGGGCTTCGGGGACAAGCCGAAGAGTCGCTCACGCCACAGCCGAAGATCCCACAGGAGCTTCTGCTCAATGGCTCTTGGGGAGAAGAAAGAAAAGGACTCCTCCGACGATGACGACGATGACGACGATGACGACGATGAGAAGGTATCATCCTATGAACAAGAAGTTGTTAATTTACTAGAACAGAACAGTTAGGAGTTGAAGTATCAGGAGAAACTGCTTAGAGGGGCTAAGAAGAGGATAATGAACTTGAGAGTGAGCTAGCCACGACGAATGACAAGATTGAGAGTTTGTCTTCTTCCCCTCGCTTGGGTGATAGTGGTGAGTGCCACAACTGTGAGGTGTTGTTGTGTGACCTGACGACTCTTAAGTCTAGGTACACAGAGAGAGTAGATGAGAGAGACGCATTGGCCACTGAGCTTGAGAGCGCTCAGCAGGAGCTGAAAGATGCTCATGCCACTGTCGTCGCACCTTGTGTAGACCGCCCATCTCATTTAGCTAGTATAGCCGAGCTGAGAGCCAATTGTGATGAGTAGTTGAGCGAGTTAGCTGGAGTGAGAGCTGAGTTAGAGCAGACTAAGCTAGAGCTTGAGACCTTGTTGATTCCATCCACTGTTTGTGAGAACTGCTTATCCATTAGAATGGAGTTGATTAAGCTAAAAGCTGAGAAGTCTGTCGAAGTTGATAAAGAGTGTGAGATCTGCTTGTCTCAAGTGGAGGTGTTAGCTTCTTTGAGAGAGGAGCTAGCTGATGTTCAGAATGAGAACTTTTACCTCCGTTCAATCCTGAGTTGGATCAGTGCTAAAGAGCCACAACTCAGCATGATGATCCAGCAGTTCAAGAGACAGGATGGTTTTGGGGGTAGGGTACACATATACCAAGGCTGATTTTGAGAGCGCCATTAGTCGTGCAGTGGAGTAGAGTAAGATGACTCCTGAACAGAGATATCCCAAAACTCACTCCACTGAGTCCTTTAAGGATAGTCAGCCCAAGGATGGAGTGATCCAAGAACAACCTAAAGCTCCACCTAAGAAGCAGATCTGGGTTCCGAAGCCTAAAACTCTTCACACTTCTCTTGATTCTTTACCTGGACCCTCTCACACTAAAGATGTTACATCCAACACCATCATGCCTAAGATTCTCAAGCCTCAACCACATCCTAAGAAGCCTACCTATCACTGTGAGTTTTGTCAGAGAGACGGGCATCTTGAGGAGTTTTGCTTCAGGAGGAAGCGGGTTGAGCGAGCAGAGAGAGCTCGAAGTGGGCAGGAGTAGTTCTACCAGCAGGGTGGTAGACAGAGAGTTCCTCGACGTAGAGAGAGGCTAGAGGCCAGGCCACGTCGTGTAGGTGGTGGTAGTGGAGACGGTTTTTATGATCGTGCTCCGGATGGTGGTTTTCGTTCCGGCAGAGTTCCAGATCGTTCGGTATACGGTGTTGGATCTCGCGACCATGATTTTAGGCAGAACAGAGGACCGCGCTTTGATCCGCGCTTCGGTCCAAACTCATATGATTCCTTTTGCTTTCCTACATACGCGCAGATGGCTCGACACTGGTTCAACACTTTTACTAAACCTAGCATTGGACCATTTGGTCCCACTCATGATTATTGATCGTGTTTTGGGAGCTGTGTATCTTTTTTTTGGATATTTTGAGTCAGCTTTTCATTGGTATCAGTTTTTCCTTCCTCTGTATTTTTATTGAGTCTTTTTGTGTGTGCGTTCATATCATGCATAATCATCAATCACATTTTGAGCTTGCTTCTATTATATGATTAATCTGCTTTACTTTCTCTAGCTAGTATATGTTTTTGATTACTTGTCGATGATCATGTTTTGTTTTAGTTCACATGATATATCTGATATTTGTCATATGCATGGCTTTTATGCTTTAAAATTGAAAAATGATCACCATTGCTTCTGGTAACTAGCATGTGTAGGCTGAATGCTTTCGCTATCTTTTACATGCCTTGTAGCTAGATCCTTACTTAGATGCAGATATGCAACTTGGACATTTATATGCTTTAAATATGCAAAATGTGCTATAAAAATGATAAAAATTCAGAAAAATGAAAAATTTACGCATTTTTTTATGATTATTAGAAAAGATCCAGGTGGATTTGCTTTGTTGCATTGCATTGTTCTGGACTGCTTACCATAACAGTTTGGTATGAACTAGGACGATGTAATGTATGCCAAGACCAATGTCTTAAGCTTCTGATGGTCCAGTTCTGGCCTAGGCTTGACTTGGTCGGTTAGCATAAGGTTTGACATGCAAATAACCCCTGGCAGAAATGAAAAAATAAAAAGGAAAAAGAATCAGTCTGAAAAATTTAAAAAGATGACTAGTTTGCTGAAGCACTTTGATTTGGACAATGCTTATCTTGGTAGATATCAGTTAGCTTTTGCATATCATGCTTTACTTTGCTTGTCAACTAGAAAATGTGGTGATGCTTTTGTTTGCAAAAATTAAAAAATGCGTGCTAATGACCCTCTTTAGATATCATCTGTTGCACTGATCATGTCATGTATCTTAGACAGTATATCTTTTGCTATACCTGTTAGACGTTGTAATAGCAATCAATCATATCTAAGAAGCATGCTTTTCACACTCCACCTGCACCCCATCTGCATACATGGCATATTTTGAGGGGGAGCTACATTTCAGGGGGAGTTTGTGTTTATGTCTCTTTAAGTGTTTTTAGTCTCACTTGATGAGTCCAATTGTCAACAAGGGGGAGAAATTTTGGAGGTTAGAGAACACTTTTTAGCTTTCTCTCGGATTTATTTCAGGGGGAGTTCCTTGTTGGTAATTCTGAGATTTGCACTTGTTTTTGAGTCTTTATTTTTGGTTAACCATAATGACCCATCTTTCTTGCTTCTGTTTGGCTTTTGGTCATTAGGGTTAAACTTTTATTTTCTTTCTTCTATATTTTTGTCTTTGTTTTCCTGTTTCCACATGTTTTGCAGGATCTGGAGATGAGCTGAAAAAGGTGTTGACAATGCACTCACCAAGGGGGAGATTGAGAAACCATGTTGAAGAATATGATTTTGATATTCCAGATGTGATGAGTGATTGTCAACGGAAGTCAATGGAAGGGAGAGATGAAGACCTGCCGAGTCTGAGGCGCATGTGACTCAGGTACATGGGTAGTGAGCGACGGCCGGGCAGAGGATCCGCGGAGTCGGGCTGGCCCAATCCGGGTACATGGCTAGGAGCAGCAGAGAATCCACCGGTCTATTGACTGGGTTTGACTCAGGTACACGGGCGCCGAGCGATTGCCGGGCTGAGGAAGCTGCGGGGTCGGGTCGGCCCAATCCGGGTACCCGGTGCGAAGACGGTGGACGCTTTGTCAGTTTCGGCGTAAAACTGACGATCTATGTTTAATTCGTTTTTAGGATATTAATATTTAGTTTTTAAGTTTAGAATATTTTTATTCGAGTCAGTTATTTTTTCTAAGAATATTTTAGTAATTTTCGGAATTTATTTTAGAGTTAGTTTATTTTACCCGAGGGTACAGTAGTCTTTTCATGTATTAAGTTTTGCCTATAAATAGGCCCCTATCCCTTTGGGGATAGTTGACTATTTTGAGAATAGATTGATCTACAGTCCAAATATTCGCCACCACAAATCTCCTGTTCATCAGTTTCCTTCATACGTGCGTGTGGCCGCCCGTCAAAGAGCACAACACCACGGCGTGTTTACTCTCAACGGCAAAAGGAGCGGCGCGGCTACAGCGTTGTGTTCGGCCGGCTCTACGCACATCATCCAAGAGAAGTGCTTTTCAGCCGGCTCGCAGCGGAAGCAAGAAAATCAATAAAACTGCAGCCTTTGCATGCACACGGCCCCCACGCCAGCTTTCCTTTTGATTGACAGCAGCGAACAGCAGCTTTGCTGCGTTTTCTTTGCCGCACGTCGCACGGCTACAGTAGCAGGATTCAACGGCGAGGGCCCCACGAGGCCACGACGGGACCTAGCCATAGAACGGCGTTCGGCGGAAGAATTTTTTGGTGCGGAATTCCTCGCAAAGATCTTCGGCGTACAGAGAAACGAAGGAGCAGATCTTCACGGCACCCCATGCAGGTAAAAGTTTTAATCTCCTATTTTTTAGTAGATCAATTTTTATAGATAATCATCTATTAATTAATTAGCGAAAACTTGTTTAGAAATTTCGAGGTAATTTAATCTGACTAAATATTTTAGTACTCATATATTTTTATTTCAATATTCTTTAATCAGTTCGTATAAAAAGAAAAATATTATTAGTCGCAATAATATTTTTTATTCTAGATTTACGTGCAATTTTTTAGGTTTATCTCTGAATTAATTTTTAATGATCCATGCTCTATTCATTTGATTAGTATTTTATTTATGGACTGAAATATAAATATTTTGTGACTGTTTTCTAGGTGTTTTTATTTGCTGCAGTATTTTTATTTAGATTATTTTTAATATCATTTTAATTAGGACACCAGTCACTTTTAAGCTAGGCAACGTTAATTCCTGAAATTTGCTTTACAAATATTATTTGTCTGGTCAAGTTCATTTGGGTGGTGGGATTAAAATATAGTTTAGCAAGAAATTTTTAGGCGCCCATTCACCCCCCTCTGGTCGCTACTTTCGGTCCTACAAGTGGGAGCCTTGGCACATAGATAGGCTTGGGCAGCATCAGCGATGGCAGCAATGGCGGGAGCTCTGGGAGGTTCTTGGCCCAAAAATCCGCGAGAGCTCCGCCCACAGTCCAAGAAGTCGTTGGAGTAGAGCTTCTTCCTCGGGCAGTCGACGAGCACAATGGAGTCTATCGAGGAAGTAGTGGACGGGAAGCTGGGCCCAGGGATGAGAACTCGGGTCCATGGAACGGAAGTGACCCCAGCGCCACGAAGTGTAGAGGTGGTGGTCTTCGAGGCCTTCTTCAAAGCTGGGCTGGGGCTTCCTGCAATCAATTTCTTGGCAGGGGTACTAGAAATGTTTCACATTACCTTTCCGCAACTATCTCCCAACGCCATAGCTAGACTAGCCATCTTCGAATAGACCCTTCGGGCAGAAGGGTGCGAAGGGAGGTCAGATGTCTTCGCAGCTACCCATGAAGCCTCCTGCCAGCCGAAGCCGCAAGATGGACCGGGGGATTCCAAGGTTCCGGTATCCTTCGGAAGTGTTAACTTCCAGCTTCAAAAGGAGTACGTGAAGAACTTTATAGCAAAGGAAATCAATGACCGATGGTATACCAATTGGATACTCCGGTGGTTCTACGCCGAGGTCGGGGAAGCTTCCAGCCTCGCGGGGCCTCTGCAAGAAATATGGTACCGGAAGGAAGCCGAAGTCACTCCGGACCCAAGCTTGCTTTCTACGCGACTTGGGTTGTTTTCTTCGATAGCCAGCCACATGAGTATGTGGGACCTGGCTGAAGAATTCATCGCCCTCCGGATCCCTCCTCTCAGAGCTAAGTGGCCGATAGCATTCCAGAATGCTTCGGAGGGAGAGCATCGAAGCCTAGGTGAGTCTTCGTACTTTCTGCATTAATACTGATTAGAAAATAGATAATATACTTAATAGAATGCTACCTTCTTTCAGCGGCTCCTTTGGTACTAGCTCCAGAGAAAATTGCCAGAGCTACAGAATGGATGCTCAGAGCCCCTACTATAGTAGAGAAATAGCGGAGGGTGGAGCTGGTTGGGAGCTTGGGAACGGTCCAACTGAGTATGGAGTGCTCTTGGGATGGAGCCTCCTCCCCTGCTGGACTTCGACTCGACGGGAGCAGTTTCCCGGAAAAGAAAGGTCACTGCCGAGACCTCCAAGAAGGCCGCTAAGACTCCCATCAAGAAAGGGAAGAAAACAGCGAAGCCTCCCCCACCTGTATCTTCGCCATCTTCTCTTGATATTCGGAGTTTCTCTTTAGAGGAGTCAGAAGAGGAAATTTCGAACGTGCAGATGGGAAAGAATCTTGAAGAATACCTGCTGCAGGATGACGAGGGTGACACCCAAGCCACAGCTAAAGACTCCCTTCGGGAAGTTGCGACGGCTGATGTGGTAGCCTCCTCCGAACCCGTCGCAGTTGACTCAGAACCGGAGTTAGGAAATCCTAACTCGCCCGTGATCGGGGTGGTAGCGACAAAAGTCAGAGCTTCAACTTCAGCTACCCCAGCACAGACTTCGGGGGATGATCTCGAAGAATACCTCTGGATGTATGAATTTCTAGGGGACCTTGAAATTCTCCCTCAAGGCGCGGACGGAGGTATACTTCAGAACTTTTCCTTCGAAATTCCTGAAATGACCACTGTACAATAAATATTTAACGAATATCTTAACTTTTGTAGATGCGTCGAGGAGCGGCGTGGCTCCAACCACTAGTGGAGCTTCGGCTTCACTCGGAGTTGAGGCTCCAGTCGAGATAGTGACTCCTCCCAAAGAAGCGACGATCGAAGGAGGATCCACTCTGGCTGAAGCGGCAACTCCATTTTTTGTACTAGGGAGAGGCAAGGGCAAGACAGGTCTTGGCCCTCTCCCTTCTTTGACGATGATGCCTTCCTCCAACGACCCCGTTGACACGGAAACGTGCCCCCACACTTGGGTCGGTTCGACGATCCAAAAGTGCACGGATACTTAGGGACAAGTCCTAAGCGCGACGTAGCACCGACGCCGCGTTCTGACAACCCTTAGTCATGATAAGGGGGGTGGAGTCGCTAGGCAATCAGATCACACAAAATAATCCAATTAGCCGAAAGAAATATATTAAACAAAATAAAATCAGCAAACCAGTCGGAGCCTGTCTGCTTCGAAGTCTGATGCGAAGGGGTCGCCGAAGTGTACCTTCGCGTCTGGTGCGAAGTGTCCCATCGAAGGGTGCTTCGGCGCTCGGACTGATCCGGCCGAAGATGGACTCCAAATGGATCTGGACGCGATGATTACCTCCGAACAACGGTGTTCGGCATGAGATCTCTGATACAGCAAACTACAAAATAATGACGTGAGGTCCACGCGCAGGCGTAACTTCATCTAATGCGGAGTATGGTCGTAAATCGGAGCAGGTGACAGGTTTATTCTTAGCGTTCCACACCCATTCGGCCGCGTACATATCGGCCGAATCCTCCTCTTCTGACTCTTCCTCGTCAGAACGTTCCATGATGTGGATTTCAGCCCTAGGCTTGCTAAATGTTTTAATAAACTTTTTATCTTTGGTTCGACCTTCCAGGACCAAAGCCCGCTGTAGAACTTGGCTAACTTCTAAAAAGTTTTGATTATCCAACCTTTCTTTAATTTCGGAACGCAACTCGTTAAAAGCTAGTTCCACCAAGTCCCTTTCCGAAATATTAAGGCTAAAACATCGGTTTCTAGTATCCCTAAAACGCTTGATGTACTCAAAGGCGCTCTCGCTAGATTTCTGCTTAACCGACGTCACGTGTGAAAGCCTAAGCTCTGTCTCACCCGTGTAGAAATAATCATGGAATTTCCGCTCTAAATCATCCCACGTCTGGATGGAGTTCGGCGGGAGCGCCGAAAACCAAGTGAAGGTTGTGCCGGACAGCGAAAGAGAAAATAGTCTAACCTTTAGGGCATCTATCCCGCTAACTTCTCCACACTGTGCCAAAAATTGACTAACGTGCTCTAGTGTAGTTTTGCTACCCTCACCATCGAACTTAGTGAATTCAGGGATTCTATAGCCGCGGGGGTAGGGTACTATGTCAAGATGGTCGGGGTATGGCTTACTGTAGACCCTAACCCGTCCCTTGGGCACGAAGCCGGCACACTCCCTAAATAGTGCACGGACCCGCTCCTCTATGTCATCTTGGCACGTTGCTTGTGCGCGTCTCTCATGCGGGGGCGCGACACGCGGTGGGATGTCGGCGTGTCGGCCATGGGCCTCTTCCCTGCGTGCTATCTATATGATGTGCTCATGTCCGGGTGCCTGCGCATGTGGTGCGGGCAGCGCGGGTACCGGCGCAGGTGGTGGTGCATGGTACGTTCTGTTGTTTTGACCGTAGGTGTAATGATTAGTCTTGGCCATAGGTGTTGAGGCCAGAGACATGATTGTGCCAGTGCTGTTGATAGTCCTACCATATACGTGGTTTGCCTGGGGTGCACTAGCAATAAGAACTGGGGGTACGACCTCAGTGAAGGCGAACCTCCTAAGGGTAGCCTCTACTTGGGAGCTAACTGCCGAATCTAAATGGTTGGCTAGCGAAGCGCTTACGACTTGATCTACTGATGCGGCTATTTTTTGCTCAATCTCTAGAGAAGATAAACGAGGCAATACAGGTGTTACCTGGACCTGAGCGAGGTCGGGGGTGATGATGTCGCGCTTGATGAAGCCCGCTGCGTGTCTTGACGTAGCCCCCAAGCATAATGTCTTGTAGTGCTTTTAACTTTGCCTCGATCTCTGCTCGGTCTTCTGCGGGGATATCTTCATGTGTAGGTTTCAAGATGTTCCGGTTGTCGATATCCGCGCCTCCTATTGTGTCCATCGGTGGTGTAGACTGTAGTAGTCGATGTAGATGTACCGGTGGCCGATGTAGATGTACTTGTCATGTTGGCGTAGCCTTCCCCAGCGGAGTCGCCAAAAAATGTGTTGACATGGAAACGTGCCCCCACACTTGGGTCCATTTGACGATCCAAAAGTGCACGGATACTTAGGGACAAGCCTAAGCGTGACGTAGCACCGACGCCGCGTTCCGACTACCCTTAGTCGTGATAAGGGGGGTGGAGTCGCTAGGCAATCAGATCACACAAAATAATCCAATTAGCCGAAAGAAATATATTAAACAAAATAAAATCAACAAACCGGTCAGAGCCTGTCTGCTTTGAAGTCTAATGCGAAGGGGTCGCCGAAGTGTACCTTCGGCGTCTGGTGCGAAGTGTCCCACCGAAGGGTGCTTCGGCGCTCGGACTGATCCGGCCGAAGATGGACTCCGAACGGATCTGGACGCGATGATCACCTCCGAACAACGAGGTTCGGTGTGAGATCTCTGATACAACAAACTACAAAATAATGACGTGAGGGCCGCGCGCAGGCGTAACTTCGTCTAATGTGGAGTATGGTTGTGGCGAAGCCTGATGCGACAAAGTGTGCTAGCGAAGCCTGTTGCCAGAGCCTGCAGTCCCACCGAAGGGAGTCCTGGTGACCTCCGAAACCGATCTCTCCGCTCTAGATACCTCCGACGAAGTAGCTCCGAACGTGCGAACCTGCAACAAAGACAATTCGAAGTACCAATTCGGCCTGAGGACCGAATTTTGCTAAGTGTTGCACTAGTAGCGAAGGTAGCAATCTATTACGCAGATTAGAGGATACTTCATAGGCGAAGTAACAAGGCGATAGCAATCTATTACATAGATTAACGAATACTTCACAAGCTAAGTAACAAGGGTTACCACTGTTCCGTAGTGGCCGGCAGAGGCCTTCCAGGCAAACCCACGAAGAGGTATAGGAAAATAAACGTAAAGTAAATACGATCAAAGCATAGGGCTTTGGTTTGATTTGAGTTGGGGGGCGGCTCTACGCTGGACTCGCCTCTCTATTTATAGGGGCTTAATCTCTGATCTAATCTGCTATTAACCCAGCTAGATAGAGATAAAACTGAGCCAGAAACGCATACAACTCTACCTCTACCGAAGTGGGCTTCGGCCAGGCCCGTCGAGGCTTGCTCCTCGGGCCGAAGATTCGGTGGCGTGGGCCTCCGAAGGCTTCCTAGCCGAAGCCCATGGGCTGGCTAGAGGCTTTCGGAGCCCATGGCTCAATGGACTTCGGCCCTGTAGGGCTTCGGACAGACCCTGGACATGTGTATTTTTGGCCCAAATCACCAAAATTGATATTTTGACAATCTAGTCATTAATGCCATTTTTTGCTATCAACAGACCCTTCAGCGAGTGCTTCGGAAGAAGACCCCACTGAAGATGATCGATGGGCCCTGTCTTGGCTTCCTCTACTGACTCCATTCCTGGAGCAGCGGATAGGGCTCCGAACTCTTTGGAACCCTTGGCAGATAAATGCCAAGAGGTTGGGAGCTCCAAACTGGTTTCTATCCTGAGCGAAGCCAGTGGATCAGAGCTTGACTTAGGCCCTCTAAAGGGCTGCCCTTCAGGTATGCAACATATAGCAAATATGTTTAGTTAATAAAAATTGCCTTGAACTCACTTTGCTTTTTTGCAGCAATTTGTCCTTGCTAGAGCGGCAGCGACTTTCAACGAGCTCGAAACCAATTTTCTCAAGAGGAAGGTTACAACCCTTCAAAATGTCCTCAAAGGCTCCGAGGATAAGAATTTACAATTGGAGGAGGAGCTCCTTGAAGAGCGGAGGGCAAAGGCCATTTTGGACGAAGCACTCCAGTCCGAGCAGCAAACCTGCGCTACACTTGAGACTTTTATGGAAGAAATCCAAGCTGAGCACGTAGTGTTAAGGGCAGAGGTTGAGAGGCTTCAACGAGCAGAGTCAGACTCCAGCGCACAGCTTGTATAACTTCAAGAATCCATTAAACAAGCGCCGACTCAGAAAAATTCTTTGCTATCAAGGATAGATAAAGTTTCTGCTTTTGCTTCTGAGCTGATGGAGGCTGAGACGAAGCATATCGCAATTGCTGATCAGACTATGGATACCTTCTGGGGTGTTCTGGAATATTTTGCCACGATGTGCCCCTCGTCTTCGGCTGCGGTAAGCGAGCCCCTCGAATGGAAGCTGAAGATGATCCAGGGGCGACAAAGATGATGAAGGGCTTCGGGATTCGCTATTGAGAGATCTCTGAGCAAGTAGCTAGGATCGGAGTCCTTCGATACCTCGAAGCCATCGGGATTTCTGTTGCTCTAGTGGGGGGTTCGATGCCTGTAGGCTTCACCGATGAAGACTTGTTGCGTCCTTCTTTGGATGTGGCTTCTGCCTGGGAAGCCTTTCGAGCGACCTAGAAAACAGATCACAAAGCTGCAGCCAAAACTTTGATCGACGAGGCTCGCCGGCAGAAGCAACTAGCTCTGACTCCACCGACTCCGCCAACTGACCCGCAGGTTTAGCTTCGTAGGGCGCTTTAGCATGTACAAGAAGTCTTGTAAAGCCCTTTATCTTAATGAATGAAGAATTTATAAACAAGACGTCTTTGTTTGAATGTTTATTTTTAGGTTTTGTTATGTACTTCAGAGCCTGACTTCGAAGTATTGGAGCCTAACGAAGGGCTTCACCAGCAATGGGCTATCCTCAAGAGCTTAAGGCCTTACTGGCGTTCGCGCTTTTCTGTTCCTCGAGGGGAGCAAGGGGAAATAGCGTCTGATATTCAAAACGAGGTCCTAACTTATATTAAAGAAGAGGATAAGGAGGTAGCATCTTCGTCCTCAAAGTATGTAGATTGGTCTGACTCAGAATACCGAGTCGGAGATCCAACGGAGGCTAGCTCCGAAAGACTTCTGTCCTAGGCTGAACTTCAAGAAGAGCAGAGAAAGCTGCAAGCTTCGAAGAAGAAAGGCACTCAGACTAAGAGGAAAGTTTTGAAAACTCCAGGCTCCGAAGACCGAAGCGGTCCTAGAAGTAGTTCTAGAGGTCAGAGGGTCTCCTTTTTTATTTAGGCTTAGACCAGAACTTCTCTTAATATAATGTAATATGATTACCCAATTAATATAATATGTTTTAGAAACATCACTTGATTATTCTTTACTCCCCTGCCCCTCCTTGTGGGTGGGGGACCATATGCATTGAAATAGGGTCCGCCGAACACAATGATTGATATAACAACCTAATGCTTCGCATAACACTTGGTAATCATACTTTACTCTTTCGTAGAGTTCTTCGAACTGTACGTTCGTATTGTGATGTTTATAACTTTCAGAACTAAGTTTATACTTGTAAGCTCCGATAACAGTCGCTTAGGACTTTAAAAAGTGTTTCATTGGACCGAAGCCTTGAAACCTTATTGCTTGGTCGCCTACGACTCTTTTACAAATACTTCGAACCTAGAGGTCAGAAATCTATTCTTTTAAAGTCCTTAGACTATTCTACGGATCCTAACAAGCCGAAGCCTAGAATTCGTAGGCTTTGGCCACCTATGGCTCTTTTATGGATGCTTCGAACCCGGAGGCTAGAAATCTGTTCTTTTAAATTCCTTAGACTCTTCTACGGATCCTAACAAGCCGGAGCCTGGAATTTGTAGGCTTTGGCCACCTACGGCTCTTTTAAAGATGCTTCGAACCTGGAGGCCAGAAATCTGTTCTTTTAAAGTCCTTAGACACGTCTACGGATCCTAACAAGCCGGAGCCTGGAATCCGTAGGCTTTGGCCACCTACGGCTCTTTTACAGATGCTTCGAACCTGGAGGCTGGAAATCTATTCTTTTAAAGTCCTTAGACTCTTCTACGGATCCTAACAAGCTGGAGCCTGGAATTCGTAGGTTTTGGCCACCTATGGCTCTTTTACAGATGTTTCAAACTTGGAGGCCGAAAATCTGTTCTTTTAAAGTCGTTAGACTCTTCTATGGATCCTAACAAGCTGGAGCCTAGAATCCGTAGGCTTTGGCCACCTTCAGCTCTTTTACGGAATCCTTGAACCGATGGTTCAAAGGCCGTTTGCTGGGTTCCGATGAAAGATGCTTACCTCCACAAGCATCTTTGTTCCCCTGATGCGTCCAGCCGTCCACCAAGGGTAAGGAATATTTGAAGAGTAAGCATAATTCGAACCTCTATCTTTATTTAACTTAGAAAGGTACTTTTACAATTGATTACAATGAGCCCTTAAGCGTAATAACGTTTAAGGTTCTCTGCATGCCATGCATGCTTCAACTCTTCCCCTTCTAAATTAGCTAACTTAAACGACCCGAGGCGCCCTGAGCGTAGGATAATATATGGTCCTTCCCATTTGTTTCCTAGCTTCCCCGGAGCTATTACACTTCGCAGCACCAAATGACCTGGTCTAAGTTCATTCACTTTTATCTTTGGGTCATACCATTTCTTCGTTTGGTCTTGGTACTTCGTCAGATTGGCGACAGCTCGAAGCCTTGTCTCTTTTGACAAGTCCAGCGAAGTGTTTCTTTCATCATCATTCCCAAGCTCCATTACGCGAAGGGATCCACCTTTAAGCTCCGTAAGAGTCATGGCCTCGTCGCCGAATAACAGCCTAAATGGGGTGAAGCCCGTGTACCTAGCTTGAGTGGTCTGAATGGACCATAAAATCTTAGGAAGCTCTTTGGTTCACAACCCCTTAGCTAACCCAACAATCCTTCGATTCAAACCGGAGAGAATATTCCATTTGCCCGCTCGACGTCTCCGTTGGATTGGGGGCGGCGAACAGCTGCGAAGCATAACTTGATGCCCAGGCCTTCGCAAAACTCTTTAAAGGGCTCGACTTCGAATTGAGTGTCGTTATCAATAGTTAGCTCCCTAGGCACTTTTGTATATTTCTTGAAGTGATAGCAGTTAGGGGTTCAACTTCAACCCATTTAGAAAAATATTCGATTGCTACCACCGCAAACTTTAAGCTGCCTTTTGCCATTGGAAAAGGGCCGATGAGATCCATTTCCCATCGCGCCATTGGCCACACCGGAGCAATAACTTTAAGAGGTGTCGGTGGACGATGGCTCTGCCTACCCATCCACTGGCACCCTTGGCAGGTTCGAACCAATTCTTCTGCATCTCTTACAATTGTTGGCCAATAAAGCCCCTGGCGAAGTGTCTTTCCTGCTAAAGCACAAGGAGCTAGATGGCTGCCGCACAGACCTTCATGAATCTCCCGAAGTATATCTTAGCCTTCGGGTTGTGAGATGCACCAGAGTAGGGGGAGAACAAACTCTGGATTTATAAAATATTCCGTTGACAAGCTCATAATTTCGAGCCCTTGCTTGGAGCCTTTGGAAATCCGGACCTTCTAATGAAACTACACTATTTTGCAAAACATCCAAAATTGGAGTCCGCCAATCGCCGACTGGAATGCAAAGTACTTCTGTGGAGGAAAGTTGATGTACTATAGGCTTGATAAGTTATTCATAAAAAGCGCCCTCCAAGACGTCCAATGCTCTGGCTGCAGCCTTTGCTAGAATATCTGCAAGTTGATTATCCGCTCGAGGGATAATACGAATAGAAATTCCTTTAAACAATGCTTCGGTCTTGCGGATTTCTTCTAAATACTTTGCAAGATTTGGATTCCTGGCTTGGAAGCTCTTGTCAACATGGCCCACGATGACATGGGAATCTGTTTTTATTATAATTTTTTTGCTCCAAGTGTGAGGAGACATGCTGAAGAGTATGGGCCTCATGGCTCTAGATGTGATGAGTGATTGTCAACGGAAGTTAAAGAGGACATGAAGAGAAGAGAAGACCTGCTGTGTATGGGCCACATGTGACTCAAGTACACGGGCAGCGAGCGACTGTCGGGCAGAGGGGCTGCGAAGTCGAGCTGGCCCAAGCCGGGTACATGGGCTAGGAACAGTAGAGGATCCACTGGGCTGTTGACCGGGATTGACTCAAGTACACGGGCGGTGAGCGATTGCCAGGCTGAGAGAGCTGCAAAGTTGGGCCAGCCCAATCCGGGTACCCGGTGCAAAGACGGTGGACGATTTGTCCGTTTCGGCATAAAACTGATGACCACTGATCTCGGATCTGACCGTTCTGAGGCGAAGCCATAGCTGCTACGAAAGCTCCGCTTCAGGATAAGTCATTTGTATTCAGGAGTTTACTATTTTGCCTTTAGGCCCATAGTCTGTCAGTCGAGTCTGTAAAAATATCCTAAGGGCATTTTGGTCTTCTCCATTTTATTTCAGCATCTGTAAAAACCCTAAGGGTCTTTTGGTATTTTTCCTAGGCTATTGGGATGCCTATAAATAAGGCCCCAATCCCTAGGGTTAGGGTTAACTCACTTAATGACAAATTTGAGTTCACTTTCCCCACGATTTGTTCTTGAGTTTTGAGCCACCGTATCTGTGCTTCTGTTCATCTTGAGATTCACTGTTTTCTCTTCGACCGACTGACTGGGAATCGTCCAACCAGGCACGCACGATAACCAACCAAAATCAGCAGCCATCTCCTTCTACCGAGTCTGCTCTCTAGCTTCTGGAGTCTATGGACTAGATCGTCAGCTACGCGTCATAGCTTCCAAGAACTAGCAGCCGGTGTGTACTCATTTCCAGCAGCTTCTAGGTGTGGGTCCCTCCGGAGGAACTGTGTGTCATGGGGGTCTGTGTGTTTTGAAGCAGCTTGCTTCGTAGCCCTATAGGATACTTTCTAGCTCCTCAAGCTAGCAGTTAGCTGTGGCTAGCCTTCGGTTCTAGGTAGCTAGCTTCTCTACAAATAGCTTCACATCACTTCATGTTGCAGTAGTCCAAGTAGTCCAGTTCTGGAGTGTAGCCAGCGCTGAATTTGTGGACTCCGGTTCGGAGTTGGTACATTTCGAAGGAGTTTTCGTAGACTTCGGCTAAAAACATAACGGGCTTCGACAAATCTGAAGTATACTCCGACGGCCTGCTCTGCACACTTCGATCCTAGAGTGTACACATTTCAGAGGTGCAGGCTTCGAGGGACTACTTCGAACAGACTTCGAATCGAAGGTAAATTTCAACAGTGTGTTTTCTTGTTTCACGTGCACTTAGATTAATTGTTGTGATGATTTATTTTAATGAAGCTTGAACTGCTTATGATCTGATTGATCTGTTAATCTGCCTTTCAACACTGGATTGGTGTCTTCTCGTTTAGGACACCAGTTGTTTTTAGGCTAGATTATTTTCTTGGTTTAAATCTGCTAGCTTCAACTGGTTGTCAGTCGAGGTGCGTTGGGTGTTAGGAAAAGGCCATTGATTCGCAATATTTTTTTAGGCGCCCATTCACCCACCTCTGGTCGCTACTTTTGGTCCTACAAGTGGTATCAGAGCCTGGTTAGGGTTTTTCCATACCTTAACCGGTTTTAAACCCAGGTAGTGATCATGACTTCTTCTGGAAAGGTTCCGTCCCTAGAAGCTTATGGCTATACTTATTGGAAGACTCGCATGCGAGCTTATCTCATGAGCCCGAGCGCGAACATTTGGAACATTTGTGTTCACCCTACTTTCACCATAGTGCCTGTTGCTGAGGATATATCTCCAGATATTATCGCCCAACATCAGAACAACAACAAAGCCATCTCTACACTGCTAGAGAGATCTGGGCTACCCTCCAAGCACACCATGAGGGGACAGCCCAGGTCAAGGCTCGACTCTATCACACCTACCGACGTGAATATGAAAATTTCACACAAAAGCCGGGTGAATCTGTTGAAGCCTTGTTTGGTTGATTTCAATCGATCATCAACAAGCTTCGGGCCAACAAGGCTGAGGGAGTTCAGCTGGTCTCAGATCATGAGCAGGCACTCAAGGTTCTCCATACCTTGGACCCTAAGGTCTGGGAGATCAAGGTATCCTCTATCATTGAGAGCACCTCTTATGATACCTTGACAATATCTGAGTTGTTCAGAAAGCTCAAGGCCACAGAGGTTGATATCTAGTTGAGATCAAATCTCCCTGGTTCTGGATCAAAAACCTTGGCCCTTGCTACACCTTCTGCTGACTCCTCTTCTGTGAGCTGTGCTGGATTCTCCTTGATGTCTATCACTGAGGACCAGCTTGAGTCGCTAGGAGATGATGATCTTTGTCTGTTTAACAATCGGGTGCATCGTGTCTATGATAAGCGAATGTTCAAAAGACACGGCACAAAATCCGGATGCTTTGAGTGTGGTGATCCAGGTCACTTCATTGCTGACTGCCCCAAGCGCAATGGTCACAAGAAGGGTACCGGTGGTGGCTCCTACGACTCCGGCAAGCACGACAACACTTCCTTCATAAAAGGCAAGCCCAAGACAAGATTCTTCAGAAAGGCCCTGAAGGACTACCGGCGTGAGAACAAGAAGCGAGACAATGCCTTCTTCGCCGAGATGGAGAGAAGCTACTCCAAGCGTTCTTCGTCTTCTTCCTCTTCATCGAGCTCAAGCGATGAGGAGATCGTGATTAGAAAGGGGAAGGAAAAGGACGATCCAGTGAGCCTCTACTTGATGGCCTTCGGGGACAGGCCGAAGAGCTGCTCACATCACCGCCAAAGATCCCGCAAGAGCTTCTACTCAATGGCGCTTGGGGATAAGGAAGAGAACGACTCCCCCGACGACTCCGATGCCATGCGCAGAGCACCAAGGCCTAAGCCCTGACACACCGCTAGGCTGGCAGCTAGCCTAGCTGCTAGTCGATAAGCACGGTGCCATGAACGAGACGCACACGACCGGAGTCATCACCTAGCCACGAGAACAGTCAAGAACAACGCCTTGATCCTCCAGCCACCGAGTGCCACGCCGTGAAGGAAAGTGACGATGGCGGCACTCACGATGAACAGGGGAAGGAACAAATTTGGGAAAGTGAACTCTGATTTGTCATTGAGTGAGTTAACCCTAACCCTAGGGATTGAGGGCCTATTTATAAGCAGCCCAATAGACTAGGAAAAAACAAAAATACCCTTATGGTTTAAACAGACGGTGAAATAAAAATGGAAAAGAGCAACATGCCCTTAGCATTTTTTACAGACTCGACTAACACAGACTGTGGGCCTAAAGGCAAAATAGTAAAAACCTAAATAAAGATAACTTGTCCTGATGCGGAGCTTTCGTAGCAGCTACGACTTCGTCTCAGAACTGTCAGATCCGAGATCAGCAATCGTCAGTTTTGCGCCGAAACTGACAAAGCATCCACTGTCTTTGCACCGGGTACCCGAATTGGTCTGGCCCGATTATGTGGCTCCCTAAGCCCAACAATCACTTGCCGCCCATGTACCCGAGTCAATCCCGATCAACAGACCAGTGGATCCTCTACCGCTCCTAGCCCATGTACTCGGATTGGGCCAGCCCGACTCCACGGCTCCTCTGCCCGACAGTTGCTCACTGCCCATGTACCTAAGTCACACGCAACCCAGACACGGCAGGTATCATCTTCTCTTCATGTCTTCTTGACTTTTGTTGACAATCAATCATCACATTTGGAGCCATGAGGCCCATGCTCTTCAACATGGCTCCTCAGTCATCCTCCGTGTTCACCACCATGCTTGTTGGCGTAGAAGGTACCGTCGATGTAGTCGTACTTAGCATGTATGTCCCCAGCGGAGTCGCCAAAAAGTGTGTTGACACGAAAACGTGCCCCCGCACTTGGGCCAGTTCGACAATCCAAAAATGTCACGAGACGTTGACATCATGTTCCAACAATCCTTAAACCGTGGTAAGGGGATAATGAAGTCGCTAGGTAATCAAAAAAATATTCAGAAATAAAGTTCAATTAACTGATGTGTAAGAAAATAAATAAAAATAATAAAACCTAGTCAAACCGGCCAGAACAGGGTTGGTTCAACCGAGGGTCCAGGCGGTCAGACCAGCGGTGTAGAGGACGGGCCAAAGGGGGCTTCGACGTGAAGCGACCTCCATCCGGTGCGAATCGCTGGCCGAAGGGGGGGCTCCAGCCTTCAGTCGGTCATACCAGAGGGTGAATCTTGGTCCAACTGAGGGTGTGCGAAGGGTACCCTCTAGAGTGCATCACAGAGACGACCGGAGGGGGGGGGGTTCAGCCTCCCAGTCAGTTAGACCGATGTCTAGAGCCTGGTCAGACCAAAGGGTGTAGGTGCCCCTCGGGGGGTGGCCTCCGACGTTGACGCGGAGCTCCTTGAATCCCTCTGCGAGGTCTACTCGGACCGGCCTTGTATGTCCGGTCAGACCGCTGCATGCCGACACTCTGGGTGATGGCACGGCATGGGCCGGTCGGACCGAAGGGTTGCCTCCGGTCGGACCAACGACTCCTGGAAATGATCTTCGAGGCTCCGGCGACCGTCTTGCCATGGATGGATGGCGACCAAACTTCTTGGATAAGATGGTGATGATGAAACACTACAAAAACACCAGAAAACTAGTGGCAATTCTGCCTATGGACCGAATCACTGATAAAAACTGATAAAAACGATAAAACCCATACGAGGGCGAAACAGAAGGTGTTTGGATCAAACCCACAAAGAACTTGAGATCACGTGGCGAAGTACAGACAATTTGCTGATAAAATTGACAAAGGGCTACTGCTAGGAGTAAAATAACGCTAGGGCAAAAAGTAGATTGAAAGTAAAGGTACAATTCAAAACTAGGGTTTTGAGTAGATCTGTGGAGATACCCTTTGAATCGGCCTCACCCCTATATTTATACGGGCTGGTCTCAAGTTCCCTGAATCCTAAACTGAGTAGGATTCGGCTAAAAGTGGTTAGAATTTATTTATAGATAAGAACAACCCAGAATCAAACTCTATCTCTAACTCTAGACTTGGGCCGATCTGACCGGACCCATTGGGCCGGTGTGACCAGGCCTACATGGCCAATCGGACCGGCCTACTATGGCCAGTTGAACCGGCCTGTGCCAGGGAAGTCATATTTTTGGCCCAAATTACCAAAACTTGATATTTTGACAATTTCGACCATTAATGTCAAATTTGGGTGTCAACAACTACCTATCGGAACTTCTGACGCACTGAATTTTCATGGGCCTATCCATCAATCTCCCACTTGCACAAGAACCAATTCTTTGCATGTTTTTAATCCATCCCCTTAAGTGTGTGACCCAATAGGTTCATACCCCAACGGTTGTTCATCGAAAACCCTTTCCGACTCACTAGTCAATAGTGGTACCTAGAAGCACATATTGACCCCCCGTGTTGACACGAAAATGCGCCCACACACTGGAGTTAGTTCGATGATCCAACAATGTGCGGATACTTAGGAGTAAACTCCTAAGCGTAACACAACGCCGACATTGCTTTCTGTTGACCCTTAAACAGTAGTAAGGGAATAACGGAGTCTCCAGGTAATCAAAAAAATATTTAGAAATAATGTTCAATTAACCGAATTGTAGGCGTAAAAGATCAAACCAGCTAGAACAGGCCGGTTGGTCCAAAGTATCACAGGCGGTCAGACCGACCAAGGTAGTTTGGTCGGACCGAGGGCATTGTTTACAGCAAAAAATGGCACTAATGGTCAAAATACACAAAATACCAAAAATTGGTACTTTTAGCTGAAAATGTGCAAGTCCTGCCACAGGTCGGTCTGACCAGCCATGTAGGTCCGGTCAGATCGGCCCCAAACCGAAAATTAGAAGATAAAGATGGTTTCATTCTGGTTTTATCTACAATTAAATCCTAACTACTTTTAGCCGAAATCTACTCCAATTGGACGCCAGGAAACACCAAGTCCACCCCCTATAAATATAGGGGCAAGGCCGATTCATGAGGGGCCCCCTACTCTCTCAGATCAAACACAAAGCACTCGCTTTGAATCACACTTTTACCTTTCAATCTACTTTCCTAGCCCTAGGATTAGCCCAGTAACGTCCATCTTCGTGG
This sequence comes from Zizania palustris, assembly GCA_019279435.1. Taxonomy (NCBI): domain Eukaryota; kingdom Viridiplantae; phylum Streptophyta; class Magnoliopsida; order Poales; family Poaceae; genus Zizania; species Zizania palustris. The sequence goes on from JAAALK010000288.1 coordinate 38,412,540, forward strand.
GTTTGTGCTGTAAGCCCATCGTTCGCCACGTCAAAATCATGGTAACTCTTGTTGATTCGCTCGTGAATCTCCCGTTTAATCCACGAAACATATTTTAATCGTTTTATCGGTTTTCTCCGACAACCCTTGGAAATTTGTCCTCTAGGCCGAGTTAGCACTTGATCTTTGTATTTTTTGCAGGGTTTTGTCTTCACATTCATCATCAAAGATTTTGGGTTCCGTCCCATACCAGCAATGAGATCACTGGATGAAACCGGCGATTAGATCTACGGTCGCCGGTCTGACCGAAGGCGTGGACCCGATGCGACCAGTCCATGCCGCCTTCGTCAGGGTGTTGCCCGCACCAGTCAGTCTAACCGATGGATCTTGGTCGGTCCGACTGGCTGAGTGCACGCCAAAGGCCCCCTCCGCAATTGAGATAGGATCCTCCTCGGAGTGTTCCACAACGTGTACCTCGACCTTAGGTTCACTAAAGGTTTTGATAAATCCTTTTCTCTTGGTTCAGCCTTCCTGGTCCAGAGCCTACTACAAAACATGACTAACCTCTAGGATGTTCTGGCCATCTAGTCTTTCCTTAATCTCAAAATGTAAAATATTGAAGGTTAAGTCGACCAAATCCCTCTCGAAGATGTTCAAACTAAGTCGACCTAATGTAATCAAAGACACTCTCGCTAGCCTTTTGTCTCACCGATGTCAAGTGCGAAAGCCTAAGTTTGGTTTCCCCAGTATAAAAATAGTCATGAAATTTCTGCTTTAATTGGTCCCAAGTTTGCACGGAGTTTGGTAAGACGTCATATGAGTTGCGGTTTGGTAGATAGCCCAAGGTAAGTCACTTGCGAGCTTTTGGATGCAAGTGCTTTGTGCTTAAGAAGGGATGGCATTTGGACACGTTTGAGTCTCGTTGCTAGGATGGAGTCTTTCTTGGTTATGCTTTGCATTCTCGAGGCTTCTGTGTTTGGAACCTAAACTCCCAACAGCTTGTCGAGACTTGTGAGGTTTCTTTTGATGAGTCCAGGCCTTTGCTGACTCCTTCTTTTGAGCTTTCTAGAGATGATGAGCTTGGAGAGTCCATCTTCGAGAAAGATGATGACACTCCTGCTGATGATGAAGGTGGGCCCTCTGAACCGCCTGTAGACCCCACACCTTCTGAGACTTCTACTGAGGATGAGGACGGACCTCTAATTACTCCTTCTACTTTGATCGAGCCTCCTCAGCCGAGTCCAGAGGTGCCAGGTGCTGACTCTGGTGAGATGACTTCTCAGCCGAGTCCAAAGGAGCCAGTTGCTGACTCTGGTGAGGTGACTTCAGATCACCTAGGATCCCGAGAAGTTCAGCGTGATCACCCCTCAGAGCTCATCATCAGTGATCTTACTGAGAGATCCTTACGTTCCTCAGTTGGTTCTCTTGCTATGTTTGATGAGTCTGCTTTTGTTGCTTCTTTTGAGCCTAGAAACATTTCTCATGCTCTTTCTGATTCAAATTGGATAAACGTCGTGTAAGAAGAGCTTAAAAATTTTGTTCGCAATCGGGTTTGGACACTAGTTGAGATGCCACCTGGATGCAACACCATAGGCACCAAGTGGGTGTTTAATAACAAACAAGGTGAAGATGGAGTTGTGGTGCGCAACAAAGCTCGACTAGTGGCACAGGGTTTTTGCTAAAAAGAAGGTATTGATTTTGAAGAGACCTTCGCCCCTGTTGCTCATCTTGAGTCCATTCGTATTCTTTTGGCCTTTGCTGCTTCTAAAGGTTTTAAGCTTTATGAAATGGATGTCAAGAGTGCGTTTCTAAACGGGTATATAGAGGAGGTTTATGTTAAGAAACCCCTGGTTTTGAGAACCTAAGTTTTCACGACATGTTTTCAAGTTGCAGAAGGCTTTATATGGTCTGAAGCAAGCCCCTAGGGCTTGGTATGATCGCCTGAAGCAGTTCTTGTTGCAGAAAGGTTTTGTGATGGGCTCTATGGACAAGACTCTTTTCTTGCTTAGAGATGGTGCAGACTAATTGGTTGCTCAGATTTATGTGGATGATATTATTTTTGGTGGTTCTACTAATGAGCTTGTGTCCAAGTTTTCTGAGCAGATGCATAGCGAGTTTGAGATGAGTCTCATGGGAGATCTCAAGTACTTTTTAGGGCTCCAGATCAAGCAGACCAAGGACGACATTTTCATCCACCAGGGTAAGTACACACGGGACATGCTGAGGAAGTTTGATTTTGGTGGAGAGCTGAAGCCACAGATGACCCCAATGGGTACATCTGGAGGTCTAGACAAGGACGAGAACGACGTCAAGGTAAACGAGAGAGAGTATCGAGGGATGATCAGATCGCTGCTATACATGACTGCGACGAGACCGGACATTCAGTTTGTCGTGGGTGTGTGCGTGCTTTTGCAGTCTTCACCACGCGCATCTCACCGGAGGCTGTGAAGAGTAGCTTCAGGTATCTTACATACGCTCCTGATTTAGGTCTTTATTATTTTGCATCATCATCTCTTGATTTAGCTTGTTTTTCGGACGCTGATTTTGGTGGGTGCCGGCTGGATCGCAAGTCGACTTCCGGTACTTGCCAACTTCTTAGTTCTTCACTTGTATCTTGGTCTTCTCAAAAACAATCTGGAGTTGCAAAAAGCTTTATACGGGTTGAAGCAGTTTTTGTTGGGGAAGAGCTTTGTGATGGGTTCTGTGGATAAAACTCTTTTCTTGCTCAGAGATGCTTCAGATTTCTTAGTCGCTCAGATTTACGTGGACGATATTATCTTTGGCGGTACTTCTAATGATCTTGTGTCCAAGTTTTCTGAGCAGATGCACAACGAGTTTGAGATGAGCCTCATGGGTGAGCTCAAGTATTTCTGAGGGCTCCAGATCAAACAGACCAAGGACGGCACCTTCATCCACCAGGGTAAGTACACTCGAGACATGTTGAAGAAGTTTGACTTTGGTGGAGAGCTGAAGCCTCAGATGACCCCAATGGGCACATCTGGGGGCCTGGACAAGGACGAGAGCGGCGTCGAGGTCAACGAGAGAGAGTTTCGAGGGATGATCGGTTCGCTACTGTACTTGACGGCGACGAGACCAGACATACAGTTCGCCGTGGAATGTGCGCGCGCTTCTAGTCTTCACCACGCGCGTCTCATCGGCAGGCTGTGAAGCGCATCTTCAGGTATCTTACCTATGCGCCTGATCTTGGTCTTTACTATTCAGCATCATCATCTCTTGATTTATCTGGCTTTTCGGAAACTGACTTTGCTGGGTGCCGGTTGGATCGCAAGTCGACTTCTGGTACTTGCCAGTTTCTTGGTTCTTCTCTTGTCTCTTGGTCTTCTCGAAAGCAATCTAGAGTTGCACTTTCGACCACTGAGGCTGAGTATGTAGCTGCTGCTCACAGTTGGTTTGGATGATTTCTACTTTGCGGGATTTTGGGTTGTTCTTCCCTTCGAGAGTTCCTTTGTTTTGTGATAGCACGAGTGCAATTAGTGTAGGGAAAAACCCATGTCTTCATTCTAAAACCAAACATATTGATGTGCGCTTTCACTTTCTGAGGGATCAATATGAGAAAGGGGTCATTGATCTTGTTCATGTTGATACCCATCAGCAGTTGGCTGATATTTTTACCAAACCCCTAGATCAATATACTTTTGAACGTTTGCGAGGGGATTTGGGAGTTGTGTATCCTTTTTAGGATACTTTGAGTCATTTTTTCCTTGTTCTTTATTTTTTATTGAGTCTTTTTGTGTGCGTTCATATCATGCATAATCATCAATCACATTTTGAGCTTGCTTCTGTTATATGATTGATCTGCTTTACTTTCTCTAGCTAATATATGCTTTTGATTACTTGTCGATGATCATGTTTTGTTTCAGTTCACATGATATATCTGATATTTGTCATATGCATGGCTTTTATGTTTTAAAATTGAAAAATGATCACCATTACTTCTGGTAACTAGCATGTGTAGGCTAAATGCTTCCGCTATCTTTTACATGGCTGGTAGCTAGATCCTAACTTAGATGCAGATATGCAACTCGGACATCTATATGCTTTAAACATGAAAAATGTGTTATAAAAATGAAAAAAATTCAGAAAAATGGAAAATTTATGCATTTTTATGATTATTAGAAAAGATCCAGGTGGGTTTGCTTTGTTGCATTGCATTGTTCTGGACTGCTTACCATAGCACTTTGGTATGAACTTGGACGGTGTAATATATGCCAAGACCAATGTCTTAAGCTTCTAATGGTCCAGTTCTGGCCTAGGCTTGACTTGGTCGGTTACCATAAGGTTTGACATGCAAATAACCCCTGGCAGAAATGAAAAAAAAAAAGAAAAAAAGAAAGTCTGAAAAATTTAAAAAGATGACAAGTTTGCTGAAGCACTTTGCTATGGACAATGCTTATCTTGGTAGATATCAGTTAGCTTTTGCATCTCATGCTTTACTTTGCTTGTCAACTAGAAAATGTGGTGATGCTTTTCTTTGTAAAAATCGAAAAATGTGTGCTAAAAACTCTCTTTAGATATCATCTGTTGCACTGATCATGTCATGTATCTTAGATAGTATATTTTTTGCTATACCTGTTAGATGTTGTAATTGCAGTTAATCATATCTAAGAAGCATGCTTTTTATACTCCACCTGCACCCCATCTGCATTCATGGCATATTTTGAGGGGGAGCTGCATTTCAGGGGGAGTTTGTGTCTATGTCTCTTTAAAATGCATTTAGTCTCACTTGATGAGTCCAATTGTCAACAAGGGGTATAAATTTTGGAGTTTAGGGGTCATTTTTGGCTTTCTCTGGGATTTATTTCAGGGGGAGTATTTCAGTCTTTTGCCTTTACTCTGTTATCCTTGTTGGTAGTTCTGAGATTGCATTTGTTTTTGAGTCTTTATTTTTGGTTAACCATAATGACCATTTTTCTTGCTTATGTTTGGCTTTTGGTCATTAGGGTTAAACTTTTATTTTCTTCCTTCTATTTTCTTTTGTCTTTGTTTTCTTATTTCCACATATTTTTGCAGGTGGTGAAGAAGTGCTGAGGAGGGTGTTGACAATGCACTCATCAAGGGGGAGATTGAGAAACCATGTTGAAGAACATGGGTTTGATACTCCAGATGTGATGAGTGATTGTCAACGGAAGTCAATAAGAGACATGATGACCTCCCATGTCTGAGGCGTGTGTGACTCAGGTACACGGGCAGCGAGCGATAGCCGGGCAGAGGAGCCGCGGAGTCGGGCTGGCCCAATCCGGGTACATGGGCTAGGAGCGGCAGATGATCCACTGGTCTATTGACTGGGTTTGACTCAGGTACACGGGCGGCGAACGATTGCCGGGCTGAGGAAGCTGCGGGGTCGGGTCGGCCCAATCCGGGTACCCGATGTGAAGACGGTGGACGCTTTGTCAGTTTCGACGCAAAATTGACAACCAAAGATTATTTTGTTTTTAGGATATTAATATTTAGTTTTAAGTCCAGAATATTTTTATTTGTGTCAGTTGTTTTTTTCAAGGGTATGTTAGTAATTTCGGATTTTATTTTAGAGTCAGTGTAATTTACCCTAGGAGTAAATTAGTCTTTTTTATGTATTAGGAATCGCCTATAAATAGGCCCCTACCCCCCTAGGGATAGTGTGACTGTTATTTTTTCTGAGATCAATCTACAGTCCACCACAAGTTTTTTTATCTACCAGTTTTCGCCGTCGCTGAGAATTTTGGACTTCCTCTCCGAGCATCTCCTTCCGTCCGCCTCATCCATGCAGCTACAGAAGTCTTGGCCAGCACCTATGCCTAGCACCTGCTAGTCCCTAGCGTTGCGTCTCTATGGCTAGGCACAAGGCTCGTAGCGCACGCGTTTGCTATCTGCACATGGCAGCTGCGTGCAATCTACAGTCCACCACATGTTTTTCCCAAAAAAAAAACAAACATGCATCAGCCGTTGACGCCGCCGTGCGCAATGGATCCAGCCGGACTCCTGCTGCCGCCACACGAGAATCTGCGTTGTGCAATTCCGTCGGAGAAACCCACGCCTGGCGTGCACAGACAGTCACGCCGTGGGGCCCACGCCGTGGGGTCCGCCCGTTCTTCTGTGTCACTGAAAACTACAGGCGCCAAAAGCTACCGCCGTGAAGGAGTCTTGGCCGCCGTGCTATTACTTGTTCATTGCCACACGCAAGGCAGCAAATTTCAGCCCGCTGTCGCACTGCACAAAAGCTGCCGCCATGGGCCCCGCATTGCTCTTCAGATACCAAGGCAGCGTCACGACTGCTGCTGCCCAGGAAAGAAGAAAAACAGTGTGGAATGCCATGCGCTACCATGCGTGCTGCTGCGGCTCTAAAAGCTATCGCCGCGCGTGGTCCCGTGGTACCGTTGAAATTGAAGCAGACGCCGGCTTTCGGAGGAGAAAAATAACAGCGGCAAAGAAAAATTTCAGAGAGAGACTTTTCGTGGAAAACGAAAATGGAATGTAGATTTATCTATTAAAAACAGTCACCCTATCCCTAAGGGGGTAGGGGCCTATTTATAGGCAACTCCTAATACATGAAAAAGACTAATTTACCCACTGACTCTAAAATAAATTCTGAAATTACTAACATACCCTTGGAAAAATCAACTGACACAAATAAAAATATTCTGGACTTAAAAACTAAATATTAATATCCTCAAAACAAAATAATCATATGTTGTCAGTTTTGCGCTGAAACTGACAAAGTGTCCACCGTCTTCGCACCGGGTCCCCGGATTGGACCGACCCGATCCCGCAGCTTCCTCCGCCCAGCAATCGCTCACCATCCGTGTACCTGAGTCAAACCCGGTCAACAGACCAGTGAATCCTCTGCCGCTCCTAGCCCATGTACCTGGATTGGGCCAAGTCGACTCCGCGACTCCTTTGCCCGGCTGTCGCTCGCTGCCTGTGTACCTGAGTCACACGCGCCTCAGACACGACAGGTCTTCATGTCTCTGCTTGACTTCCGTTGACAATCACTCATCACATCTGGAGTATCAAACCCATGTTCATCAATATGGTTTCTCAATCTCCCCCTTGATGAGTGCATTGTCAACACCTTCTTCAGCACTTCTTGAGAACCTGCAAAAACATGTGGAAACAGAAAAACAAAGACAAAAGAAAATAGAAGAAAGAAAATAGAAGAAAGAAAATAAAAGCTTAACCTTAATGACCAAAAGCCAAACAGAAGCAAGAAAACGGTCATTATGGTTAACCAAAAAAATAAAGACTCAAAAACAAGTGCACTCTCGGAACTACCAACAAGGATAACAGAGTAAAGACAAAAGACTGAAATACTCTCCCTGAAATAAATCCCACAGAAAGCCCAAAAAATGTCCCCTAAACTCCAAAATTTCTCCCCCCTTTTGATAATTGGACTCATCAAGTGAGACTAAATGCACTCTAAAGAGACATAGACACAAACCCCCCCTGAAATGCAGCCCCCCCTCAAAATATGCCATGAATGCAGATGGGGTGCAGGTGGAGTATAAAAAGCATGCTTCTTAGATATGGTTAACTGCAATTACAACATCTAACAGGTATAGCAAAAGATATACTGTCTAAGATACATGACATGATCAGTGCAACAGATGATATCTAAAGAAAGTCATTAGCACACATTTTTCGATTTTTGCAAAGGAAAGCATCACCACATTTTCTAGTTGACAAGCAAAGTAAAGCATGAGATGCAAAAGCTAACTGATATCTACCAAGATAAGCATTGTCCATAGCAAAGTGCTTCAGCAAACTTGTCATCTTTTTAAATTTTTCAGACTTTCTTTTTTTCTTTTTTTTTTCATTTCTGCCAGGGGTTATTTGCATGTCAAACCTTATGGTAACCGACCAAGTCAAGCCTAGGCCAGAACTGGACCATCAGAAGCTTAAGACATTGGTCTTGGCATACATTACACCGTCCTAGTTCATACCAAAGTGTTATGGTAAGTAGTCCAGAACAATGCAATGCGACAAAGCAAACCCACCAGGATCTTTTCTAATAATCATAAAAATGCATAGATTTTTCATTTTTCTGAATTTTTATCATTTTTATAGCACATTTTTCATATTTAAAGCATATAGATGTCCAAGATGCATATCTACATCTAAGTAAGGATCTAGCTACCAGGCATGTAAAAGATTGCGAAAGCATTTAGCCTACTCAAGCTAGTTACCAGAAACAATGGTGATCATTTTCAATTTTAAAGCATAAAATCCATGCATATGACAAATATCAGATATATTGTGTGATCTGAAACAGAACATGATCATCGACAAGTAATCAAAAACATATACTAGCTAGAGAAAGTAAAGCAGATCAATCATATAACAAAAGCAAGCTCAAAATGTGATTGATGATTATGCATGATATGAACGCACACAAAAAGACTCAATAAAAAATAAAGAAGAAAGAAAAAACTGACTCAAAGTATCCTAGAAAGGATACACAACTCTCAAATCCCCTCACAAACGCTCAAAAGTAGACTAATCTAGGGGTTTAGTAAAAATATCAGCCAACTGCTGATGGGTATCAACATGAACAAGATCAATGACCCCTTTCTCATATTGATCCCTCAGAAAGTGAAAGTGCACATCAATATGTTTAGTTTTAGAATGAAGACATGGGTTTTTTCCCTACACTAATTGCACTAGTGCTATCACAAAACAAAGGAACTCTAACAGGGAAGAACAACCCAAAATCCCGCAAAGTAGAAATCATCCAAACCAACTGAGAACAACAGCTAGCAGCAGATACATACTCAACCTCAGTAGTAGAAAGCGCAACTCCAGATTGTTTTCGAGAAGACCATGAAACAAGTGAATAACCAAGAAGCTGGCAAGTACCAGAAGTCCACTTGTGATCCAGTCGGCACCCACCGAAATCAGCGTCCGAAAAACCAGCTAAATCAAAAGACGATGATGCAGAATAATTAAGACCTAAATCAGGAGCATAAGTAAGATACCTGAAAATACGTTTCACAGCCTGCCGGTGAGATGCGTGTGGCGAAGACTGAAAACGCGTGCACACACCCACGGCAAACTAAATGTCCGGTCTCATCACAGTCAAGTATAGCAGCGATCCGATCATCCCTCGATACTCTCTCTCTCTCATTTACCTTGACGCCGTTCTCGTCCTTGTCCAGACCTCCAGATGTACTCATTGGGGTCATCTGTGGCTTCAGCTCTCCACCAAAATCAAATTTCTTTAGCATGTCCCATGTGTACTTACCCTAGTGGATGAAAATGTCGTCCTTGGTCTGCTTGATCTGGAGCCCTAAAAAATACTTGAGTTCTCCCATGAGACTCATATCAAACTCGCTATGCATCTGCTTAGAAAACTTGGTCACAAGCTCATTAGTAGAACCACCAAAAATAATATCGTCCACATAAATTTGAGCAACCAATAAGTATGTGCCATCTCTAAGCAAGAAAAGAGTCTTGTCCACGGAACCCATCACAAAACCTTTTTGCAACAAGAATTGCTTCAGGCGATCATACCAAGACCTGGGGGTTGCTTCAGATCGTATAAAGCCTTCTGCAGCTTGTAAACATGTCGTGGAAATTTAGGGTTCTAAAAACCGGGGGGCTGCTTAACATAGACCTCCTCCTCTATATACCCGTTTAGAAACGCACTCTTGACATCCATTTGATAAAGCTTAAAACCTTTAGAAGCAGCAAAGGCCAAAAGAATATGAATGGACTCAAGACGAGCAACTGGGGCGAAGGTCTCTTCAAAATCAATACCTTCTTTTGGGCAGAAACCCTTTGAACTAATCGAGCTTTGTTGCGCACCACAACACCATCTTCTCCTTGTTTGTTCTTAAACACCCACTTGGTGCAAATGGTGTTGCATCCAGGTGGCAGCTCAACTAGTATCCAAACCCGATTGCGAACAAAGTTTTCAAGCTCTTCTTGCATGGCGTTTATCCAATTTGAATCGGAAAGAGCATGAGAAATGTCTCGGTGCTCAAAAGTAGCAACAAAAGCAGACTCAGCAAACATACCAAGAGAACCAACTGAAGATCGTAAGGATCTCTCCGTAAGATCACCGATGATGAGCTCTGAAGGGTGATCACGCTGAACTACTTAGGATCCTTGGTGATCTGAAGTCACCTCACTAGAGTGAGCAACTGGCATCTCTAGACTCAGCTGAGGAGGCTCGATCGAAGTAGAAGGAGTGATTTGAGGTCCGTCCTCATCCTCAGTCGAAGTCTCAGAAGGTGTGGGGTCTGCAGGCGGTGCAGAGGGCCCACCCTCATCATCAGCAGGAGTGTCATCATCTTCCTCGAAGATGGACTCGCCAAGCTCATCATCTCTAGAAATCTCAAAAGAAGGAGTCGGAGAGGGCAAAGACTCATCAAAAGAAACCTCGCAAGTCTCGAAAAGCATCTAAGAGTCTAAGTTCCAAACACGAAAGCCTCGTGAATGCAAAGCATAACCAAGAAAGACTCCATCCCAGCAACGAGACTCAAACTTGTCCAAATGACCTCCCTTCTTGAGCACAAAGCACTTGCATCCAAAATCTTGCAAGTGACTTACCTTGGGCTGTCTACCAAACCGCAACTCATATGATGTCTTACCTAAGTAAGCTCTAAGAAAAATGCGGTTAGCAAGATAACAAGTTGTGTTCATCGCCTCAGCCCAAAACGCCTAGGAGTCCTATGCTCATCAAGCATCGTCCTGGACATCTCAACAAGCGTGCGGTTCTTTCGTTCCACAAAGCCATTCTGTGGGGGAGTGTAAGGAGCAGAGAACTGATGATCAAGACCCTGATCACTACAGAAACTGACGAACTGAAAGTTCTTAAACTCAGAGCCGTTGTCCGAACGAATTGCTTGCATCAGACCATTGTTCTCATTCTTCAGCTTCAAAATCAGGTCTTGAACATACTGAAAAGTCTCATCCTCAGACTCTAGAAAGTAAACCCATGAGAATCGAGAAAAATCATCAACTATCACAAGGGCGTACCACTTCCCGCCGACTGAGCGTACTCGAGCTGGACCTACTGTGTCCATGTGCAACAACTCTCCCGGGTACAAAGTCATCACCTGAGTCACAGGTGCGTGAGAAGCGGCAACCATTTTCCCATGACGACATGGATGACAAACTAGATCCTTCTCCATCTTAAGCTTAGGCAATCCTCGGATAAGATCCATAGAACTCAATCTGACAAGCAGATCAAAGCTCAAATGACCTAACCTTCTATGCCACTTCCATAGCTCAGAGGAGGATCCGGCCATCAGACAACGAGAAGGGCCAGAAGAACTAGAGAAATCAATACGAAAAACCTTACCGAACGGTAAGATCCGGCAAACTAAGGATCCTCTAGAATCAACAACAGAAGACATGCCCTTCTTAAAGCGCACTTCTAAACCGTCCTCAAGAAGTTGCGAAACAGAAATTAGATTAAAATTAAGATTTCCAACTAAGGCAACATTCTTCAAAGAGAAATAATCAGAAATACGAATCGACCCAATATCTTGTACCTTCCCTTGACCACTATTCCCGAAAGTGATGTATTCCTTAGAGCTCGGGGGAGTGAGGCTGGAGAACCATCTGCGGTGTCCCGTCATGTGGCGAGAACATCCTCAATACATGATCCACACATCCTCTAGTCCTCGATCCTGCAAGATCAATGGTCATGAGTGGGAGCAAACGGTTGAACACCAGGTTTAGCAAAGGTGCTAAATCAGTGTTGAGCCATCTGCTCATAAGTAGGAAAGCAGAAGGAATCATATGAGTCTAGACCAAAGTGTGGCTCAAAGCGCGGTCCTCTGTTCTGCCTAAAATCATGGCCACGAGGTCCAAAACTGTATCCATAACGATCTGGAACTCTGCCGAAACGGAAACCACCCTCCGGAGCACGGTCATAAAAACCGTCTCCTCTACCACCACCTACACGACATGGCCTATCCTCTATCCTCTCTCTACGTCGAGGAACTCTCTGTCTACCATCCTGCTGGTAGAACTGCTCCTGCCCACCTCGAGCTCTCTCTGCTCGCTCAACCCACTTCCTCCTGAAGCAAAACTCCTCAAGATGCCCGTCTCTCTAACAAAACTCACAGTGATAGGTAGGCTTCTTGGGATGTGGTTGAGGCTTGGGATTCTTATGCTTGTGGTGTTGGGTGTAGCCTCTTTGGTGTGAGAGGGTCCAGGTAAAGAATCAAGAGAAGTGTGGAGAGGTTTAGGCTTTGGGACCCATATTTGCTTCTTAGGTGGAGCTTTAGGTTGTTCTTGGAACACTCCATCCTTGGGCTGACTATCCTTAAAGACTCAGTGGAGTGAGTCTTGGGATATCTCTGTTCAGGAGTCATCTTACTCCACTCCACTGCTCGGCTAATGGCACTCTCAAAATCAGCCTTGGTATAGGTGTAACCTACCCCAAACACATCCTGTCTCTTGAACTGTTGGATCATCATGCCGAGTTGTGGCTCTCTGGCACTAATCCAACTCAGGATCTGATGGAGGTAAAAGTTCTCGTTCTGAACATCAGCAAGCTCCTCTTTCAAGGAAGCTAACACCTCCACCTGAGACAAGCAGATCTCACACTCTTTATCAACTTCGACAGACTTCTCAGCTTTTCGCTTGATCAACTCCATTCTCATGGACAGGCAGTTCTCACAAATAGTGGGTGGAACTGACAAGGTCTCAGGCTCTAGCTTAGTCTGCTCCAACTCAGCTCTCACTCCATCTAACTCGCTCAACTGCTCATCACTCTTGGCTCTCAGCTCAACTATACTAGCTAAATGGGATGGGTAGTCTACACAAGGTATGACGACAGTGGCATGAGAATTTTTCAGCTCCTGCTGAGCACTTTCAAGCACAGTGGCCATAGCATCTCTCTCATCTACTCTCTTTGTGTACTTGGACTTAAGAGTCGTCAGGTCACACAACAACACCTCACAGTTAGGGCATTCACTACTATCACTCAAGCAAGGGGAAGAAGACAAACTCTCAATCTTGCCATTCGCCATGGCAAGCTCCTCTCAAGCTCATCTATCCTCTTCTTAGCCCCTCTAAGTAGTTCTCCCAATACTTCAACTCCTGATGATTTTGTACTAGTAAATTAACAACTTCTTGTTCATAGGAAGATACCTTCTCATCGTCGTCATCGTCGGAGTCATTGGAGGAGTCCTTTTCTTTCTTATCCCCAAGAGCCATTGAGCAGAAGCTCTTGTGGGGTCTTCGGCTATGACGCGAGCGACTCTTTGGCTTGTCCACGAAGGCCATCAAACAGAGGCCCGCCGGATCATCCTTGTCCTTCCCCTTCCTGATCACGATCTCTTCATCACTTGAACTCAAAGATGAGGAGGAAGACGAGGATCTCTTAGAGTACGGCGCGCAGAAGCAGCAGTACAGCTAGCCGGCGCAAGTCACATCCACACGGCGCGCGGAAAAGTTTTCTTCGGCAGCGATGACGTGAGATCGATTTCTTTCGCCACGGGAAGCCATGGTGTGCGGAGAAGTCAACGATGCAGGTTAGTTGTTTTATCTCCAAATTTCTAGATAGATTAAATCTGGTAGTTTAGTCGTAGTTAATTTTATCTACTAAAGACGGGGCCTACACAAGCGGTGGAGCATGTGGTTTAATTCAACCATATTTTTCTCAACTCAGCAACTTGAAGTATTAATCTTATATTTAGGATATCAAGAAATCACATCAGTATTAGTATTAGCATATTATTTATTTAATTTTTAATCTGTTAAATTTTTATTAGTTATATTGCATTATTTTACATATCTGTTTAATCTGCTCATACAAAAAGAAAAGAAAAATTTATTAGTCGCAGTTATTTTTTATTCTAGTTTTTACCTGAAATATTTTAGGTTTATTTCTGAATTAATTTTTGAATGATCCAAGTTTTATTCATTTGATTAGTTTTTTAATTCTAGACTGAAATATAAATATTTCGTGATTTATCTAGGTGTTTTATTTACTGCAGTATTTTTATGTTAGTTTATCTTTAATATCATTTCAATTAAGACAGAGGTCATTTTTAGCCTAGACAACTTTAGTTCCAGTAATTTGCTTCGCTAATATTATTTGTCTGGCTAAGTTCGTTTGTGTGTTGGGATTAGGATATAGTTTAGCAAGAAATTTTTAGGTGCCCATTCACCCCCCTCTAGTCGCTACTTTCGGTCCTACACTCTCCGACAGTCACACTCCCCTACAACAGCTGCAGCAACCGAACCCTTCGGTGAAACAATCTCCGAACCCCTTCGGAGGTACCCTTCGAAATCAGAGTATAAAATCTGTCAATCACTCATCATAAACTCTAAAACCAACCCTTAGTTTCTCATTCTGCTAGTCAGATTGAGCTCTATGGACTTTATCCGAGGATTGCCTAAGCTTAAGATGGAGAAGGATCTAGTTTGCCATCCCTGTCGTCATGGGAAAATGTTTGCCGCTTCTCAAGCACTTGTGACTCAGGTGATGACTTCGTACCCGACAGAGCTGTTACACACGGACACTGTTGGTCCAGCTCTCGTATGCTCAGCCGGCGGGAAGTGGGACGGGGTTGTGATAGTTGACGACTTTTCTCGATTCTCGTGGGTTTTCTTTTTGGAGTCTAAGGATGAGGCTTTTTAGTTTGTTCATGACCTGATTTTGAAGCTGAAGAATGAGAACAATGGTTGGATGTGAGCAATTCGCTATGACAATGGCTCTGAGTTCAAGAACTCTCAGTTCGTTAGCTTCTGTAGTGATCAGGGTCTTGAGCATCAGTTTTCTGCCCCTTACACTCCCCCACAGAACGGCATTGTAGAACAAAAGAACCACACGCTGGTCGAGATGGCCAGGACAATGCTCGATGAGCATAGGACTCCTAGGCGTTTTTGGGCTGAAGCCATGAACACGGCTTGCTATCTGGCCAACCTCATTTTTCTTAGAGCTTACTTAGGTAAGATATCATATGAGTTGTAGTTTGGCAGACAACCCAAGGTGAGTCACTTGCGAGCGTTTGGATGCAAGTGCTTTGTGCTCAAGAAGGGACGACACTTGGACAACTTTGAGTCTCGTTGCTGGGATGGAGTCTTTCTTGGTTATGCTTTGCATTCTTGAGGCTTCCATGTTTGGAATCTCGACTCCCAGTAGCTTGTCGAGACTTGTGAGGTTTCTTTTGATGAGTCCATGCCTTCGCTGACTCCTTCTTTTGAGATTTCTGGAGATGATGAGCTTGGAGAGTCCATCTTCGAGGAAGATGATGATGCTCCTGTTGTTGATGAGTGTGGGCATTCTGCACAGCCTGCAGACCCCACACCTTCTAAGACTTTGATTGAGGACGAGGGCGGACCTCTGATCACTTCTTCCACTTTGATCGAGCCCTCTCAATCAAGTCCAGAGGTGCTAGTTGCTGACTCCGGTGAGGTGACATCTGATCACCTAGGATCCCGAGCAATTCAAAGTGATCACCCCTCAGAGCTTATCATCGGTGATCTCACTTCGATATTCTTGCATTCTCATGCTGTCTCACTCACTGTTTTTGTTGAGTCTGCTTTTGTTGCTAGTTTTGAGCCCAGAGATGTTTCTCATGCTCTTTCTAATGCAAATTGGATAAACGCCATGCAAGAAGAACTTGAGAACTTTGTTCGCAATCGGGTTTGGACACTGGTTGAGCTGCCACCTGGATGCAACCCCATAGGTACCAAGTGGGTGTTTAAGAACAAGCAAGGTGAAGATGGGGTTGTGGTGCGCAACAAAGCTCAATTAGTTGCCTAGGGTTTTTGCCAGAAAGAGGGTATTGACTTTGAGGAGACCTTTGCTCCTGTTGCCCGTCTTGAGTCCATTCTTTTGTCGTTCGCTGCTTCTAAAGGTTTTAAACTTTTTCAAATGGATGTCAAGAGAGCTTTTCTGAATGGGTATATAGAGGAGGAGGTCTATGTCAGGCACCCCTGGTTTTGAGAACCCTAAGTTTCCTCAACATGTTTTCAAGTTGCAGAAAGATTTATATGGTCTGAAACAAGCCCCTATGGCTTGGTATGACCGTTTAAAGCAGTTTTTGTTGGGGAATGGCTTTGTGATGGGTTCTGTGGACAAGACTCTTTTCTTGCTCAGAGATGGCTCAGACTTATTGAGTCAGTTTTTCTTTCTTTTTTACTCTTTTCTTGAGTCTTTTTGTGTGAGTTCATATCATGCATATTCACATATCATACTTTGAGCTTACTTCTGTTATATGATTAATCTGCTTTACTTATTCTAGCTAGTACATGCTTTTGAATACATGTCGATGATCATGCTTTGCTTCAGTTCACATGATATGTTTGATATCTGTCATATGCATGGCTTTTATGATTTAAAATTGAAAAATGATCACCATTGCTTCTGGTAACTAGCATGTATAGGCTGAATGCTTCTGCAATCTTTTGCATACCTTGTAGCTAGCTCCTTACTTAGATACAAATATGCAACTTGGACATCTATATGCTTTAATATGGAAAATGTGCTATAAAAATGATAAAAAACAAAAAAAATGAAAAATCCATGCCTTTTTATGCATAATTTGAAAAGATTCAGGTGGGTTTGCTTTGTTGCATTGCATTGTTCTGGACTGCTTACCTTAGTACTTTAGTATGAACTAGGACATTGTAATGTATGCCAAGACCAATGTGTTAAGCTTCTGATGGTCCAGTTCTGGCCTAGGCTTGACTTGGTCGGTTAGCATAAGGTTGACATGCAAATAACCCTTGGCAAAAATGAAAAAGGAAAAGAAAAAGCCTAAAAATTAAAAAGATAACAAGTTTGTTGAAACACTTTGTTCTGGACAATGCTTATCTTGGTAGATATCAGCTAGCCCTTGCATCTCATGCTTTACCTTGCTTAGCAACTAGGAAATGTGGTGATGCTTTTGTTTGCAAAAATCGAAAAATGTGTGCTAATGACTTTCTTTGGATATCATTTGTTGAACTGATCATGCCATGTGTCTTAGACAGTACTTCTTTTGCTATACTTGTTAGATGTTGTAATTACAGTCAATCATATCTGAGAAGCATGCTTTTTACACTCCACCTGCACCCCAGTTGCATTCATTGCATATTTTGAGCGGAGCTGCATTTCAGGGGGAGTTTGAGTCTGTGTCTTTTTTAGAGTGCATTTTAGTCTCACTTGATGAGTCCAATTGTCAACAAGGGGGAGAAATTTTGGGTGACTTGATCTTTTAGAAGAGTTTAGGGGGAGTTTTTACTTTCTCTGGGATTTGTTTTAGGGGGAGTTTTTAGTCTCTCTTACCTTTACTCGTTGGATATATCCTTGTTGATAATTCAGATATTGCACTCGTTTTGAGTTTTTATTTTGTTTAACCACAATGACCGTTTTATGGTTTTTGTTCGGCTTTTGGTCATTAGGGTTAAACTTTTTATTTTGTTTTATTTTCTTCTTTCTGTCTTCTTTTGTTTTGTTTTCGTGTTTCCACGTGTTTTGCGGGTTCTGAAGAATTGCTGAAGAGGGTGTTGACAATGCACTCATCAAGTGGGAGATTGAGGAGCCATGTTGAAGAGCATGGGTCTTATGGCTCCAGATGTGATGAGTGATTATCAACGAAAGTCAAAGAGGATACGTGAAGAGAAGATGAGACCTGTCGTGTCTAGGCTGCATGTGACTCAGGTACACGGGCGGCGAGCAACTGCCGGGCAGAGGGGCTATGGAGTCGGGCCGGCCCAATCCGACTACATGGGCTAGGAGCGGTAGAGGATCCATTGGTCTATTGATCGGGATTGACTCAAGTACACGGGCAGCGAGCGATTGCCGGGCTGAGGAATCTGTGGTATCGGGCCGGCCCAATCCGGGTACCCGGTGTGAAGATGGTGGACGCTTTGTCAGTTTCGGCGTAAAACTGACGACCGCTGATTATCTTTATTTAGGATTTTATTATTTTTCTTTAGGCCCACAGTCTATGTTAATCGAGTCTGTAAAAACCCTAAGGGAAGTTCGGTAATTTTCCATTTATATTTTCAGCGTCAGTGTAATTTATCCTAGGGGTAAATCTGTCTTTTTCCCTTTTGTTGGACTGCCTATAAATAAGCCCCAACCCCCTAAGTTTAGGGTCAACTCGTTTGCAATTAAACACCAGAATTCAATTTTTCCCCATCTTTCTCCACCGCCATTTTTGTTTCTCTGGGAAAACTTTAATCTCGCCATCTCTGTGCCATCCTAGATCCGCATCAATTGTTTGCTTCGCTGGGCACTGTGTGCATCCACCCGGCCAGATTTGTCTCAGTGAGCCTTTGGCGGTTTTCTTTATCCTGGCGGCGTGAGCGGTACTGAGAGCCTTTGGGCGGAATCTTTGAGGCAGTAGCAGTCACGTCGTTTCTCCGGCGGAGAACTCGAGGATCAGCAGCAACATGCGCAGCGCATGGCATGCACACGGCAGGTGTCAACCCCGAGGAGTAATCAAAGCAGCGCAGCACGTGGCGTTTCTCAAGCGGTGGGGCTGAATTTTTTCCCTGCACATCATTGCGCTAGGAGGAATCCCCCTAGGCCATAGGCTGCAGTGTGGAGTAGCTGGCGCACGTGTCAGGAGAAATTGTAGACGCTGCGTGGAAGCGGAGCACTTGGCGAGGGACTCAGGCAATCTGTGCTGTGTTGGTTTTCTTTAGCACAGAGGAGGTGTTCGGCAGAAGTTCCAGGAACAGAAGCTGCACTGTTTGGACCATCCCATCACAGCTCACGGTAAGTGCAAGGTAAAACTACTAAACTCAATATCTAGCACATTTACTATTTACATTAATCACGTTTACTGTTCATGTAGCACACAGCCTAGTTTGGCATGCCATGGCTTGTAATTTTTCATTGTTTTTAAAGTTGTGCATGAGCGCCTGATTGTGTAGCTAAAATTGATTCAATATCAATTTTGTCAGTCTGTGATTTATTTATTTGTTTAAAATCTGTGGGTAAAAATTCTGCATGAGGATGGTTGAATTGAATGGTTGCTAGTGCACTGTATTGTGAGTATTTGATGAAATGCCTGTGAGGTTGTGCACTGTCTATTGATCTGCTCTCTGTTCAGTGAGTAATCTTTTAATCTACTTTTAAGTACTTGTTGGTGTCTTTTTGATCAGGACAACGATCATTTTTAGGTAGACCTTTTTTTGTGTTTGTGGTTTGTTTTTGGTTCGGTTGTTTGTCCGTTGAGGTGCGTTGGGTGTTGGGAGAAGGCCATCGATTCGAAAAATATTTTAGGCGCCCATTCACCCCCCCCCCCCCCCCGCTCTGGTCACTACTTTCGGTCCTATAGCTAGACATTGTGATCAAGAAGCTAGATGTCTTGATGGACAAGCTTGACGTAGTCATCGAGAAGATGTGCTCTAAATGACATGGACAACCATGACGTACAAATCTTTTGGTTAGTTAGTAATGAATGTATGGTCTATTTTGGATAGATTGTGGTGGTTATTATCGATGGATTAATGGTCTCTTTTGGTTAGCTTATGGTGGTTGTAGATATCGATGGATAGATTCACTCTTTTGTAATTGTTGTGGTGCTTGTTGTTATCACTAGATTGGTGCCCTACTGAGTACTGATCTATACTATATTTAAGAATTTGTAGTGACACTTCTATAAGTGATATATATATCTACATATGACTATGAAATATTTGCTTTTATCATATTGTTTTCTTTTGAGAAGTTGTTCAAATGTCTATTAATGAATGAATGCTATGATGAGGTTGCTACTATACTAAAATGTCCACAATACGAAATCTCTTTTTTTACTCCAAAATACATGTACAAGTAAACAACCTATGCATGCACAAAAAAATATTGCCTAACCACTGGTTACTTCATGTTACAAAAATATAGCTTGTGTAGGACCGAAAGTAGTGACCAGAGGGGGGGTGAATGGGCGCCTAAAAAATTCTTTCGAATCAATGTCCAGCTCCCAACACCCAACGCACCTCAACAAATTAACAGCGAAAAGTAAAACAGAATGTGATGTACTCTTTGGAGCTCGGGGGAGTGAGACTGGAGAACCATCTGCGATGTCCCGTCATGTGGCGAGAGCATCCTGAGTCCATGATCCAAACATCCTCCAGTCCCCGATCCTACACAATCAGTGGTTGTAAGGGGGAGCAAATTATCCGGCACCAAGTTTAGCAAAAGAGTTAAACCAGTGTCGAGCCATCTGCTCAAAAGCCGGAAAGCATAAATCATCATAAGAGTTCGGACCAAAACGCGGCTCAAGGCGCGGTCCTCGGTTCTGCCTAAAGCTTCGGCCACGAGGTCTAGGACCGTAGCCAAAACGGCCTGGAGCTCTACCGGAAAAAACACCACCATCTGGAGGACGGGCATGAAATTCGTCTCCTCTACCACCACCTACACGACGCGGCCTGGCCTCTAGCCTCTCCCCGCATCGAGGAACTCTCAGTCTACCACCCTGCTGGTAGAACTGCTCATGACCACCACGAGCTCTCTGCTCTCTCAACCCGCTTCCTCCTGAAGCAAAACTCCGCAAGATGCCTGTCTCTCTGACAGTACTCACAATGATAGGTGGGCTTCTTGGGATGTGGTTGAGGCTTGGAGTTCTTGGGCTTAGTGGTGTTTGGTGTAGTCTTCTTGGGTTGAGAGGGTCCACGAAGAGAGTCAAGAGAAGTGTGGAGGTGTTTGGGCTTTGGAACCCAGATGGGCTTCTTGGGTGGAGCTTTGGGCTGTTCTTGGATCACTCCATCTTTGGGCTGACTAGCCTGGAAAGACTCAGTGGAGTGAGTCTTGGGGTATCTCTGCTTAGGAGTCATTTTACTCCACTCCACTGCCCGACTAATGGCACTCTCAAAGTCAGCCTTGGTGTAGGTGTAACCTACCCCAAACCCATCCTGCCTCTTAAACTGCTGGATCATCATGCCGAGCTGTGGCTCTCTGACACTGATCCAACTCAGGATAGAACGGAGGTAAAAGTTCTCATTTTGAGCATCAGCTAGCTCCTCTCTCAAGGAAGCTAGAACCTCCACCTGAGACAAGCAGGTCTCACACTCTCTATCTACTTGGACAGACTTCTCGGCTTTCAGCTTAATCAACTCCAGTCTAAGAGACAAGCAGTTCTCACAGACAGTGGGTGGAACTGACAGTGTCTTAAGCTCTAGCCTAGTCTGTGCTAGCTCAGCTCTCACTCTCTCCAAATCACCCAAATGCGCATCACCCTTGGCTTTCAGCTCAGCTAGATTAGCTAGATGAGACGGGCAATCAACACAGGGCACGACGATAGTGGCTTGAGCATCTTTTAGCTCCAGCTGAGCGCTTTCAAGCTTGGTGGCCAAAGCGTCCCTCACATCAACCCTTTCTGTGTAGCTGGACTTTAGAGTCGACAGGTCACACAGAAGCACCTCACACTTTGGCACTCACTGCTATCACCCAAGCAAGGGGAAGAAGATAGACTCTCAATTCTGTCGTTGGCCATGACAAGCTCACTCTCTAATTCATCTATCCTCTTCTTAGCCCCCCTAAGCAGTTTTTCTCGATATTTTAACTCTTGACGATTGCTTTAAAGTAAATCAACGATTTCGCGTTCATAAGATGATACCTTTTCATTGTCATCATCGTCGGAGTCATCGGAGGAGCCCTTCTCTTCCTTATTCCCAAGAGCCATTGAGTAGAAGCTCTTGTGGGATCTTCGGCATTGATGTGAGCTGCTCTTCGGTCTGTCCCCGAAGGCCATGAAGCAAAGGCCCGCCGGATCGTCCTTGTCCTTCCCCTTCCTTAAGATGATCTCCTCATCGCTTGAGCTCGATGAAGAGGAAGAAGACGTGGAACGCTTGGAGTAGCTCTTCTCCATGTCGGCGAAGAAGGCCTTGTCGCGCTTCTTGCTCTCTCGCCGGTAGTCCTTCAGGGCCTTTCTGAAGAATCTGGTCTTTGGCTTGCCCTTGTTGAAGGAGGAGCTTTCATGCTTGCCAGAGTCGTGGAAGCCACCACTGGTGCCCTTCTTATTGCCAATGCGCTTGGGGCAGTCAGCGATGAAGTGTCCTAGGTCACCACACTCAAAGCACCCGGATTTTGTGTCGTGTCTCTTGAACATTCTTTTGTCATAAACACGACACACCCAGTTGTTCAAAAGACACGGGTCGTCATCTCCCAAAGACTCAAGCTAGTCCTCAGTGATAGACATCAAAGAGAACCCAGCACAGCTCACAGAAAAGGGATCAACAGAAGGTGTAGCAAGGGCCAGAGACTTTGATCCAGAGCCAGTGAGATTTGATCTCCACTTGGTATCAACCTCGGTGGCCTTCAGCTTGCTAAACAACTCAGAAATGGTCAAGGTATCATAAGATGTGCTCTCAATGATAGAGGATACCTTGATCTCCCAGATCTTAGGGTCCAAGGTATGGAAAACCTTGAGCGCCTGCTCATGATCTGAGACTAACTGCACACTCTCAGCCTTGTTGTCCCGAAGCTTGTTTATGATCGATTGAAAACGACCAAACAACGCTTCAACAGATTCACCCGGCTTTTGTGTGAAGTTCTCATATTCACGCCGGTAGGTCTAATAGAGCCGAGCCTTGACCTGAGCTGTCCCCTCATGGTGTGCCTGAAGGGTAGCCCAGATCTCTCTCGTAGTGGTGAGATGGCTCACGCGCTCAAATTCAGTGGGACCTAAACCAGAAAACAAAATGTTCACAGCTTTGTTATTGTTCAGATGTTGGGCGATGATACCAGGAGAATCACGCTCAGCAACTGGCAATATGACAAAAGTAGCATGAACACAAATGTCCCAGATGTCCGAGCTTTGGCTCATGAGATAGGCTCACATGCGAGTCTTCCAATAATTATAGCCATAAGCTTCCAAGGACGGGACCTTTCCAGGAGACGTCATGATCACTACCGGGGTTAGAACCGGTTAAGGTATGGAAAACCCTAACCAAGCTCTGATACCACTTGTAGGACCGAAAGTAGCGACCAGAGGGGGGTGAATGAGCGCCTAAAAAATTCTTTCGAATCAATGGCCTGCTCCCAACACCCAACGCACCTCAACAAATTAACAGCGAAAAGTAAAACAGATCAACAGAGCTAAAAATAATCTAGCCTAAAAACGACCGGTGTTCTAATTGAAAGACACCAACACAATGCTTAAAGGCAGATTAAAAGATTAATTAACTCACATGCATTTACTCAGATCAAAAAGCATGTAGATGGTAAACAGAGATGAACCAACAGATATAATGATAGCACATAGATTAAATCAACTGATTCAATCTGGTCAATCAAAACAACAGATGTGATATATCCATGAAACAATTCTTAACAGCACACCATCACTAGCAATCTGATAATGCGGAAGATATAGTTATATTACTAACAGCACACAAAATGAGGCAAAACAAGAATACCGTGAATTGTTAACTCCTGGTCATGTGTACATCCAGCCGAACAACAAACACACATTCATGTTTCCTGCAGGCTTCTACTTCTGCTTCTGTGTATAAAAATTAATTCTCCAAATAGTACTATGATGCAGTGAGAGATTAAACAATGCAAGAAACAAATCACTGTGAAGTCAAGCAATGGAGAACTGTGCGCCTGTGCACTTTAACAAGCAACTAGCAGTTGTCCTTGCCGTGTTAGCCGCTGGCTAACCATGCAAAGAAACTAGCCAAGCTAGGCAATAGCTAGCAGCTAGCTGTCTGCTAGCACTGCTATGGCCGAAACCTACACAACAGCTAGGCTCTAGAGCTGGCTACAACCATGCGAATGATGAAGGCCACATGCACGCAGATCGAGATGTAATAGTGCAGGAGGAGAAAAAAATACCCAGGCAATCATAGATAAATTTCGTTGCTTCACTCACACACATGGTAGCCAAATCACAGTAAACATCAGGAAAAACTCCATGCGATTGAGAAAGATTTACGCACCCGGATCTGTGACGGCGGTTCTGAATCGAGAGACACTGGCGGCGCTGGTTTGAACAGTGGGGAAAGTAGGAACTCTGATTTTTGCATTAAAATGAGTTCACCCCTAACCCTAGGATATTGGGGCCTATTTATAGGCAGCCCAATAAATGGGAAAAATGCAGAAATACCCCTAGGGTTTTTTACAGACGCTGAAATAAAAGGAAAAGACCAAACTGCTCTTAGGATATTTTTACAGATTCGACTGACTGACTGTGGGCCTAAGGACAAAATAATAAAAACCTAAATAAAGATAACTTGTCCTGATGCGGAGCTTTCGTAGCAGCTACGGCTTCGCCTCAGAACGGTCAGATCCAAGATCAGCGGTCGTCAGTTTTGCACCGAAACTGACAAAGCGTCCACCGTCTTCGCACCGAGTACCCGGATTGGGCCGGCCTGATTCTGCAGCTCCCTCAGCCCGGCAATCGCTCACCGCCCGTGTACCTAAGTCAATCCCGGTCAACAGCCCAGTGGATCCTCTACTGCTCCTAGCCCATGTACCCGGATTGGGCTAGCCCGACTTCGCGGCCCCTCTGCCCGATAGTCGCTCGCTGCCCGTGTACCTGAGTCACACGTGGCCCAGACGCAGCAGGTCTTCTCTCTCTTCAGTTCTCTTTGACTATCGTTGACAATGACTCATCACATCTGGAGCCATGAGGCCCACGCTCTTCAGCATGGCTCCTCAGCTTGTACATAATCAGTCACAAACAGGTTTTTTACATATACATAACCCTTCAATTTAGCACTCTACTTCTACATCACAACTTGGATTATGGTTTGTAGCTGATGCGTCTACAGTAATTCCCTCCACATCTCTTCTAGTCCATGAACAATTGTCATGAGCTTTGTCAAAAAGGTTTCCAACCATGCTCACATGAAAAGGTTTAGACTCTACTTCATTCCAATCCTCTCCCATGTCAAATATATCTCTCGGCTTCATCTTCAAAATGACTGACCACCCTAGATTTGTAGGGTCTTCGATGTAGAACACTTGGTCAACTTGATTGGCAAATACGAATGGTTCATGCTCAATCATATCACCTTTGTGAATCTAATTTGAGAAATTCACAAGTGACAAGCCAAACTTATCTTTTTTCACTCCCTTTCCTCGAGTGACATCAACCCATTCACATCAAAATAGTACTACCGAAAACCTTCCATAATAGTCTATCTCTATTATATCAATTATCCTTCCATAATACATAATATCTCCAAATATAGGGTTACTATCACGTACCGAAGAATAACTAGAAGTCTTCGCAGTTATAACAACTCCATTGTTTTGAGTCGCCTTGTCATACCTTTTGGCCTTAAATATAAGTCCACGGATGTTAAACACTCTATGTCTTGTTGCAGTATCCAATGGCCCTCGAGCCAACCATCTAATATCATCATCGATGCTGTCACTACCATTTTTCTCCTCCAACTGTAATATCTGTATCCACCCAAAATGTTAAATGTTTCTACATAAAATTAAACAATTTACAAGAAACAAAGGACACAAATCAGACTACATACATGATCTCTAAACCAATCAGGAAATTCTTTATTTTGTATCTTTTCGAATTCTTTAGGAGTAAGACGACTGTCACGTCTCTTCCTCTTGACATGACCAACATGCTGCCTACATAGAAATTTGGCATGTAATTAGTTTTAAAACTGTATAAGAGGTGCATTATTTACATGCAACACTTACTTTAGATATGGATTCACAATATCACAGTTGAACAATACATATCGATGCACTTGCAATTTCTCTAGTTCAGTTAAACTAAAGTTGGATGATTTTCCCAATGGTTTGCCTGCTAGAGGAAAAATATTTGATTCTTGTCAAAATAAGGTCGACTTGGTATGGTCCACACTATCATCATTCCTTGATGATTTATTATGCTTTGTGGAGAAGCCTCCTATGTACCGAGAACAAAACACCATACATTCATCTGCCAAAAAAGAATTTGCAATCGAAGCTTCTAGATATGCTTTGTTGCGAACATATGATTTTAATTTCCCTAAGTACCTACAGCAAATTTTAAAAAATGTCACATAAATAAAATATTTATAAACTACACATGTAGTATTTAGAATCAGTACCTCTCAATAAAATACATCCATCGATAATTAACTGGACCACCAATCTTACATTCACCTGCTAGATGGACTAATAAATGAACCATAACTGTAAAAAATTCAGGAGGAAAAATCATCTCCATTTTGCATAGGGTGATTTTAATTGATTGTTCCAAATAGTTCAACTCATCCACATGAAGAAATTTTGAGCATATCCCTCGAAAATAAGTAGACAACTCAAATACTACCACTGTGATGTCATCTGGAAGAATGCCCCTCAAAGCTATAGGCATTAGTTGCTGCATCAGTACATGACAATCATGTGTTTTTAGACCAACAATCTTCCCTTCACCAACATTAACACATTTCGATCTGTTTACAATAACCATCAGGAACTTTAATGTTTCGGATAACATCACAGAATGTTCTTCTCTCACTTTTAGACATAGCAAATCTTGCTGGTGGCAAGTACAATTTTCCTGAAGGTTTTTGTTGTGGGTGGAGGTCTTCTCTAATGTTCATCTCTACCAGATCTAGACGAGCTTGTAGGTTATCTTATGTTATTCCATCTAAATTGAATATTGTACCATAAAAATTGTCACACACATTCTTCTCTATATGGATCACATTAAGATTGTATCTAAGAATATTATCATCCTAATAAGGCAATGTGAACAAACTACTTACTAACTTGTAGTTCTTGAATCCTTGAAATTACCAAGCGCAATGATATCGTCCAAAATCGGACGATCATAATAGGTTGTAGGCTCTGTTCCAAGCTCTATTGTTCCATAAAATGAATCTGCATCCAAGCAGTAAGGATGATCAATGTAAATATATTTGCGATGACCCAAAACACAAGATTTACGACCATTCTTCAACTGTTTTGTCCATACATTGGAACCACATGGTGGACATGCAAATTTCCCATGCACCATATGAGAAGCCAACATTCCTAAGCCAGGTAGATCACTTATGGTCATAAGCACGGACCCACGAAAGGTAAAACTCTCATCTCTCGATGCATCATATGTGTACATGTCATTCTAAAATAAATCCTTTAGATCCTCCAAAAGTGGCTGAAGGAACACATGAATTCTATTTGCAGGACTTTTTGGAAGAGGAATCATTAAATACAACATAATGTTGTGTTCTTTCATGCAAAGCCATGGAGGTAGGTTATATATTACCAAAATAACTGGCCAACAGCTGTGAGTAGAGCTCAACATCCCAAATGGATTAAACCCATCAGTAGCCAAGCCAAACCGAATATTACGATATTCCGATGCAAATTTTGGGAAGTTTTCATCAAATCTCTTTTAAATTGATGCATCAGCTGGATGTCTTAGTGCACCATCCTTAGTGCGCTGCTCATCATGCCATCTTTGGAGAGGTGTTGCTTGTCTACACATAAACAATCTTGTCAACCTCTCTTTAACAGGAAAGTATTGTAATACTTTGCAAGGCGTTGCTTTCGTTCATTCCTTCTTTGTTAATACAGACTCGGGTTCCTTATCCTTCCACCTTGAAGCCTTACAGGTTGAGCAAAAATCATCATCCTTTTTTCCTTCCAATACAACTGACAGTTATTCGAGCATGCATCAAATTTTCATATCCTAGGCCAAATTTAGAAATAATTTTTTTAGCCTCATAAAAGTTCTTGGGTAGATCCTTTCCATTTGGAAGTGCAATATGCAGAACCTCAAGTAGGTCACCAAAAGATTTATCTGACCATTTTTTCATGAATTTCACATTAAATAGAAGAACAAATAGAGTTATCTCATTCAATTCACAACTGGTCCATAGAGACTTTTTCGATTCTTCAAGTTGTTTATAAAATTGTTGTGCTTCTAAATTGGGTACTTTTACCGGTGCTTGACCATCCACCATTGGTGTGTCATCATACATATCTCCAACAACATCTTCCACCAGCTGGTTGATATTAACATGCATTTCCTCACTATGGGTGTTTGTTTCCGAACTACTAGTGTGTTCCACTGAATGATCACCTTGAAAAACCCATTCATCGTAATTATCAAGTATCCCATTGCACAGCAAATGTCCAAACATCTCATCCCTTGGTTGTACAGTAGTGTACACACATGTTTGACATGAGCAATAAATCTTGGTACCTTCAGGATTATATTTAAATGTAAATTCAATGAACCTCTCAACACCAGCTACATATGGATCAGAACCTTTAGGATAACGCAAAAGACGCTTGATCATTGCCACATCCATCATCCTTAAATTGTAAAATAAATATATTGCTAATTGTACTACAAGAATCACATGTATGTAAGATCAACCTATTTTTAAATCATAAGTCCTATTCTATGATGATAACAAATCTACATGTTACGTCGTGACAACAAATTTTGCTAAATCAATACTGACATAACAAGCTTATGAGCTCCTGCCACAGTGAATACATTGTTCGGCTATTACCATTCACTTGGACTAACTAGCTAGATCTTCATATTACTTTGCAGGATAAGAATAATGATTGTAATGATGATTGAAATCGAATTATACAATTGATTATAATAAGGACATAACAACCTTACTGGTTTCAAATGGGGGATTCAATAGATCTAGTGATGCCGGATGTCGGACTGGGTCTAGGGCCTGAGGTGTGCCGCCTTCTAGATGGCTGAACGGGGGCCACCGGAGCTCATGGGGGTCGGGGATGGAGGCGTCCGCTAGTGACCAGGCTGGGTCATGGTGGAGCCACGCAAACTGCCGCGCAAGCAAACGAACTGGGGTGCGAGGGCCGGGCCATAGGGCATCGGATCTCGGAGGTGCCGGACAAAATCTGGGTGGAGCGGGATGGAGAAAAGAAATAGTGGCAGGTTCTCGGCTGAGAAAATAAATCTAGGTGGAAGAAAACAATGAGTAATTATATCATTTGTACAATTCTACCAGTAATACTACTTGGTTAAGTTGGTTAGTCCATCCATCTGGAATGCAGCAGGTCATCGGTTCAACGCTAGGAATCCCCACCTTTCTTACTTCGCTTAAAAAAAATCCTGACTTCACCTTCAACAGTAATCAGATTATATAACCTTACAAAACTATTGTTGAAAATTAGGTATGTCAAAAAATAGATGGACTATATCAAAATATAATGTCTACATACATATTTCTTGCAACATGATACTTACAACGTATAGTATTTGTTGCTACTTACAAGTTTGCAACACATAAAATAAAATGTTGCTATTTATGCATTGTTACTTCCCTCATTACTCAACACATGATTCTTACGGCGCATAACAAGTGTTGCAACCTCATAGTTTGTAATGCATAGAACCATACGTTGCGATCTATGTGTTGCTAAAGGGGGGTTTGTTTTGTACTGAAGGAGGCACTTTCAGCGCTTCTTCGAGTCTCAGGGGCTTCGTGAACTTGGACGGTATCTGCGTCTTGAGGCGTCTACGGAGCTTCGGGGTTAGCTTATGGGTGAAGC
Organism: Zizania palustris; assembly: GCA_019279435.1. Taxonomy (NCBI): domain Eukaryota; kingdom Viridiplantae; phylum Streptophyta; class Magnoliopsida; order Poales; family Poaceae; genus Zizania; species Zizania palustris. The sequence continues at coordinate 38,441,932 of JAAALK010000288.1, forward strand.
CTAATAGCAGCTTCTTGTCTCCAGCGGTATACCTCCGCCTGAAGCTTTTCTAGCTTGGCGGCCATATTGTCAGGATGACTTCCACTTCCTCGAGAGGGGCCCTCCAGATCTTGAGAGCTAAATGTTTACAGTCACTCTAGGTGTCTGAGGTTGAGGGATTGTGGAGGGTCCCGCGGCCTCCGTTGTATTTGGAGATCATAATCTAGAGGTCCGAGGGGACCTCCGGAGGGGACTTGCGCCTTTGCTTTGCTTGGGAGGCATGGCTTCAGAGATGGATTGGTAGAGACACTAGCTTTTGTACTACTGTCCCCACGGACGGCACCAACTATTGGCGCAAAGGATCATGCTAACAGGTTTTAGTAAATTCGAAGGGTTAACAAACGAAGTGTTTGTGAAGTGTTTGTGAAGTGTTTGTTGCAGACTGTTCAAAGCCTCCTAATAGGATAATAGCTCGAGATAGTTTTTTAGTATGTATTGAATACCTGAATATTCAATACCCCTTACATAGCGAGGAGGGGTATTTATAGACAAGATACATTAGGAAAAGACCTTTTTACCCTCTAATTACAACCGACCTAGTGGATACTATTTAGTATTCTTCGTAGGATTAAAAGGGTAAAAGACCGAATAAACAGTAAGAAAGTAATTGTTCCATCCTCGCTGGCAGTGCTCCTTTAGGTGGAGAGGCTTCAGGACTCTCTTTCATGCCGAAGCCTTAGTGGGAACCTCTATTTCGCAATGTTCCGGAGGTAGTGGAGCCTCGATGGCTGTTAGGACCTCCGAACATCAGGGCTTCTAACTTCCTTTTATCTTCAGGTAGTGTTGATGCAGAGATTTTGAATGATGCTTAGGATGAAGTATTTCCCCCAAGAGAACTAGTATCAAATACCCATGAATCATCTGGACGAGTAGAAAGATTAATTTCAATCGCATTAATACCTGAAGTGGAATTCACACTTCCCTTCACTACTACAAACACCCACTGTAGCGAAGGGCAAAAACGTACAGTAGCGGCGGGCAACCAGTCTGCCACTGCTCTAACGCCAGTACTAACTAGGGTTAGTAGTGGCGGGCACTTGTCAACAGTACTGGCGGGCGCATTCACGTCATCCGCCCGCCACTGCTTTTGCTAACAGTAGTGGTGGGCGGATGACGTTAGCGCACTCACCACCACTGTGGATAATAGTAGTGGTGGGCAGATGACGTCATCTGCCCGCCACTGCTATTACTAACAACAGTGGTGGGAGGATGACATCAGCATACCCGCCACTACTGTGTTATCCCCATATCACAGAAATTTTATATACAACTTAATTCAAACACCCCCAGAATATATATACAAAAATTCACGGCAGCTCCACAACAGCGACACAACATAACAAAACCACATTATATTCATAGCTCCACACAGCCATGTATAGTAGCAACACAATCACACAACAACAACGGGTCTCATCAATTTACAAATTTACAAAGTTTACATTTTATGATACATCAAGTTTTCAAAGTTTACATCTATCAAAACTTCAAAATTTACAATTGTTCACAAATACATGCTCATTTTGTTTAATGTTCCTTCTCGGAAATTTATTGTTCAAGACTTTTAGGTCTTATCTTGTGCATCTTCTTTTTGCTTCTGAGCTTCAAAATTCTTTGAAATTTGTTGTTCAAGCCTTTTAGGTCTTCCGTCCCAACGTCTTAGAGTTGGATGCTTGGCCACTTCATCCTCAGGATCGAAGAGTACTCCACGCTCATGAATAATTTCATGCATCATGAAGCGGCACATCCTTGATATGATTCCATACATTTTTGCATCAAAGAGTTGACTCTTCTCAGCAACGGTTGATAGATATGACGTCTGCATACATAACATATAAGTACATATGTTGCAGGTTATATTAGATTAACACACAATAAATCAACTTACTTCTTTAGTATCCTCAAATACTATTCGTGCATACTTTCCTAAATCATTGCTCATGAAATTACAAGTGTAATACCCGCAATGCACCGAACCAGGAATTTGTTTGTGACACTTCAAAATAGACAAAGTTAGAATGATTTATAGTTTGACTTTATTATTTGAATTAATAAATTTCGAAATATAATCATACGGATAGTTAGTTCTAATATGCATTTCTTTCGGCCTTTGTGGATCATGTGGGCTATGTAACTTTTCCACGTAATATTTATATGCACTCTGAAGAACATTTATTATATCTTGATATTCTTTTTTGGGTTTGTCGAGAGAGTCGAGCACCCAAACCCTATAGTTCTTCGGGTATATCAGAAGTGCAATCCAATTATCACTATAGAAAGAAGTAATATGTGATTATGTTAGTTTCATAATCGATAAAAAGTGATTAAGTGGATATAGTGGGTATACTTACTTAAAGTTATATGCCCTACTTATCATTTCTCTATCCCTCCATTGAAACATGCACCATGCAATATACAACGCGGCACAATTCCTTTTATTCTTCTTAAGTGTGTCTTGGTCTTTATTGAAAATCTTTATTTGAAACTTTTTTGACCCACACTCCAGTACTTTGCATTGTTCTGGTTTAGTACTAGGATCAGTGTACTTTGACTTATTAATGATGGGTTCAAGTACTCATATTGTTTAGACTTATCAGAACATGAATTCAAACTACATATGTTATGAAACACTAGTCAATATAAGACATGATTGATTTTTGCTTTGTATTGACAAAGTAAAAACTACTTACAGGCACCAGAGCATCATGCTTGTGATGTCGGTTCGCTTTAGACGGAACATCTGGTGGAAGTCGTCAAAAAATAGTGCAAGATTAAACTCTGGGCAGTTAAATACTTCTTTTGGAGCCGTCACTTCTATTTGCATAACTCCTAACGAAGACACTTCAAGATACCAGTCATGAAATGATTTAATCTCCAAGTTCATACTCTTAAGTACTCATTGGGGTAAGAATGGTTTGCCTGGTTCGTACTCGATAAAATCATCATCTTCGTAGGTCCATTGATCTACAGAAAGTGAGCCCTGTTTTTGTACTGGAGTCTTTAAGTGAGCCTCTACGGGCATCGAACGTGTTTTCCCCACAGTACTAAAGAATTTAAGCATTTCAGACTTTGACTCAGGACACTGCCCAACTTGAACAATTGTCTTGTGGATTGTGGGCTTTGGGGGTGCCTCTTGATTCTCGAGCTCAAGCTCGACCGCTAGAACTGAATCTTTCACTTGATCAGCCTTGTCCACTGGCTCTGTCACTTGAGGCTCGGCTGTTGGAACTGACTCTTTCACTTGATCAGACTCGGCCGCTTGAACTGGCTCTTCCAATTGATCAGACTCGGCCACTTTAGGATCTGTCACTTCCACCGACACGTGTTGTTGAGCCATTTGTGGATCTGCCACTTTTTCGGGCACGTGTTTCTCGAGTTCTTGAGCCATTTGACAATCTGCCACTTTATCGGGCACTGGCTCCTTCTCTGCCTCTTCCTCCATCTCACGCTCATCAACATGTGATAAAGATCCTATATTTTGCATATCATGAGATGAAGGATATGTGGGGGATTGCGATGAGAAAATAGGTGATCTACTCTTAGAACTTGTTGGAGACTGCTTCTGGAGTAATTTGATATCTCAGCTCGCCCATAAGACAAAGTTATTCAGTGCATCTCCTATTGTCTCAATCCCCTCATCAGGTATTGGAATATCCAGGGGGTCATTGATAAATCTATCGTTGGTGATCTCATTGACCTGAACCTTGGTATACTCCGTGGGAATAGGCCGATTGTGAAATAGATCCCCAGGCATAGCAATGCCTCGTACAGTCTCTTTGGAATGTCCTTTGCATCCAATCGGTACATGCAGACTACATGGTGTATCCTCTTTGATATAATTTACAGGAAATTTCTCTTGTATTAATCCAACACTGCTTGGTACATCAAGTCGTACCTCTAGCATAACTATCCATCCCGCTGCAGCCTGCATGATGTTTGGATTCTCACTAATAAATTGAAAGAAGTGTCTCTCCCACTCTGCACGGCGCTCTGCGACATCGTCTGTGTGTGCTTGACGATTCTTGTATGTGGCACCAACCTACTTTTTGAAAATATTCTTCCAGAGTGCTATAGAAGAGACACATCGGGTGCGCCCTCGATGTTCCTTATTTCTGAGAGCAGATGTAAGTTGGTCATTACATCCCTTGAGCTTGAACTTTCCAGTCTTATCCAACTCAGCGATTTCCTTCGCTTTCTGAAATACTTCACTAGTCTGTGAGTCGGAGAGGATATATTGGCTCTCGGGTGTTTTTTAGCTCGACCTAGGAGCCATCTCTTAGTGTGCTGATCAGCACCTGAAAACTGTTCAGGTAACCCAGCTGGACGGTCCTCCTCTTCCTTTATACTCCACTCATCCTCCTTGTCCTTATATCCACTTAGGCCAAGTTTATGTGGGAACTTATTGTTTTTATTAAGTTCTTTGAACATGATGCTCTCTTGTTTGGCTTCTTCCGAGCAATGCTGCATTTTGAATTCATTCCATACATTTGGTGTGATAAAGCCATAGTCATTGAGCGGCGACTTTCCTTTTCGAAGGTACTGTGTGTTCAATTTAGGCCTGAATGTACGAAGAGATTTTCCGATAGTACTCAACGTGGCAGCCTTAGCGTCTTCTAAGCGATCTTCCGGGAATTTATAATGACCTTTTATATGCTGCCACAATTCATTCTTTGTAGCTTCAGGGACACTCTTCCAGTTTTTTCAAACTATCTTACATCGCTCCCTACCGAGACATCCACAGTCATTGCGCCACTTAGCTGTTATTTCTTTCGGCTTCTTTGGAACCCCATCAACATTCACTTCTTCAACCTCATAGATAGCTATATCCAGCTTGTTCTTCTCCCGTTTTCCTCTCATCTTCGCATTTGCAAAGGATGTAGTGGTAGCGGGCTCAACAGCAGCGGGCTCAGATGACTCAATAGCTGGGACAATAGTTGTTCTTTCCTCGACTTGGAATAATCAACGCTTGCTTCCTCGCTTTGGACGATCCTACGACAATAGACAATATGAGCTTCAGGAATATAATCCTCAGTTAGAAGCTGCTCTGACTTGTTACTAACGCAATAATTACCTCCGCTTGAGCTTCAGGAATGTAATCCTCATCGGCGTCTTCTCTCGTTCGCTTCTTCCTAGGATCCACTGGATGTTCATTCTCCAGAGAGTGGTACAAAGATTCGCTATCGGAGGATCCTTCAGATGAATACTCTTTATTTGTTTTTGCAGGAGACTCGTAGATGAGCTCCTCGACGGAACGTCCTTCTTTCGCCATAGATGAACTATTCATAGCTAAGAGGCTAATGTATCAGAATTTTGGTTATGCAAAACAGGTCTGCTGTCATATTTTCATGTACGAAACAATGCACATGTTGGATGCACTTGAGGATTAGTATAGTAGCTTCAGAAGTAATAGCGGTAGTAAACTGATCAATAGTGTCAAAGGTGGGAAATAGATGAAATCTTTTCTTAGCTACAACTCTCCTATTGGTTGTGTTATGTATGATTCAGACCGGGCAGTGGCCTCATGCATCAGTAGTCAGCTATTACTTATGAAGCTACTATACTACTCCTCAAGTATAGTGCTTGTGTTATGTATGCATCATATAACAACTACCTAGTTTACTATTAGTTGTTCTCTCTCTCTCTAGTACTGTTGTGTTACATTGGATTCTGCACAAAGTTGTTGATGCCTCAACATATTTTGTGTTTTTTTCAAATATGTTCATGGCTGCCATGGAACCCATGGTCACATCCATTCCCTGCCAGCAGCACAAGAAAGAAGAAGTTGTTGAAGGGAATAGATGTGTCCCATGGCTTTGATGACATACATGAGATAACTCAATAACAATTTGCATCATAGGCATCTAAAAGGAAATTCAAAACATGAAAAAGGTATAGAATTGCAATAGAGAAAAAAGACCTATTCGGATATGGGAAAGGGTGGATTTTCCTACTACAATCACATGCATGTCGTCCATACGTTAGGTTAAGAGTCTAATTAGGTTAAGATTCCAATTAAGTTAGGTTTGAGTTCTTAGATTAAATGAGTCCTATGAATGTATGCTACCACACAATAGTTGGCTATGACTCGCCATATGGGTAGATGGAGAAGTCAATTCTTCATCGGTACACTTCCCCAAATTGGAGCTAATAGGTTTAGCAGGTTGCAACATCACTAAATTCCCTGATTTTTTGAGGCACCAAGATGAAGTCACTAATCTGGACCTTTCATATAATGATATCCATGGGGCTATACCATCGTGGGCATGGGAGTCTTGCAAAAAATGGCATTTCTGATTTAGCAAACAATAGATTTACTAGTGTTGGATATAGCCCTTTTCTTCCTTTTCAAGTGGATCAACTTGATCTTAGCAACAACATGTTTAAGGGTTTAGGGTTTAGGATAGTTGCTCTGAAAGCTAAAACAAGCATGGAGGGAAATGTTCTCCCCCTAGCCACAAACAGGGAGCAAGAATAGCTGGTTGGCTGTTGCATCACAAGGGAGAGAGAAATTAAGAACAAGAGGCTAGCTAGCAATTATGGTGAGGAGTGGAATTGCATTGCCATGTAGCCATTGAGCCATAGCTAGCTAGCCATGGTTAAAAAATGACCTTGCAAGAAAGGAGAAGGCCAGTGCCACATGCATGTGAAAAATGCCAGGCAATTGGATGTAGCTACTGCTTGGTTTGCATTGCAGGTAGGTACATGCCTAGGAATATGATAACTTCTACACAATGCAAGTAGCTAGAAGATGCATGGATGCATGCATACCAGCATATTTATAAGTTGAAACGTTGAATACAGGTTACTTAGAAGCTGCATATACATATAATGTACATGTGTTTTAGAAATAAAATAGTTTTATGCATCCAGGGTGTATTGTTTTTTGTGCATGCAATGCATATCATGCATTTATGTTAAGGAAATTGAAAATAACAGAAGACAAAACAATACTGAGGTGATGGACTCTGGGGCGACGTAGACGGGTGGCGAGGATGGGCTTCGGGGGCGGCGGCGATGGGCTTCGGTGATGGGCGGAAGGGGGCGGCGCGAGCTCCGGGGATGGCCTCCAAGGCGATGGACTCTAGGGCGACGTAGACGGGCGGTGAGGATGGGCTCTGAGGGCAGCGCCGACGAGCTCTGAGGACGGCGGCGATAGGCAGAGGGCGTCAGTGACGTGCTCTGGGACGGCGGCGATGGGCGGAGTTCGGCGACACGGGAGTTTAGGATTTAGGAATTAAACTAAGTTTTTGGATGACGGGAGTGAAAAGTATATATAGGTGTATTAGCAGTGGCGGGCAAGATGACGTCATCATGCCCGTAACTACTATTTCTCTTAGTGGTGGCGGGGCGGTGACGTCACCATCCCGTCACTACTAATCCTCCCGCCGCTGGTGCTCGACTTAGTAGTGGCGAGCCGCTGATGTCAGCCGACCACCACTACTTAGAGGAATAGCGATGGCGGGCTGGTGATGTCAGCATGGCCGCCACTGATTACACCCGACCGCCACTACTAAAAAAATGTTTCAATATATATTTTATACTTTATTTTTATTATTAATTTTCTTAAGGAATTTTTTGACAAGATTAGACATATATTAACTATAATTAAATAATAACCTATATTACCAATATCTTAAACAAAATGACATTGGTGGCCTGCTAGTTTTATACACATTAAACATAAATGACACTACCAAATGACATAATTGATTTTACAATTACACATAATCTCTTAAGCTAAACATAAATAATCTAGCCTTGCACAAATTTTCCATCGCCATCGGTGCGTAGATAAGGAATCACACTGCCAAATGATAGTTTTGCTTCAACCACATTGATCTTTGATATGTCAACGAAGAACGACACCTCATCAAACTGATTGTATTCTTCTTCGTCTTTGTTGGCGCCAAAGAATACGCTAATAGGTTTAAGAAATTAAGTGTGTAACAAACAAAGGCTTGTTTGAGTGAACTATTCCAAGCCTCCGAAGATGGATAATAGCCTGAGATAATTCGAAGTGTATATTGAATATCTGAGTATCCGATCCCCTTTACAGAGTGAAGAGGGGTATTTATAGACCGAATGCAAAGGGAAAAGACTTCTTTACCCTCTAATTACAACCGACTAAGAAGACACTGTTTAATATTCTCCATAGGGGTAAAAGAGTAAAAGATTAATCTAATCAGATAGAAGATAAATCTTCTATCCTCGCTAGCAACACCCCTTCGGGTGAAAAGGCTTTGGGAGGCTTCGTCACGCCGAAGCCTTGATGGAGGTCTCCGCTGTACAGGACTCCGAATACAGTAGAACCTTTACGCTTTTAGGATCTTCGGAGATCAAAGTTTCTGACTTCGTTTCTTCTGCTATTATTTACATGGAAGTGTCCTTGACTTCTGGAAGATGAAATATTTTCCCCCAACAGTCTTCGACTCCATCAACTCCAATAATTCTTTGTTTTCCTAGAGCAACGATGTATTTCTTCTCGTCTTTAGGATCATGTAAAATACTTGTGCCACAGATTGAGCGAGTATCCAAGGGTCATCTTTATAACACACCTTATTAAGGCCAACTATCGTAATCCCGTAATCATCCATCTCCACACCTTCTGGATGTCTGACCCACTATCACTTAAATACAGGGATTTCTATAGAGTTTCCATAGTTAAGTTCCCATATTTCTTCGATGTATCCATAGTAAGCATTCTTTTGTCCAGTGTTGTCTTTTGCATCTGTTCTGATACCACTATTTTGGCGTTGACTCTTTTGATCCTTTGCTTTGGTATAGAATGTGAAACCATTGATGCCATACGCTTTCCATGTTTTAACCATGCTTAATGGACCGTAAGAAAATTTATTTATCATCATCTCTTTGTTGGTTTCTCCAATCGAAAGGTTTAGATCACTCAGCCATGATGTGAAATGAATTTTGTGCTCTTTCATAATCCATTGTTCATCGCGATCTTCATTCTTTTCACGAAGCTCTTGTAGGTGTTGTTCAACATATGGTCTCATAATCGCCAACTGATGCATGACACTGTAATGTGATTCTCTTACGGTTTGGTACCTATTGTCTCGTATGATTTTCTTGCCTTCAGTTCCTTTACAGGTGAGTCTTCCATGGTGTCGGGACACGGGAACTCTTATTGGTTTTCCATCTCTTATGTAATCTGCGTAGCACTCAATGACTTCCTTAGTCGTGTAGCCCTCTATCATGGAACTCTCTGGATAAGCACGATTTCATACATAACCCTTGAAGATAACCATGAGATGCTCGTACACATACATATTGTGCAGGTACGTTGGACCGAGAACAAAGATTTGGTCTGCTATATGTATCATATAGTGCTCCATAATATCAAAGTATGAAGGAGGAAAGCACATCTCAAGCTGACACATAGTCTCCCTCATTTGTTTACATAATTCATTGAACTCTTCAGTGTCTATCACCTTCTTTGATATGATGTTGAAGAAGTGACACATGTGTGTGATCACCATCTTCAGAAATGAATGTTTGATTCCTCTTACTGCAATGGCGAGGAATAGCCCGAGTATAACATGACAATCATGAGTATTATAGTCGCTCATCCTCAGATCTGCTACGAAGACAATATTCTTTATGTTTGTTGAGAATCCTGTTGGAACTTTGATTCCATGTAGACACCTACAGATTGATCTTTTCTCGTCAATTGTGAAGTTATAGCTAGCAGTCGGAAGGAAAAATTTTCCATTGGCCCTTTCTTGTTGGTGAAGCTCGGGTCCAATTCCGAGAGTTTGAAGGTCCCTTCGTACTTTGAGTCCATCTTTTGACTTGCCCGGTATGTCTAACAAAATACCGATGTTTCTTTCAAAGACATTCTTCTCAATGTGCATTGTATCGATAGCATGACCAATCTCCAACTCCTTCCAATAGGGCAAGTACTTAAAGAAGATTGACTGCTTTTTAAATGGAGCATCCTTTAAATTTTTTTCAGATTTCTTCCTCTTCTTTCCGAAAAACAACTTTGATATTCTTCACCATTTCAAATAGAAATTTGTCATCTCGATGTTGTGGCTGCTGTCCAAGCTCGATTGTACCATCGAAATGGTTCCTATTTCTTCGATATTTGTGGTTTCTTGGTAAAAATCTGCGGTGTCGCATATATATCATCTTAGCGAATGATGGAAGATGCATAGATTCTGTCTGGTCCACACACACTACACATGTTGTCTTTCCTTTAATCGATCATGTTAGGGACATACGTCCCGGGTTGTCAGCTATGGTGCAAAAGATCATGACTCTTAGATTGAAGTGCTCTTTCTTGTGCTCATCCCACACACGAACACCATGTTCCCATAGACGTTTCATATCCTCCATCAAAGGTTCTAGAAAGATATCAATGTCATTGCCAGGTTGTTTTGGACCGGAAATTAGAGTAGTGAGCATAAGGTACTTTCTTTTATGGCACAACCATGATGGACTGTTGAACAAGAACAGAAAGACCGGCCACGTAATATGTGGGTTCCTCATCTCACCAAAGGGATTCATTCCATCCATGCTAAGTCCCATCCTAATATTTCTAGGATCCTCCAAGAAGTCTGGATGGGCCAGGTCAAATGATTTCCACTACCTAGCATCCGCAGGGTGCCGAAGTTTAACATCCCTCTTTCGCTCAGCAAAATGCCAAATTAATAGTTCAGCATCTCCGGGATTAGAGAACATACGTTTCAAGTGATCAATCACCGGTAGGTACCACATTACTAAGGCTGGAACTTTCCTCTCTGTCTTATATCCGTAATCTACAATAACATTCCTCTTCCTCTTCTTTAACCTTTTTTCTTCTTCCGGTGGTCATTGTACTCCTCCACACAGTCAATTGCATGTTTGTATCGACTTGTGTTGCACTGCGAATAGCTCTCTAACAATTCATACTCTTTTCGATATAGGATACAGTGGTTTGGGCATGCATGAATCTTCTAAACACCTAAAGTCAATGGACAAATCATCTTTTTTCTTGGTACGTATCAGATGGCAGACCATTGGGTTTCGGCAAAACCTTTTTTAGGAGCTGCAAAAGATCTGAAAACTTGTGTCGGACCATCCATTACTGGCCTTCAGTTTCATAAGCTCAAGAGTTGTGTACAACACAGTATACTGCTTATCGCAACCGTGACATTCCTCGTAAAGAAGGTTTTTTGATGCTTTGTCAAGTGCTTCAAAGTTATCGTAGCATTTTGTTGTAGTTCTCTGCAACAGCACCTCAGGCGCAACATTTCGCATCAGTTCCTCCACATCAAAAGCATCATCATCATCATTTTGATCAACATCATGTGTTATGTCAGATGTATGATCACAATCTCTTCTATGTTGATGAGCATCTTGCGGCACATCAGAATCATCAGGAGGGTTTTCACCCATCTCACCGTGTTTCATCCATATATAATAGTTCTTCGCGATGGCATTTTTCAACAAGCGAAATCATATGGTTTCACGATATATACATGGATACATCGCTTCATTCTTACAAACTTTACAAAGACAATATATTGCCGCTTCACTCTAACGGGAAGCATATTGTGCGGCAGCTTTAGTAAATTCAGTTACTCTGTTAAAATATGCCACCACATCTCTGTCGTTGGACGAGTACATTCAGGACCTATGCTCCATCTAAAACATATTATTTTAAAAATATTAATAAATTCATTATTTTTAATTTTAGTAATTTACAAATTAAAAAGATATTGATTTATCTCTCATAACAACATTAATTAAAAATGCTTTAATTCAAACTACGTAAACCTTGTTAATAATAAAGGAGTAATAGTATTAAGTAGAAAAATTATTAAGTAAATTAAATAAAATGGTTTCTCTCTCCAAACAACATAAATCTATATCTATAATCCTAAATCAAATTAAAAAAGAAATTAAAACGACATAAAAATGTATACAAGTGATGAATAATTGTGAGGAGGGTAATATTTGTTCATTTGGGAGAGAGAAACACTATAAATAGAAGAATATTTGAAAAATTCCATTCAAAAAACCTAAATTAGTAAAACGCTAATAACTCATTATATACATGATTAAATACAAAATAAATGTGATATTCAGCATGGATTTACCTCCTAGAACTAAATCCTTCAAAAAAATGAAAACAAAACATCCCCCTTCTTTTTCTAGATTTTTGTCGCCATGGTACGGACCAAATTGCGAACTTTGGTAGCCTTGGGCTCGGGGGAGGAAGAAGGTGTGTTTTATAGCCAGAATAGTAGCGGTGGTCGCAAGTGATGTTATCAATACATTAGTTGCGGATAGCGTAGCAGTGGCGGGCAGTTTTCTGTCTGCCACTACTAGCGACTATAATAGTGGTGGTCGGTGCTGACGTCATCAGCAACTGCCACTACTAGTTCCTATAATAGTGGCGGTCGGTGCTGACGTCAGCACCGACCGCCACAAGTAGTGGCGGTCGCTGGCGCAGCAGTGCCTGATACCACTACAGTGGCGGGCCTCTAATAGCCCGCCACTACAGTGTTTTTGCCCAACGCCATTACAGTGGTGGTTTGTACTAGTGCTTCTTGTTCTTCTGTTCTTCTAGATACACCTTGTAGTTGTGCTTCCAATGCCCATGCTTGTGGCAATGGTGGCAAATATCAAAGCTAGCAGGACCCAACTTGGACATTCAAATCGGTTTAGGCTTCGCATTAGAGATCTATTGACACCAAGATTTAGTAGAGCCCAATCCCACCAAGAATAGTGCATGGTCAACATAAGTAAAAAAGGAGTCCAGTCAAATGTGGTCAAAGAAGACCATCCATATTGTTACAATATGACCGAACATGTAGGAGCCGATGAAGGAGAGAGAAGACAAGGATGATCCAGAATCGGTTACAAGATAGATTAGTTGTACGACAAGTCTCCAGACCATAAATATGTATCTAATTAGCTAGGTTTAAACACACAATCAACCCCTACAAACTACTAATTTCGGCGCATCGCCACCCTTGGATTCCTAAGTGTAATCCCAGCGGGACATGGCACTTGGAATTGGGCTGCATCATCTTGATCTCCAGCGAAGCGGTGAGTCCCGCCACGCCGACGAACACATCAATTATGGTTTGTTTTTCGAGGCTGCATCATATCGATCTCTTGAGGTATCGGCCTGATCGGTGTGATCATCGGGTTTATCTTGGTATATTTTGCTATGTCTAAGGTTGCATCAGTTTTGATCTCTTAGATTGATGTGAATTAGGCATCATAGTTTAAGGCTTCATTGGTTAAGTTTGACATATTAATCTATTGTATCATGTTCATGCTATGTACCATTCATCTAAATAAACTATGCTTGATGCGTTGAAGTGTTATTTATTTATCATGATTAGTGATTGTCTCGGTTAGGTTCGATCTTGCAATTATGTTGATTTAATGATATGAATATGTTATTTAGCATGCTTGTTTCAATTTCTATCAGAGTACAAGCCGATAGGTTATCTTGGTTTCCATGCTATGTTGTATCTCCACCTGGAAAGCATTCATCGGCCTTGTTGCACAAGGACATTATTCTATCGGCCGATAGAGTGTTTAGCCCGATAGCGTGGGTGTAGTCATCGGCCTCACGGTCGATAGGCGTGTTTATTCCTACTTGTTTTATTCTCGTCGTAGTCATTGGCTTAACAGCTGATCGGCGTCGCTACTAACATTTACCTATTATGATTCCTTATCAATTGTAGGGTCAAACTAATTGGCATGCTTAGAACCTTTCTTTTTCTTCTAAGATTATAGGACCTGCAGTGGACTTAAGTAGATCTCCCAGGCCACACGTGTGCCAAAAAATACACCAACACACTTTTTGGCACGCAGAGTGGTAAGACCGAGGTGACAAGGTTGTATGACGATTCATAAGATCGTGCTAATACACAGAGTGGGCATCCAACATCGTGCCAGTATGGCAGAAGAGTGGTAAGCTTAGAATATGTGTTGACTTCAGAGATCTGAATAAAGCGACCCTTAAAGACAAATACCCAATGTCGATCGTGGATTTGCAGGTGGATACCACATCGGGTCATATGATTATAAGTTTCATGGATGGGAGTGCAGGATATAATCAAATTTTCATGGCTGACGAAGACATCCACAAGATGGCCTTCTGCTACCTAGGTGCTATCGGACTTTATGAGTGGGTGGTAATGACCTTCAGCTTGACAAATGCCGGAGCAACCTACTAGAGGGACCTAAACTATATTTTCCATGACCTGAATAGCCTGTTGGTAGAAATATAAATAGATGATGTCATCGTAAAATCAGGCAACACCTAACACCACATGGCCAATCTACGTCAAGTCCTAGAAGGGGAATGCAAATACGGACTAAAAATGAACCCTAAGAAGTGTGCCTTTGGTGTATCATCGGGATCGTTTCTGGGCTTTATCATGCATAAAAGAGGGATCGAGATAAGCCAGCGCAGTATCAAAGCAACTAAGAACACCCAACCCCTTGATGATAAAACCAAGTTGTAGTCACTGATCATGAAGATAAATTTCCTCAGAAGATTTATAGCTAACCTCTCAAGGAAAATAGAGATGTTCACTCTACTATTAAAGTTGAAACCTAACCAGGAATTCACAGGGGGAGAAAAGTAGTGGAAGGCATTCGGTGAGATCAAAGAATACTTAGCCTCACCTCTAGTGCTGATGCCGCCACAGAGATGGATTCCATTTAGGTTATACTTGTCAACTGATGATCAAGTCATCGGTCGGTCTTGGTACAGGACATTGACAAGAAAGAAAGGGTGATTTTATACCTCAATAGAAGATTACTAGACGCCAAGACCCAATACCCCACAGAAAAGAAGCTCTGTTTATGCCTATACTTCTCGTGCACCAAACTAAGACATTACCTGCTATCATCAAAGTGCACGGTTGTTGGGGGAAAATATTTCATCGTCCGAAAATTAAGGAAGCCTCAACATCAATAGAATCAGAAGAAACAAAGTCAGAAGCATTGGTCTCCGAAGATCCTAAAAGCGTCAAGGCTTCACTGTATTCAGAGCTCTCTACAGCGAAGGCCTCCGATGAGGCCCCGGCATGACGAAGCCTTCTATAGCCTCTATACCCGAAGGTGTTCTGCCAGTGAGGACAGAAGAATTATATTCTCACTGATTAGATTAACCTTTTACCCTTTTAACCCTATAAAGAATATTAAACAGTATCGTCTAAGTCAGTTGTAATTAGAGGGTAAAGGGGTCTTTTCCTAATGTATCAATCTATAAATACCCCTCTCCGCTCTGTAAAGGGTATCGGATACTCAGATATTCAATACAAACTTCGAACTATCTCAAGCTATTATCCAACTTGGAGGCTTGGAATAGTCTTCTTAAACAAATGCTTTGTTTGTTAGTCTTTCATGTTCTTTAAACCTGTTAGCGTAATCTTTTACGCCAACAACGGTGATATGTAAGGCCAATGTCATTAAGTATATGTTATTGGCCCCGATATTGAAAGGGCGTATCGGAAAGTGGGTCCTCGCTCTCACCGAATTTGATCTTAGATATGAATTAGTCAGGGTAGTAAAAGGGCAAGCCATAGCAGATTTCATAGTCCAACACAAAGATGAGACGATGACTCATGTTGAGTCAACACCATGGATTTTGTTCTTCGATGGATTGGTGTGTCAGAATGGATGTGGTATAGGCCTAGTAATAGTATCCCCTCGAGGGGCATCATTTGAATTTGCATACACTATCAAGTCCTTCTCCACTAATAACTAGGCCAAATACGAAGCAGTATTGAAAGGGTTACAACTATTGGAAGAAGTGGGCGCTGATACGATAGAAATCATGGGGGACTCTATGCTAGTAATGAAGCAGCTGTTGGACGAGTACGAGTGCAAGGATGGTCTGCTCAAATAATACCATGATCAGTGCCAATCCATAATGTCGAGCTTCTGAAACGTAACCCTTACTCATATCCCGATAGATCAGAACTCAGAAGCAAACAACTTGGCCTAGACGGCATCAAGATACAAATCGACAACTAGGTTGATCGAGGTAGAGATCGCAGATATATAAGCCGATGATTGGAGGTATGATATCATTCAGTACTTGAAAAATCCTTCAACATCTGCACCAAGAAAACTCAGATATGAAGCAACGAGATACATTTTGCTCAGGGAAGACTTGTGACACCGGACGATCGATGGGGTTCTCATCAAGTGCATAAGTATCGAAGAAGCCAAGGTGGTAATGTGCGAGGTACACTATGGTATATGTGGAATGCACTAGTCGGCCCAGAAAATGAAATGGCTTCTTCAGATGGCAGGCTACTTTTGGACGACCATGGTGGAGGACTACATAAAGTATTATAAAGGGTGCAAAGACTATCAGAGGTTTGGAGCTATCCAGAGGGCACCTGCATCGACAATGAACACGATAATCAAACATTGGACCTTCAGAGGGTGGGGCATCGACATGATCGGCCAAATCTACCCAGCGCCAGGTAAAGGACATAAGTTCATATTGGCGGACACTGAATATTTGATGAAATGTGTAGAGGTCATTCCACTTAAAAGGGTTACTTACGCCGATGCCATTAAGTTCATCAAAGAACATATTATATATCGGTTTGTGATTCCACAGACCATCACCATGGATCAAGGGACAATCTTCGTGTCAGAGGAGTTCCAACAATTTGCAACCGGTATCGGGATCAAGCTCCTAAATTTGTCACCATATTATGCCCAGGACAATGGCTAAGATGAATCATCCAACAAGATTTTGATCAAGTTAATAAAATGCAAGGTCAACGAGCAACCGAAGTGTTGGCATCAGTCTCTATCAGAAGCACTCTATGCTTATCGGATGGCATGACATGGATCGACTCAAGTACCATTGTATTAGTTAGTCTACGACCATGAAGCAGTACTACCATTGGAAAATAACATCGGCTCAAGAAGGATTACATTACAGGATCAACTCATAGGCGATGACTACTATAATCTAATGAAAGATAGCCTAGACGATCTAGCGCAGGTCTGATTGAGACCTCTCAAGAAGATTTAAGAAACCAAAACAAGGGTCACAAGGTATTCCAACAAGAAAGTGGTGCCAAAGTCATTTGAACAAGGAGAACTCATGTGGAAACTTATCCTACCGATCAGGTCAAAGGACAATAGGTTTGGTATGTGGTTGCCTAATTAGGAAGGGTCATTTCGAGTGCATCAAGTAGTGTCTGGCAACACCTATTTGCTCGAAGGACTAGATGGAGAAGTGTTCGGGAAAGCCTTAAATGGGATGTACTTGAAGAAATATTTCCCGCGTGTTTGGATAAATTCCTAAAGGACTACGAGCAAGACAGACGATACTGATGTTATCGCCTTTAGACGGTCGATGCTAAAGCATCGCCCTTAGATATAAGAACCTCAAAAC
This sequence comes from Zizania palustris, assembly GCA_019279435.1. NCBI lineage: Eukaryota > Viridiplantae > Streptophyta > Magnoliopsida > Poales > Poaceae > Zizania > Zizania palustris. The sequence continues at coordinate 38,459,366 of JAAALK010000288.1, forward strand.
CAATTCATGAGATCAATGATAAATATATTACGAAAGCATATTGTTCAAATTACATGGTGGAGACCCTACACAAGATAACTAAGAAAGTGCATGGTAGATGGCTTCGATCGCCCACAACCAGATTGCATCGATGCTCCGAAGGGTGGCTCGATCCCCAGAGTCCAAGTAGGGGACATCCTAAAGGGCACGACATCAGTGTTGCACGTAATGGATGGTACCGGTAAGCCAGTGTTTTGAGGACTTCATCCGAGTCGGGAAAGAGTCTAGAGCACATTCTGCCTCAGTGATATTCATCTCGACCTCGTCCAGCTTCGACACCAGATCGGCCTCCTCCGCCTGCAGCCGATCTAGTTGTAGCGATGTTGCCGATGATTCATCCTAGAAGTGACCCAAGAGGGTGCCCTCGGTCATCACCACCTCCTTACGGGTTTTCATCACCTACAGTAGCGATGCACGACTTGCTTGATCGTCCATCTACTTCACGACCCACTACACCCCTAGGCGATGAAACTCCAGAAAAGCAATGGGCATGAGAGCATCAACCAGTTTCGGAGCAAGGGATCCCATGACGTCGTTGAAATGTGCCCTTATCGGATCCAAATCATTGACTAGGACTTCAACTGAGCCCTCTAGCCGACGCAGCAAGTCCAATAGGACTCTCACACTTCGGGGGTCAGCGGAGTGGTAGTCGGTGGAGCGGCACATGCGACCACATCGACATCAAGATAAGGGTTGATGTTGAATAGAAATTGCCGGATGAAGGACTAGAAGAAGAGGGAAAAAGAAGTTAGATGGATAAAAGAAGAAGCATGCCAGGATAAATGTAATGACACTTACTTTAGATGGCCTGGCTGGAATGGCCGATTGCGAGGCCTCGCCGGTAGAGGAAGCCGTAGCATCGCTCTCCATCGAGGCGATCGGGAAGGTTGGTGAGTGCTCCACGTCGGGCTTGTCCTGTTCGGTCATTGGTTGTACCCAAGACTAGTGTCGGTTACGTCGAGGAAAACATAAGATAGAAGAAGGGATAAGGGAAAATACCTGGTGAAGAGTATAAACATTGGTAGTCGATGCCTCGGAGATAGTAGCAGTTCCTCTCGGTGCGTCAACCCTAAGGGTATCGGCACCAGCGGGCACAACACAAGTAGCGACCGCATTCGGAGTGGCAGCGACACTGGCAGCGACCAGTACATTCATACCAGTGGCAATAGCCCCTGGTGTATCGGCCCGAGCGACAACCCCTACGGCAACAACTTCAGTGTCTTGAGCCTATCGAGGGTCGGTAGGTTCAACTGGCATGTGGTCAAACACCGCATAGAAGGAGTAAACGTCGATGGGAGATGGCAGTGACTGAAGAAAAAAGAAGTACAACGTCAGCGGCGCAAAGAAGGAAATGATGACGATACAAAAGGCAAGTCCAGACCTGGATGTCGGCTACTAGTGAAGTATGGACAACAGGGGTCGGCACGGTCGAAGAGGCGATCGACGTCGGCTCTGAAATGAGCAAAAGATATAGATATGCTCCAAGAGCCAAGCATTATAAAAAAGTCAAGACTTACCGACTGTTGTGGAGTCGAAGGCAATGGGCTCGCCCGGTTGGCTCAGGCCCTATTGGGCGCGCCAACACCTTAGACCATTTTCCACTTACCTAGGCCATGGGAGTGGGGGCGTCGGTACCCAAGTTGGTAGTGGCCGATACAGGCCCATATCGTATTGGCCAGGCGTTGGAACTCACCAATGGGGTGTCGACGTCATCCTCCTATAAAACCAAAGGCGATCAGTCGAAAGGAAGGCAATGGAAACAAAGCAAAGAGTAAGTTGAAGTGCCTACCATGGGTCCCACGTTAGCTTCACTTGGATGAAGCCGCTACCGGTATGTGGGATCGGAATGGCGACTAGAGGGGGTGAATAGGCGCCTCGACACTTTTTTTCGAATGTGATGGCCCAATCGAATCACCCAACACACCTCTAAGGATTCAAATTCAAGATCCAAATCAATCTATACAATTTAAAGCTCAAACAGATTCAAATGCCTAAAAATAGCTTCGCTTCAAGATTCTTGAACAACAACAATCAAACACTCACTTTAGTGAACAAATTTCAGATTAACAAGTAGCTCAGGTTGTTTAAATTTCATCACAAATGTGTTTCATTCAAATCTGAAATTTTTCAGACAGTGAATAGTAAATGTAATATCAGCAAAGTGCATTTGTTAAACTTTGATTCAATATACAAGTTTCAAATTCAGATTCTCTTCAGATCAGCACATAACAAATCAGAACATGAATTGTATTAAGGCTCCTCAAACTTCAAATCTCTGATTATACAAATTAAGAATTCTTTGAAGAATCTTCTAAAAACAGTACTATTCATTATCCAACAATAGCCAAAATATAGCAATTGATAATCAGCATATACATTAGAGATTCCTGAACTAAACAATTAGAAACCAGCACAAACAACTTCAGATTTCTTTGACAAATATTCCAGAAGACAAGAAAGTTCCTCAACCGATAGCAACTAAAACTTAACAGATTGTATTTGCATGATCACTATCCAGGATATAAACTTCAGGCAAACAGGATTGAAGACTATACAGAATAATCTCAGAGACAAGATTAGTTTTAAACTCAATTTCAGGTTTGAACATAGATCCAGAAATCACAGTTTGAAAAACAACTCAATTTGATATAATTAAATCAGCAGCTAAACTGAGCACAAACAATCAATATATTCTCAAACAACCTTTTGAATCAACCTGACTTAACACCTTCAGATTCAGGCACAAATAGCATTGAGAAGAGATATAATCTCATTTCAATTCAAAGATTTATATCAAATGATTTCTAGCAGATTACAATCAGTAATGATTCAGGAAAACTATTTCAACTCAGATGCCATTTCAGTTCAGAACAAGCACCTTAAACATTCAGCATTAGAAAACAGAAATGACTGATTTCAAACTACAAAACAGTCCTGTTGATAGCAAAAAATGGCATTAATGGTTAAGATTGTCAAAAAATGTCAACACACTTTTTGGCGAGTCCATTGGGGAGAAGCTACGCCAACATGACGGGTACGTCTACATCGGCCACCGGTACATCTACAGCGACTACTACGTCTACGCCGCCGATGGAAACCATAGGAGGCACGGATATCGACAACCGCAACATCTTAACACCTACTCTTGAAGATATTCCCACAGAAGACCGAGCAGAGATCGAGGCAAAGTTGAAGGCGCTCCAAGATAAGATGCTTGGAGGCTACGTCAAGACACGCGCAGGCTTCATCAAGCGTGACATCATCGCCCTCGACCTTGCTCGGATCCAGGTAACACCTGTATCGCCTCGTTTATCTTCTTTAGAGATTAAGCAAAAAATAGCCACATCAGTAGATCAGACCGTTAGCGCTTCGCTAGCCTACCATTTAGATTTGGCAGTTAGCTCCCAAGCAGAGGCGACTCTTAGAAGGTTAGGCTTTACTGAGGCCGTACCCCCAGTCCCTATTGCTAGTGTACCGCCGGTAAATCATGTGTATAGCAGAACTAATGTTAGCACTAGCAAGACCGTTACGTCTCTGGCCTTAACACCCATGGTCGAGACTAGCCATTACGCTTACGGCCAAACTAGCACTAAGTAACATGCACCACCACCACCTGCGCCGGTACCAGCCCTGCCCACACTGCCCGCGCCACATGCACATGCACCTGGGCTCGAGCACGTCGTATAGCTAGCACGTAGGGAAGAGGCCCATGGCCGACACATCAACGTCCCGCCACGTGTCGCACCCCCGCACGAGAGACGTGCGTAGGCAGCAGGCCAAGATGACCTAGAGGAGCAAATCCGCACACTATTTAGGGAATGCACCGGTTCGTGCCTAAGGGTCGGGTTAGGGTTTACTGTAAGCCATATCCCGATCATTTTGATACGATACCCTACCCCCGCGGCTATAGAATCCCCGAATTCACTAAGTTTGACGGCGAGGGTAGCAAAACCACACTAGAGCATGTTAGTCAATTTTTAGCACAGTGTGGAGAAGCTAGCAGGACAGACGCTCTAAAAATTAGACTATTCTCTCTCTCGCTATTCGGCACGGCTTTCACTTGGTTTTCGGTGCTCCCACCGAACTCCGTTCAGACGTGGGATGATTTGGAACGAAAATTACATGATTACTTTTACACGGACGAGATAGAACTTAGGCTCTCACACTTGACATCGGTTAGGCAGAAATCTAACGAGAGCGTCTCCGAGTACATCAAGCATTTTAGGGATACTAGAAACCGATGTTTTAGCCTTAGTATTACAGAAAGGGATTTGGCGTAACTAGCTTTTAATGGGTTACGTTCCGAGATTAAAGAAAGAATAGACAACCAGAACTTTTTGGAGGTTAGCCAAGTCCTACAGCAGGCTCTGGTCCAGGAAGGCCGAGCCAAAGATAAAAAGTTTATTAAAACGTTTAACAAGCCTAGGGCTGAAATTCACGTCATGGAACGCTCTGATGAGGAGGAATCAGAAGAGGAGGATTCGGTCGACATGTACGCGACCGAATGGGTTTGGAACGGTAAGAGTAAACCTGTCACTTGTTCTGAATTACGTCCGTCTCCCACAAAGAATCGGCCTAGTGAGGTCAAGTACTCATTTGATATAACAAAGTGTGATAAAATATTTGATTTTCTCTTAAAGAACCTGCTTCTCATGTTGCCTAATGGTCAAGTCATTCCCTCTGGCGATGAGTTGAAGAAACATCCATACTGTAAGTGGCATGATTCACATTCACATAATACTAACGACTGCAATGTTTTCCGACGGCAGGTTCAATCGGCCATAGAAGAAGAATGATTGAAAATAGACCACAATCCAAAGATGAAGCTGGACAAAGATCCTTTTTCCCGTCAACGTCGTCGACCTCGGCGAGAAGAAGGTATTGATTTAGCCAGAACAGGCCGAGTCGACTAAAGGGAAAGATGTAATTGTTGGAGAGCCGTGCACATGCACACTCATACCAAATAACCCCGAGGTAGGAGTGTGGAAATGGAACATTAACATCCCTTCGGCTAAGGCTCACAAGAGGCCGAAGGAAGCAAGTCCCCGTGCTAAAAAACTAAGTGCCAAAGGGCCCAAGACTTTCGGAGGGTGGCTTCGAACCGCAGTGGCCGAGCCTTCCTTGTGATGGCTTCAGACCGTAGCGGTCGAACCCTCCGCATGGCGACTTCGGGCCACAGTGGCCTGACACTCCGTACGGTGGCTTTAGACCTCAATGGACAAAACCCCCCGTACAATAACTTTGGCCCCTAATGGCCGAACCCCGCACCAGTCTGGACGAACCCTCCGGTAGGATGCTTCGGCCCGCACTAGCCGAACGTACCTCCGGCCTGGCAGGACCACTCGCTGGTATGGTCCAAGACACCATCGACCCTGCCGAACCCCACTTCGGGTAACGGGTTCGGCTCACAGTGGGCAAGGCCACTAGAGCCGGTGATGCCTCCACCGTACAACTGTGCAGGAACTCCGTGGGCTCTGTACGTATCATAGCCGGAGTACCCTCCGCAACTTAACGCTATGCCTTGTTTTCCTTCGGAGTATTATGAATGGCAGGGACAAACAGACGCGACGGAGGGAGGCATCATCCACAGGCTGCCCGTGGTACCTCTGAATCGGCCCGTGCGGAGTGAAGTCGAAGAATACAGGCACGAGGAGGCCGAAGATAGGGAGTACGAAGCTATCAGAATCAGAGTAGGGTCTCAGGAAGTCCCAATCTCGAAAGCCTTATCGTCGAAGTCTAACGGAGGTGAGTCCCATGCTTCGGTCGGAGCCCGTGTCGAAGCCTGGTACGATCGGCCGAACAAGGCCGGTCCGACTGCTGGGGTCCGCAGCGAAGGCCCCTCCGAATACAGAGTACACGAGGACGAAGTAAGAAGTACCACTTTGGCTAAAGTTGACAGGAAACAGGCAGTGGCACCTGGCACCAAGTCACAACCATCTTGGGCACCTCCAGGCATGTCCAAATCACAAAAGAGATGTCTGCAACGACTACGGGCACAGGAGATGCACGAGAACAAGGCCGAGGATGAGTGCGACACTATTTTTGAATAAATCGTCCCTCGACCAACTATAAGACAGGTATGGAGGATGAAGTTGATTGAGATGATCAACCCGGCTCCTAGTCCAAGTGATGATGACAACATGCTCGACGACGACTACTCACCTGTCTCTGAGGGGCCTGCACCCCAGGCGATGGACATCAATGTCGTCACGCTGCCCGCCGAGTTTGCCCTGCCACTACACGAGGCCGAGGTTGCTCAGTTGAACCTCGGCCCATGCAACACTATTTTTGAGAAGCCCAAGGACTCATCTCGCCATCTGAAGCCTCTCTACGCCAGAGGTCACATTGACGGAAAGCCGATTTCTCGGATGCTTGTCAACGGTGGCGCCACTGGTAACTTAATGCCTTACTCGTTATTGAAGAAACTTGGCAGGGACTAGGATGATCTAAATAAGACCAACTTGATGCTCAATGGCTTCAATGGGGAGACTTCTGAGGCCAAGGGCATGCTCTCCATGGAGTTGACAGTAGGCAACAAGACATTGCCAACAACATTTTTTGTCGTCGATGTACAAGGTAACTACAGCGTGCTGCTTGGGCACGACTGGATTCACGCGAATTGATGCATTCCTTCTACTCTGCACCAGTGCCTAATTAAGTGGGACGACGATCAAGTAGAGGTCAATCCCGCAGATACTTTGGCCCAAGTGGCATTGACCGATGTATTAGTTGACGCCGTTCACAACAAAGTAGAGTGTCTGTCAGGTAGAGATCTTTCGGATTACGATTTTGTTAGCGTGTCTGGAGGACGTTTTGTACCAGTGTCTGTAAAGCCAGCTGGTGTAGCACGACTGTTTTTGTATTAGTAGTCATGTCTAGCAAGAGTAATCTTGATTGGCTAAAGTCTCGTGTAGAACAGTATCGGTCTAATAAAGATGGTATTGCCAAGGCCATCGAAGACTTTAGCGAAGTAGAGAAATTAGGACAAGGATTTGCGTCGGCTGATCCCTTGGAGGAAATTGACATAGGTGATGGCAGCATCCCGAGGCCGACCTTTGTAAACCAACATTTACAGCCTGATGAAAAGGCCAAAGTAATAAAGTTGCTTTGGTCGTATGTCGATTGCTTCGCATGGGAGTATAGCGAGATGTCGGGACTGAGCCACGAGCTCATGGAGCATCGGCTACCTACCAAGTCCGGATTTAGGCCTTATAAACAACCTCCTTATCGTTTTAACTCGACCGTCTATGACCGAGTTAAAGAAGAAGTAGAGCGGCTGTTCAACGCTAGGTTTATTAGGCCGTGCAACTACGCAGAATGGGTCACTAACATTGTGCCTGTAGAGAAGAAAGGGAGCGGCAAGATACGAGTGTGTATTGATTTCAGGGATCTAAACAAGGCCACTCCAAAGGACGAGTATCCAATGCCGATGGCCGACATGCTAATCAACGATGCTTCAGGACAAAAGGTACTAAGTTTTTTGATTGCAATGCTGGTTATAATCAAATCTTTATGGCCGAAGAGGACGTCTACAAGACAACCTTTCGATGCCCTGGTTTTGTCGGTTTCTTCGAGTGGGTCGTTATGACTTTTGGTTTGAAAAATGCTGGCGCCACGTATCAGCATGCTATGAACTTAATCTTTCATGACTTGCTAGGAGTTATGTTAGAAGTTTACATTGATGATGTCGTAGTCAAATTGGACGCTATGGGAAACCATTTAGCCGATTTGAAAGTTGCTTTTGACAGGATGCAGCAGTATGGTCTAAAAATGAACCCACTCAAGTGTGCTTTTGGCGTGTCGGCGGGTAAGTTCTTAGGTTTCATGATTCATGAGAGAGGCATAGAGATTGATCCTAAGAGGCTTGAGAAGATTAGAAACGTTATGGCACCGACATGCAAAAAAGATGTGCAGAAGTTGCTAGGTAAGATGAATTATTTGCGTCGCTTTATATCCAACTTGTCTGTTAAGATTGATGCATTTGTTCCCATACTCCAACTAAGGGACGAGACCGAGTTCACTTGGGGGGCAAGCCAGCAAAGTGCCTTTGAGAAAATCAAGGAGTGCTTGTCATCACCGCCCGTGGTGAGAGCACCCACAGCCAGGATTCCATTTCGGCTATACATCGCTGTTGAAGATAGCATGATCGGGGCCATGCTAACCTAGGAGTAGGGATGGCAATCGTACCCGATTACCCATTTACCCATGGGTAAAAACCCTATAGGGTCGGGTTTGTTCTCAATTTTATACCCGACGGGTAAATGGGTACAGGTATGAGTATCGACTACCCATACTCGTTTACTCGATTATCCACACTATAAAAAATAAATGTGAATCCTAGAAACCCTTCTCCCTCTTCTCTCTCCTCCCTCCACCCTCACCAGCCGCCACCTTCCTCCACTCATCTTTCTCTCCTTCCTCCACTCATCTTTCTCTCCATTCTCCACTCCTCTTCCAACTCCCACACCATCCTGTACCTTGTGTGGCTCCATGTGGATGTGCCGCCGACCGCCTTGCTGCTAGCCCACACGGCCACATGTCTGCGTCCTCATGCGCTGCTAAGCATTGCACACCCGCACTGCACTGCCATGCGCTTGTGCCTCACGCGGCCATGCGCCTGCGCCCCGCATGCCCATGCGCCTGCGCCCCCGCGTGCGGTAGAGCGCTCCCGCGAAATGACCGGTCAGGCTCCATTCCAACCCCGGTTAGCCGGCCCTAGCACTTCTCCTCAATCTCTTCATTTTTTCACGGGTAAACAGGTATACCCGCGGGTATACGGTGCCCACGGGTAATGGGTATGGGCAAGGGTTTTTACCCGTTGGGTAAACGGATATGGGTACGTGTATGCACTACCCGTACCCGTCATACCCGGTTGCCATCCCTACCCAGGAGGTAGAAGGAAAAGAGTACATCATCATGTTCTTGAGCCCGCCGCCTGCTGGAAGCCGAGACCAGGTACGCGTTTGTGGAACGTTTGTGTTTGTCACTTTACTACGCGTGCACCAAATTGCGCCACTATCTTCTCCCTAATACATGCGTTGTCATTTGCCAAACTGATGTTATAAAACACATGTGCAAAAGCCGATTCTAAGTGGAAGTATCGGAAAGTGGGCTTACACTTTGATTGAATACGATTTGGCTTATGAACCCCTAAGAGCTATGAAAGGCTAGATCATAGCCATCTTTATAGTTGATCACCACATAGACATCAGTTGGAGCTACAATGTTGCTATGATTGAAGTAATATTGTGGAAACTTTACTTTGATGGTTCATCTTGCAAAAATGGCCAAGGTATTGGAGTGGTTCTCGTGTCACCTAACGGAGCACACTTTGAGACCTCGGCTCGTTTAGAATTTCCTTCTACTAATAACCAAGCTGAATATGAGGCTTTAATACTAGGGCTTGAGTTGTTAGATTCCATTGGTGTTAAATAGGTCCATGCGTATGGTGATTCCCTGTTAGTGCTACAACAAGTAGCTAAGAGTGCTCAATGTTTTAATGGCTTGCTAAACAACTACTTGGATAAGTGCCTAGACATAGTTGCCACTTTTGATGACTTCAAAATTTCTCATGTGTCAAGAGAGGCCAATTCGATTGCAAATGATTTGGCTCAGCAAGCATCTGGTTACCAAGTCAGGAGAGGAAAATTTGTTGTATGGGAGAAGCCGGTGCTTGGTCTCACTGCTGAAGCCAGTGACTTCGGACAAGCGCACCCTCCGGTTTGGACCCCTCCGTCTGCCGGAGGCTACTGCGCGCCGAGGTCCCAGGACCGGAGTACTCTGCCCACCGAGGGGCCTGGTACGCCGGAGACCGTGAACCAAAGTCCTCCGCACGGTGAGGGCCTCCGAGAGTCCGGACCCTCCGGTAGAGGGCTTCGGCCTGGTACACTCTACACGGCCAGTCCGGCTAGACTTCGGCAGAGGCAGGAAGGGCTCGGGGGGCACCCCGAAATCAGTAGCCTCGAGACTTTTTCAGGGAGTGAGATAGCAAAACCTTCTGAAGCCCATAAGGGCGATTGGAGGATTCCAATCGTCCAGTATTTGAGAGACCCTGGCCAAAGGGTTGATCGGAAGGTTCGGCGACAAGCGTTTAAATTTCTGTTAATAGACGACACTCTATATCGCCGAACCATTGACGGAGTACTATTAAAGTGTCTAGACCACGAATGATCCCAGGTGGCTATAGGAGAAGTCCATGAAGGACTTTGTGGCACTCATCAGTGGGCCCAGAAAATGAGTTGGATGCTCAAAAGAGCGGGTTTCTACTGGCCGACTATGACTAAGGATTGTTTTAAGTATTATAGAGGGTGTGAGGTGTGTCAAAAGTTTGGCAATATTCAGTTAGCTCCTGCTTCATTACTCAACCCTATTGTCAAGCCATAGCCATTCCGAGGTTGTGGTTTAGACTTCATCGGCCAAATTCTCCCTCCTTCCTCAAAAGTGCATCCGTTCGTGTTGATGGCAACGGATTACTTCACCAAGTGGACTGAGGTCGTGCCTCTCAAGAATATGACTCACAACGAGGTACTTGACTTTATCTTGAAGCACATCATACATAGATTCGGCATTCCTCAAACTCTCACTACAGATCAAGGTAGCTCATTTGTTTCTAAAGAAGTGAGGGACTTCACCGAATATTATGGTATTAAGTTGATAAACTCTTCGCCCTACTATGCTCAGGCCAATGGTCAGGCCGAGTCTAGTAATAAAACCGTGATTAAGCTCATTAGGAAGAAAATCAAAGAGTTCCCTAAAAGGTGGCATGAAGTGCTCTCCGAGGCGCTATGGGTTCGTAGAATTGCAAAGCACGGTGCTACCAAAGTTAGTCCATATGAGTTGGTATATGAACAAGAAGTCGTTCTGCCTGTAGAAGTAGATCTTGGCTCTTTAAGAGTGTTAAAGCAAGATGGCTTATCGGTCGACGAGTATGAGGCTATTTTAAAAGACAATCTAGAAGAAGTGACCGATAAGAGATTGAGGGTTTTAGAAGCCATATAAGTAGACAAGAGGAGAGTAGCTAAAGCCTACAATAAGAAGGTCAAACCAAAATCGTTTCAAGTGAGTGACTTGGTTTGGAAGATGATTTTACCTTTAGGCACTAATAGTCCCAAGTTTGGTAAATGGTCACCTAGTTGGGAAGGCCCTTTCAAAATAGCCGAAATCGCTCCTGGCAATGCATATGTGTTAGAATCTCTATAAGGAGAGCGGTTTCGAAGAGCTTTGAATGGTAGATACGTGAAAAGGTATTTCCCAAGTGTGTGGCAAACAGCGTAAAGGGTGTCGAAAAAGTCAAGACTTACCGACTGTTGTGGAGTCGGAGGCAATGGGCTTTCCCGGTTGGCTCAGGCCCTAGTGGGCGTGCCAACACCTTAGACCATTTTCCACTTACCTAGGCCATGGGAGTGGGGGCATCGGTACCCAAGTTGGTAGTGGCCGATACAGGCCCATATCGTATTGGCCAGGCGTTGGAACTCACCAATGGGGTGTCGAGGTCATCCTCCTATAAAACAAAGGCGATCAGATGAAAGGAAGGCAATGGAAACAAAGCAAAGAGTAAGTTGAAGTGCCTACCATGGGTCCCACGTTAGCTTCACTTGGATGAAGCCGCTACTGGTATGTGGGATCGGAATGGCGACTAGAGGGGGGGTGAATAGGCGCCTCGACACTTCTTTCGAATGTGATGGCCTAATCGAATCACCCAACGCACCTCTAAGGATTCAAATTCAGGATCCAAATAATCAATACAATTTAAAGCTCAAACAGATTCAAATGCCTAAAAATAGCTTTGTTTCAAGATTCTTGAACAACAACAATCAAACACTCACTTTAGAGAACAAATTTCAGATTAACAAGTAGCTCAGGTTGTTTCAATTTCATCACAAATGTGTTTCATTCAAATCTGAAATTTTTCAGATGGTGAATAGTAAATGTAATATCAGCAAAGTGCATTTGTTAAACTTTGATTCAATATACAAGTTTCAAATTCAGATTCTCTTCAAATCAGCACATAACAAATCAGAACATGAATTGTATTAAGGCTCCTGAAACTTCAAATCTCTGATTATACAAATTCAGAATTCTTTGAAGAATCTTCTAAAAACAATACTATTCATAATCCGACAATAGCCAAAATATAGCAATTGATAATCAGCATATACATTAGAGATTCCTTAACTAAACAATTAGAAACCAGCACAAACAACTTCAGATTTCTTTGATGAATATTCCAGAAGACAACACTGTTCCTCAACCGATAGCAACTAAAACTTAACAGATTGTATTTGCATGATCACTATCCAGGATATAAACTTCAGGCAAACAGGATTGAAGACTAAACAGAATAATCTCAGAGACAAGTTCAGTTTTAAACTCAATTTCAGGTTTGAACATAGATCCAGAAATCACAGTTTGAAAAACAACTCAATTTGATATAATCAAATCAGCAGCTAAACTGAGCACAAACAATCAATATATTCTCAAACAACCTTTTGATTCAACCTGACTTAACACCTTCAGATTCAGACACAAATAGCATTGAGCAGAGATATAATCTCATTTCAATTCACAGATTTATATCAAATGATTTCTAGCAGATTACAATCAGTAATGATTCAGGAAAACTATTTCAACTTAGATGCCATTTCAGTTCAGAACAAGCACCTTAAACATTCAGCATTAGAAAACAGACATGACTGATTTCAAACTACAAAACAGTCCTAATCAACACATGAAATCAGACTAAACACAGATTCAATCACTAACATTTAGTGACTGAATTTTTACACAAACTGAACAACATTATGGAGAGGAAGTTCAGATAAGCAATTCAAGTCCAATGTGTAAACAGACATGTTCCTGGTTGTTTCTCAGATAGAAATACCATGAACAAGCAAGCTGTAACCAGGAAATCTCTGAGGAAGAAATTTTGAGGTTCTAATGATCAAGTACTGAAACTAACTCAAGACAACAATTAGACTCAACACCATTTCCTGAATCAGTACTCATTGTTCATTGTAATCTGATAGCTTTAGGAAAAATACTCAGATGATCTAACTATTTCTCATCAAACGAAAACAGCAGACACGGATCTCTCGGCAAAACTGATAGGCTCTATTCACGGTAAAAAAAATATCGCAGGAACGAGCACCCTCGGATGATCTGAAAAATCCTCACGCCATACTGTTTCTCATCACTCGATGCAATAGGAAAGGAAAATTTGGATGAGAAAAACAGTTCAGCACTAAAACATATCCAGATACATCACTTGGGATCAGCAAAAGAATTACTCAGACTCACAGAAACTTGATGCAAATTTCGAAAATGGAACATTCACAACTTGTACAACAGGTCATGTATAATCATCCACATCATGTTCCGTAGAAGAATTGCAAAAAAACAGGATCTCAAAATCGCATTCAGTAGATGTTTACCTCCAGCGCCAGGACATGTAGCTGTAGCAGATATTTGTCGGCAGCGCTGTGGATCATCCGGGAAAACAGCGGAGAACGAGAAAATTGGCTATTTGCCACTCTCAATACCGCGCTTCGCAAAAATGCCATTTTCGTCGTGTGATTCGCAAAAATGCCATTTTCGTCATAGGAACCTTAATTTTCCTGCCATTCCACCCTTTTATATATTTTTAAAATTCTTTTGCTGTTTTTTGTCATGGGAAAGGACTAATTTGCCCCTACCTAAATTTGCGTGACCTCATACCATCTGTGAGCAGAGATACAGATCATCATACATCAGTATGAAACAACTACAAGATCACACACCATGAGCATAGCTATATATCACACCAAAAATTGTTCATTCTTGCTCCTTTCTTGAGTGTTGACAGCGTCTAGATGGCGGCCGTGGCGAGTGTTGGGGGAGGCAGCAAGCGGAGGGTGGCAGCGGCAAGCTGAGGGCTGCGGCGGCGCACAGTGGCAGCGCACGGAGGACAGTGGTGTTTGCAGTGGCTAGCGGAGGGTTTGATCGGTGCGCACACAAGCGTTCTCCATTCACCAACGAACGATGATACAAGGTCAGGGATAAATTAGTCTTTTCCCATGACAGAAAACAACAACAAAAATATAAAAATGCATAAAAGGTTGGAATGGCAGGAAAATCAAAGTTCTAACGAAGAAAGTGGTATTTTTGCGAAACGCACGATGAAAATGGTATTTTTGTGAAGCGCACTATTGATAGTGGCATAAAGCCAATTTTCTCGCGGAGAACTATTCACCGTATTGTTTATCGCAGGAAGCAAGCACTCGGTGGTTCAAACATTGCTGGAGAAAACGAAATTGATAACTTGTTTCTTTGAATGTTCTAGATGATCAACTCTGATCGGCCAGCAGGGGATATTTATCACAACAGCTCCACCTTCTAGAAGGCAATTTTACAACCAGCCCCCTAGAAAGACCCAAAATACAAAACTGAAAATAAAAACTGAAAAATATCCTTTCACACTAGACCTCTCTTTAAAATATTTTTAGAATATATATATTCCAAAAATATTCTAAAAAGTACACACTAAGACAATAAAAAATTTTAACTAACACATGACTCAATTTTATTGAATTAGTAAAAACGATAAACGTTTCGACGGTTTTCAACAAAAACCGACAAAGCCTTCTCGTCCCTTTGACTCGTGTCACCGCTTTGCGACTCCGAGCACCAGCAAGCCACTTCCGCTTTCGATCCCCTCAAGCTGCCAGAATGCTTGTCCTGGCCTCCCTCTCGCGAACACAGTCGACATGCCGTCGCAGTCAGCCGTCCGTCCGAGTCTCGCTCCGTCTCTTCGTGCACTCTTGAGATCTTCCCAAACTTCGCCCGGCCTCCTTGATCCTTGGCATCAAGCTCCCCGCTCGACCCTCGATCACCCGCCGTCGACAGTCGGTCAGCATCTCCACCCTGCACAAAAAAGACAAGCCAAAACAAGAATGAAACGCACTGCTGAAACCCTCGACGGCCACACCTTTACTCCACATTGAAACCCACGATGCACTCCACATACTCTCGACCACTCAATCGCTCAGACGCTCGTCCTTATCAATCACTCATCATCCATACCGAATCCACCCTTGGTTTCTCACAGTAAAGAATTGAAGGGCGGTTGAAAACATGCTCCTTCAGCTCACTCCACCATTGATAGAAGACAGAAAGGTTGCTGGGCAAGCCGCCTGTTGGTGGAAAATATTTCATCCTCCAAAAATTAAGGAAGCCTCAACATCAATACAATCAGAAGAAATGAAGTCAGAAGCATTGGTCTTCGAAGATCCTAAAAGAATCAATGATTCTCTATATTCAGAGCTCTCTACAGCGAAGGCCTTCGTCGAGGCCTCGGCGTGACGAAGCCTTCCAAAGCCTCTTTACCCAAAGGGGTACTGCCAGCAAAGATAGAAGAATTATCTTCTCACTGATTAGATTAACCTTTTACCCTTTTAACCATACAAAGAATATTAAACAATATCTTTTAAGTTGGTTGTAATTAGAGGGTAAAGGGGTCTTTTCCCAATGTATTCCATCTATAAATACCCCTCTTCGCTCTATAAAGGGTATCGGATACTCAGATATTCAATACACACTTCAAACTATCTCAAGCTATTATCCAACTCGGAGGCTTGGAATAGTCTTCTTAAACAAACACTTCGTTTGTTAGTCTTTCAAGTTCTTTAAACCTATTAGCATAATCTTTTACGCCAATAGTTGGTGTCGTCCATGGGGAACCTAGTACAAAAACTTCGTTCTCTACCAATTCTTTCCTAGAGCCATGCCTCCTAAACGGAGCCTAGGCATTAGTCCTCTCCGGACATCTTCTCAGACCTCTGGGTTGAGATCTTCGAACACCATTGAGGTCGGAGGACCCTCTATGGTCCCCCCACCTCAAACTCCTGAAGTAAATACTCTTCCTCGACCATACGGAGCCCCTCTTGTGGCTCTGTCCGTACTCCGAACTGACAGAGCCCCTCATGTTGCTCCGTCCATGCTCTGAACTGACTTCTTCAGTTCTCAAGACACGGAGGTCCCCTCCGGAAGAAACGAAGACCATCCTGATGACGTGGCGACCTAGATGGCTCGTCTTCAGGCTGAAGTAGGAATATGGATGCAGGAAGCTGCCAACAGGTTTCGCCCTTAGGCTTGCCCTGTCATCCCAAAGGTGCCTCAAGACGACGGCCCTATCTACTATCCCGAAGCCTCCGAGATTTAGAGAAGCACTGAGAATGCTTGTTTCGATGATGAATCTCCGCTACACCCAGACTTGCAAAAGGTGCACTTTGACCCCAAATTTGGAACTTCGAAGTTGTGCAAGTACTACAGAGAGCAAGATCCCAGTGAATTATCCCGCTCTTATGCTTTGGCAATTGAAGCCAGCGAAGGGGTGCGAAACACAATGGCGAAGTGTTTCCCCCTTGCGCTTGAAGGAGTTGCTTTGCGTTGGTTCTAGTCCTTGAAACCAGGATCGATTAGATCCTGGGAGAAGTTGAGGAAGAAGTTTGTGAGCAATTTCCAAGGGACCTTCATGCCCCCTATGTCTACGAGGAGTCTTTTTATGTGAAGCAGCAACCTAGAGAAACTCTACATCATCCGTTGTTGATGCAGCATGGGAAGGAGTCACGAACGTAGGCCTCCTCGATAAGCTTCACCAGAAGCATATTTCCTCAGTAGCTTAGCTAATGTCCTACTTCGAGGAATATGTTAGGTCAGAAGAAGGATGGCTTCGAAGGATGGCTTTGTCTTCGCCAACCATCCTTCAAGAAGTCAAACTTGAGGTGAAGACTTCAACTCCACCATAGGTGTACCCCTTCGACAACAACCAGCATGAAGGACGAAGAGGACGCAAGCATCCTCGCTGCGAGGTTTTAAACATCGCTCCCTCTTCTTCGAAATTGCCACCTAAAAATCCACTGGCTCAGCGAAACAAGGTCAACAGCTGGAAGCCACCAGGGAAGCCAGCTGGCTGAGGCCAGGCCTTCTTCTACTGTGTACATGGAAAAAACCGAAGCCATGCTACCGACGCATGCATGTCCATACTAGATATGCAGAGCGAATATCTCGAGAGGAGTTCCGGTCGAGGCACTACTGACCAAGCCCCTCCTATGACATGTCTGGAGCCAGTGCAAACTGTTGGACGTGTGGACAACTTCGAAGCCCCAAGACAACCTTCGTTGGCCAGTGTTATGCCACCTCCAAAGTTAGAGGACAATCAAGACCGCGGTAAGCGGGTAGTCCTCCCCATTTCTAGAGGAGGGACCCTAGGCGGCATATCGAAGCGTCACCGGAGAGAATACGTCCGTGAAGTAGAGCATATTGGGACCTCATCGTCGGCTGCTAAAATGCCTGAGTGGTCTCACATGCCCTTATCCTTCTCCGCAACTGAAGCAGACAGTATTAAATTCCCTCAAGTGGACCCTCTTGTTATTACAGCTGACATTGCAGGAACAGATGTCCGAAGAGTGTTGGTTGATGGCGGAAGTTCCGCAGACATTATCTTCATCCAAACCTTTGAGCAATTTTGCATTCCGCGGAGGCATTTACTTCCAACAGCTCATCCGCTTCAAGGCTTCGCAGTCCCTCCTATCGATGCCCTCGGCCAAATAGGCCTCGAGGTCGCCTTCGGAGAGGGGCTCCTAGCTAGATCGAAGGAGGTGATTTTTGATGTCATCAACGCCCCTTACGCTTATAATGTTATCTTTGGAAGGGGAATGCTAAATCAATTCAGAGTTGTGGCGCATCACAATTATTTGTGCCTAAAAATGCCTACGCAAGGAGTTCTTGCGGTCCTCAGCGACCAAGCTGCGACACGGAGGACTGAGTATGGCCATGGTCCACCTCTTAATCCTAGGCATATAAGTAATGTATAGGATCATTCGGAGGAGGCCTCCACATCAACTGACCCCTCGGAGATCTCCTCCCTCAAGCCAAGCCCCAAAGGTGAAATTATAACGAAGATCATTGTCAAGGACAGCAAAGAATATCCCATACAGTTTGGCAAGGAACTGCCTCCGGAAATTGCCACTTCATTGGAAGAAGTAATTAAAGAAAATATGGATGTCTATGCCTAGTCTAACGAATATATTCCCAGAGTCGACCGAAGCATTATCGAGCACAGCCTACTCGTCAACCCAAGGGTTTGACCTGTTCGCCAGGGTCTCCACAAATTGTCGACAGAAAGGGCGGACCTTGACAAAGCAGAGGTGGAGAAGTTGTTAAAGGCCGGGATCATTAGAGAGGTGGCCCACACGGAGTGGTTAGCCAACCCCGTCTTTGACAAGAAAAAGGCCTCCGGCAAGTGGCGCATGTGCATTGACGTAACATCCTTGAATAAAGCATGCAAACATGACCCCTACCCCATTCCCCGGATTGATCAACTTGTCGACTCCACTGCCGGCTCTGAGCTTTTAAGCTTCCTCGACGCGTATGAGGAGCCATGTTGAAGAACATGGGCCTCATGGCTCTAGATGTGATGAGTGATTGTCAACGGAAGTCAAAGAGGACATGAAGAGAAGAGAAGACCTGCTGTGTCTAGGCCGCATGTGACTCAGGTACACGGGGCAGCGAGCGAATGTCGGGCAGAGGGGTCGCGAAGTCGGGCTGGCCCAATCCGAGTACATGGGCTAGGAGCAGCAGAGAATCCACTAGGATGTTGACCGGGATTTACTTAGGTACACGGGCGGTGAGCGATTGCCGGGCTGAGAGAGCTGCGGAGTCGGGCCGGCCCAATCCAGGTACCCGGTGCAAAGATGGTGGATGCTTTGTCAGTTTCGGCGCAAAACTGACGACCGCTGATCTCGGATCTGACCATTCTGAACTGAAGCCGTAATCGCTACGAAAGCTCCGCTTCAGGATAAGTTATCTATATTTAGGATATTACTATTTTGCCTTTACGCCCACAGTCTGTCAGTCGAGTTTGTAAAAATATCCTAAGGGCATTTTGGTCTTTTCCATGTTATTTCAGCGTTTGTAAAAACCCTAAGGGTCTTTTGGTATTTTTCCTAGGCTATTAGGGTGCCTATAAATAGGGCCCCAATCCCTAGGGTTAGGGTTAACTCACTTAATGACAAATTTGAGTTCACTTTCTCCACGGTTTGTTCTTGTTTGTCCCTCATTCCGTGGTTTGTGCGCTGGAGGTTATTTAAGTTTGGTACTATTTTGTTTGCATGGCTGTGTGTGTGATGGAGTGTTTCTTGCATTAAATCTCTGATGTGCTTGTCTCGAGGGAGTTCAGAAGAGCTGTAGTGCTGCAGACTAGCCTGCAAGCTAGGCGCTAAGCTTTAGTTTTTTATTCTCTGGTTTCTCTCGATTTTCTCCATCCATAATATTTCTCTGCCGTAGGCTTCTTTTTAGTTCATAGCTCTGCTAGCCGGCTATAGTCCTGCAAAGCAGCAGCATAGCTTCTTAGCTAGTAGAGAGCCTAGACTCTAGGTTTGTGCATGTGGTGTAGTCTTCCAGGAGTAGCTGCACGCACAGAGAGCATTCCAAGTTGAGCAGTGTGGCAGGATGATGTGAAGGTGCTTTCAACGCATTAAATTGATTCAAGTTGTTTTAGTGTTTTTTGTCGAGGCAACATTATACCGAGCAACAGCTGCAGACTTCGCTAGCGAAGCTTGTGAGGTCAACCTCACAACGTGCTCAGAATCGCTTAGCTCAGCAGAGAGGCTTCACTGCCTCGGTAAGCTTCGGAAAACGGACTTCGTCGTTAACGAAGTAGGCTTCGGTGCATCTCATCTCAGGCTTTGATTTTTTCAAAGCAGGCTTCAGCACATGGTAGACTTCGAAGCTGAAGTCTAACTTCTCTGAAAAGCGGCATGCTTCGCTTGTTCATTTCAAACTTTGTTTTGTAGACTTCAAACAAGAGGCTATATCTAAACAGTATTCTTCGTCTCGTTTTGCGTGCTTTTAAGTATATGTTTCTTATGATGATTCATGAACTGCACATGGTTTGAATGATCTGTTAATCTGCCTTTCAACACTGTGTTGGTGTCTTTTCTTTTAGGACACCGGTCGTTTTTAGGCTAGAATTTTTTAGTCACCTGTGAACTGTTTGTTGAGATGCATTGGATGTTGGGTCAAGGCTCGGCTCTATCAGACCTACCGGTGTGAATATGAAAATTTCACACAGAAGCCGGGTGAATCTATTGAAGCCTTGTTTGGTCATTTTCAATCGATCATCAACAAGCTTCGGGCCAACAAGGCCGAGCGAGTTCAGCTGGTCTCAGATCATGAGCAGGCGCTCAAGGTTCTCCATACCTTGGACCGTAAGATCTGTAAGATCAAGGTATCCTCTATCATTGAGAGAACCTCTTATGATACCTTGACAATTTTAGAGTTGTTCAGCAAGCTCAAGGCGATAGAGGTTGGTATCCAGTTGAGATCAAATCTCACTGGCTCTGGATCAAAAACCCTGGCCCTTGCTACACCTTCTGCTGACCCCTCCTCCGTGAGCTGTGTTGGGTTCTCCTTGATGTCTATCACTGAGGACCAACTTGAGTCACTAGGAGATGATGATTTGTGTCTGTTTAACAACCGGGTGCGTCGTGTCTATGATAAGCGAATGTTCAAAAGACACGACACAAAATCCAGATGCTTTGAGTGTGGTGATCTAGGTCACTTCATCGCCGACTGCCCCAAGTGCAATGGTCACAAGAAGGGTACCGGTGGTGGCTCCTACGAATCCGGTAAGCTCGAAAGCTCCTCCTTCACAAAGGGCAAGCCCAAGACAAGATTCTTCAGAAAGGCCCTTAAGAAGCGAGAAAAGGCCTTCTTCGCCGAGATGGAGAGAAGCTACTCCAAGCGGTCTTCGTCTTCTTCCTCTTTATCAAGCTCAAGCGATGAGGAGATCATGATCAGGAAGGGGAAGGACAAGGATGATCCGGTGGGCCTCTGCTTCATGGCATTCGGGGACAGGCCGAAGAGCCGCTCACATCACCACCGAAGATCCCGCAAGAGCTTCTTCTCAATGGCTCTTGGGGATAAGGAGGAGAAGGGCTCCCCCGACAACTCCGACGATGATGATGATGAAAAGGTATCTTTCTATGAACAAGAAGTCGTTGATTTACTTGAAGAGAACCGTCAGGAGTTAAGATATCGAGAGAAACTGCTTAGAGGGGCTAAGAAGAGGATAGATGAGCTTGAGAGTGAGCTTGCCGTGGCCAACGGTAGGATTAAGAGTCTATCTTCTTTTCCTTGCTTGGGTGGTAGCAGTGAGTGCCCAAATTGTGAGGTGTTACTGTGTGACCTGACGACTCTGAAGTCCAGGTACACAAAGAGGGTAGATGAGAGGGACGCTTTGGCCACTGAGCTTGAGAGCGCTCAGCTGGAGCTAAAAGATGCTCATGCCACTGTCGTCGTGCCCTGTGTTGATTTCCCATCGCATATAGCTAGTTTAGCTGAGCTGAAAGCCAAGGGTGATGAGCAGTTGGGTGAGTTGGAGAGAGTCAGAGCTGAGCTAGAGCAGACTAGGCTAGAGCTTGCAACATTGTCAGTTCCACCCACTATTTGTGAGAACTGCTTGTCTCTTAGATTGGAGTTGATCAAGCTGAAAGCTGAGAAGTCTGTCCAAGTTGATAGAGAGTGTGAGACCTGCTTGTCTCAGGTGGAGGTTCTAGCTTCCTTGAGAGAGGAGCTAGCTGATATTCAGAATGAGAATTTTAACCTCCATCAGATCCTGAGTTGGGTGAGTGCCAGAGAGCCACAGCTCGGCATGATGATCCAACAGTTTAAGAAGTAGGATGGGTTTGGGGTAGGCTACAACTATACCAAGGCTGACTTTGAGAATGCCATTAGCCGAGCACTGGAGTGGAGTAAGATGACTCCTGAACAGAGATATCCCAAGACTCACTCCACTAAGTCTTTCTAGGTTAATCATCCCAAGGATGGAGTGTTTCAAGAGCAGCCTAAAGCTCCACCCAAGAAGCCCATTTGGGTCCCAAAGCCCAAACATCTCCACCCTTCTCTAGACTCTCTACTTAGACCCTCTCACACCAAAGAGTCTACACCCAACACCACCAAGCCCAAGAACCACAAGCCTCAACCACATCCCAAGAAGCCCACCTACCATTGTGAGTACTGTTAGAGAGACGGGCATCTTGAGGAGTTTTGCTTCAGGACGAAGCAGGTTGAGAGAGCAGAGAGAGCTCGTGGTGGGCAAGAGCAGTTCTACCAGCAGGGTGGTAGACTGAGAGTTCCTCGACACGGGGAGAGGCTAGAGGCCAGGCTACGTCATGTAGGTGGTGGTAGAAGAGACAGCTTTCATGCCTGTGCTCCGAAGGGTGGTGTTCGCTCTGGCAGAGCTCCAGGTCATTTTGGATGCGGCTCTAGACCTTGTGGCCGAGACTTTAGGCAGAACCAAGGACCACACTTTAAGCCGCGCTTTGGTCTAGACTCTTACGATGCTTTTTGCTTTCCTTCCTTTGAGCATATTTCTCGACACCGGTTTATCTCTTTTGCTAAACCTGGTGCCGGACCATTTGCTCCCTCTTATGGCCACTGATCGTGCAGGATCGAGGACTGGAGGACGTGTGGATCATGGATTCAGGATGCTCTCACCACATGATGGGACATCGTAGATGGTTCTCCAGCCTCTCTCCCCCGAGCTCCAAGGAATACATCACCTTCGGGAATAGTGGTCAAGGGAAGGTACACAACATTGGCTCAATTCACATCTCTGACCATTTCTCTTTGAATAATGTTGCTTTGGTTGGGAATTTTAACTTCAATTTGATTTCTATTTCGCAACTTCTTGAGGATGGTTTGGAGGTTCGCTTTAAGAAGGGCATGTCTTTTGTGGTTGATTCTAGAGGGTCTTTGGTTTGCCAGATCTTACCCTTCAGTAAGGTTTTTCGAATTGACTTCTCTAGTTCTTTTGGCCCTTCTCGTTGTTTGATTGTTGAATCCTCCTCTGAGCTCTAGAAGTGGCATAGGAGGTTAAGCCATTTGAGTTTTGATCTGCTAGTCAGATTGAGCTCTATGAACCTCATCCAAGGATTACCCAAGCTTAAGATGGAGAAGGATCTAGTTTGCCATCCCTGTCATCACAGAAAAATGTTTGCCGCTTCTCACTCACCTTACTCAGGTGATGACTTCGTACCTAGGAGAGCTGTTACACATGGACATTGTTGGTCCAGCTCAGGTACGCTCAGTCGGTGGGAAGTGGTACACGCTTGTGATAGTTGACGATTTCTCTCGATTCTCATGGGTTTTCTTCTTGGAGTCTAAGGATGAGATTTTTCAGTTTGTTCATGACCTGATTTTGAAGCTGAAGAACGAGAACAATGGTCGGATGCGAGCAATTCTCTCTAACAACGGCTCTGAGTTTAAGAACTCTCAATTCGTCAGTTTCTGTAGTGATCAGGGTCTTGATCATCAGTTTTCTGCTCCTTACACTCCCTCACAGAACGGCGTTGTGGAACAAAAGAACCGCACGCTAGTCGAGATGGCCAGGACGATGCTCGATGAGCACATGACTCCTAGGCGCTTTTGGGCTGAAGCCATGAACACGGCTTGCTATCTGGCCAACTGCATTTTTCTTAGAGCTTACTTAGGTAAGACTTCATATGAGTTGCGGTTTGGTAGATAGCCCAAGGTGAGCCACTTGCGAGCGTTTGGCTGCAAGTGCTTTGTGCTCAAGAAGGGAGGGCATTTGGACAAGTTTGAGTCTCGTTGCTGGGATGGAGTTTTTCTTGGTTATGCTTTGCATTCTCGAGGTTTCCTTGTTTGGAACCTCAACTCCCAGCAGCTTGTCGAGACTTGTGAGGTTTCTTTTGATGAGTCCTTGCCTTCCTTGACTCCTTCTTTTGAGCTTTCTAGAGATGATGAGCTTGGAGAGTCCATCTTCGAGGAAGATGATGACGTTCCTGCTGTCGATGAGGGTGGACCTTCTACACAGCCTACAAAACCCACACCTTCTGAGACTTCGACTGAGGACGAGGGCGGACCTCTGGTCACTTCTTCCACTTCAATCGAGCCCCCTCAGTCGAGTCCAGAAGTGCCAGCTGCTGACTCCGGTGAGGTGACTTCAGATCACCTAGGATCCCAAGCAGTTCAGCATGATCACCCCTCAGAGCTCATCATCGGTGATCTTTCTAAGAGAACATTGCGCTCTTCTGTTGACTCGCTTGTTGCATTCGCTGAGTCTGCGTTTGTTGCATCTTTTGAGCCCAGAGACATTTCTCATGATCTTTCTGGTTCGAATTGGATTAATGCCATGCAAGAAGAGCTTGAGAACTTTGTCCGCAATCGGGTTTGGACACTGATTGAGCTGCCACCCAGATGCAACCCCATAGGCACCAAGTGGGTGTTCAAAAACAAGCAAGGTGAAGATGGGGTTGTGGTGCACAACAAAGCTTGACTAGTTGCCCAGGGTTTTTGCCAGAAAGAGGGTATTGACTTTGAGGAGACTTTCGCCTCTGTTTCCCATCTTGACTCCATTCACATTCTCTTAGTTGTTGCCGCTTCGAAGGGTTTTAAGCTTTTTTTAAATGGATGTCAAGAGTGCTTTTCTGAACGGGTACATAGAGGAGGAGGTCTATGTTAGGAAGCCCCCCGGTTTTGAGAACCCTAAGTTTCCTCGACATGTTTTTAAGCTGCAGAAAGCTTTATACGGTCTGAAGCAAGCCCTAGAGCTTGGTATGACCGGTTGAAGCAATTTTTGATGGGGAAGGGCTTTGTGATGGGTTCTGTGGACAAAACTCTTTTCTTACTCAGAGATGGCTCAGACTTCTTGATTGCTCAGATTTACGTGGACGATATTAACTTTGATGGTTCTACTGATATGCTTGTGTCCAAGTTTTCTGAGAAGATGCATAGTGAGTTTGAGATGAGCCTCATGGGTGAGCTCAAGTATTTCCTAGGACTCTAGATCAAGCAGACCAAGGACGACATATTTATCCACCAGAGTAAGTACACGCAGGACATGTTGAAGAAATTTGACTTTGGTGGAGAGCTGAAGCCTCAGATGACCCCAACGGGTACATCTGGGGGCCTGGACAAGGACGAGAGCGGCATCAAGGTCAACGAGAGAGAGTATCGAGGCCAGACATATAGTTTGCCGTGGGACTGTGAGCGCGCTTCCAGTCTTCACTACGTGCGTCTCATCGGCAGGCTATCAAGCGCATTTTCAAGTACCTTACCTATGCGCCCGATCTAGGTCTTTATTATTCAGCATCATCGTCTCCTTATTTATCTGGCTTTTCGAACGCTGACTTTGGTGGGTGTCGGTTGGATCGCAAGTCGACTTCCGGTACTTGCCAGTTTCTTGGTTCTTCTCTTGTCTCTTGGTCTTCTCGAAAGCAGTCTGGAGTTGCGCTTTCTACCACTGAGGCTGAGTATGTAGCTGCGGCTAGCTGCTGCTCACAGTTGGTTTGGATGATTTCCACATTGCGAGACTTTGGGTTGTTCTTTCCTACCAGAGTTCCTCTATTTTGTGACAGCACCAGTGCGATTAGTGTAGGGAAAAACCCTTGTCTCCATTCAAAAACCAAACACATTGATGTGCGCTTTCACTTTTTGAGGGATCAATATGAGAAAAGTGTCATTGACCTTGTTCATATTGATACCCATAGTCAGTTGGCTGACATTTTCACCACACCCCTAAATCAGTCTACTTTTGAGCGTTTGCGAGGGGATTTGGGTGTTGTGTATCCTTTTTAGGATATTTTTAGTCACTTTTCTTTCTACTTTACTCTTTTCTTGAGTTTTTTGTGTGTGTTCATATCATGCATATTCACGTATCACACTTTGATCTTGCTTCTGTTATATGATTGATCTGCTTTACTTATTCTAGCTAGTACATGCTTTTGATTACTTGACGCTGATCATGTTTTGCTTCAGTCCACATGATATGTCTGATATCTGTCATATGCATGGCTTTTATGCTTTAAAATTGAAAAATGATCACCATTGCTTCTGGTAACTAGCATGTGTAGGCTGAATGCTTTTGCTATCTGTTACATGCCTTGTAGCTAGATCCTTACTTAGATGCAGATATGCAACTTGGACATCTTTATGCTTTAACATGGAAATGTGCTATAAAAAATGATAAAAAATCAAACAAAAATGAAAAATCCATGCCTTTCTATCCATAATTTGAAAAGATCTAGGTGGGTTTGCTTTGTCGCATTGCATTGTTTGGACTGCTTACCATAGCACTTTGGTATGAACTAGGACAGTGTAGTGTATGCCAAGACCAATGACTTAAGCTTTTGATGGTCCAGTTCTGGCCTAGGCTTGACTTGGTCGGTTGGCATAAGGTTTGACATGCAAATAACCCCTAGCAAAAATGTAAAAGGAAAAAGAATAAAGCTTGAAAATTAAAAAGATAACAAGTTTGCTGAAGCACTTTGTTCTAGACAATGCTTATCTTGGTAGATATCAGTTAGTTTTTGCATCTCATGCTTTACATTGCTTGTCAACTAGAAAATGTGGTGATGCTTTTGTTTGAAAAAAAAATTGAAAAATACGTGCTAATGACTTTCTTTAGATATCGTCTGTTGCACTAATCATGTCATGTGTCTTAGACAGTATGTCTTTTGCTATACATGTTAGATGTTTTAATTGTAGTCAATCATATCTGAGAAGCATACTTTCTACACTCCACCTGCACTCCAGTTGCATTCATTGCTTTTTTTGAGGAGGAGCTGCATTTCAGGGGGAGTTTGTGTCTGTGTCTCTTTAGAGTGCATTTTAGTCTCGCTTGATGAGTCCATTTGTCACCAAGGGGGAGAAATTTTGGGTTACTCGATCTTTTAGAAGAGTTTAGGGGGAGTTTTGGCTTTCCCTGGGATTTGTTTCAGGGGGAGTTTTTGTCCTGTTTGTCCTTACTCTTTGGATATCCTTGTTGATAATTCTGAGATTGCACTCATATTTGAGTCTTTATTTTTGGTTGACCATTATGACCGCTTTCTTGCTTTTGTTCGGCTTTTGGTCATTAGGGTTAAACTTTTATTTTCTTCTTTTTTGTTTTCTTGTGCTGTGTTTTTGTGTTTCCACATGTGCTTGCAGGTACTGGAGAGCTGATAAAGAGAAGTGTTGACAATGCACTCATCAAGGGGGAGATTGAGGAGCCATGTTGAAGAACATGGGCCTCATGGCTCCACATGTGATGAGTGATTGTCAACGGAAGTCAAAGAGGACATGAAGAGAAGAGAAGACCTGCTGTGTCTGGGCCGCATGTGACTCAGGTACACGGGCAGCGAGTAACTGTCGGGCAGAGGGGCCGTGAAGTCGGGCTATCCCAATCCGGGTACATGGGCTAGGAGCAGCAGAGGATTCACTAGGCTGTTGATCGGGATCGACTCAGGTACACGGGCGACGAGCGATTGCCGGTTGAGAGAGCTGCGGAGTCGGGCCGGCCCAATCCGGGTACCCGGTGCAAAGACGGTGGACACTTTGTCAGTTTCGGCACAAAACTGACGACCGCTGATCTCGGATCTGACCATTCTGAGGCGAAGCTGTAATCGCTACGAAAGCTCTGCTTCAGGATAAGTCATCTGTATTTAGGAGTTTACTATTTTTCCTTTAGGCCCACAGTCTGTCAGTCGAGTCTATAAAAATATCCTAAGGGCATTTTGGTCTTTTCCATGTTATTTCAGCGTTTGTAAAAACCCTAAGGGTCTTTTGGTATTTTTCCTAGGCTATTGGGCTGCCTATAAATAGGGCCCCAATCCTTAGTGTTAGGGTTAACTCACTTAATGACAAATTTGAGTTCACTTTCTCCACGGTTTGTTCCTTTTCGTCCCTCGTTCCTGTGAGCGCCGCCGCTAGTGTGGATTGTCTATTCTTCATGGTTTCTTTTTAGCCATCATACTCCTCACTATGGTTTGATATCTCGGTTGCATCGTTATGGGTGCTTGTGTTTGATCTTTATATGCGAAGGCTTAGACCCTGCTATTCCGTGGTCTGTGCGCTGGAGGTTATTTAAGTTTGGTACTATTTTGTTTGCATGGTTTTTTGTGTGATGGAGTGTTTCTTGCCTTAAATCTCTGATGTGCTTGTCTCGAGGGAGTTTAGAAGAGATGCAGTGCTACAGACTAGCCTACAAGCTAGGCGCTAAGCTTTAGTTTTTTATTCTCTGGTTTCTCTTGATTTTCTCCATGCGCAATGTTTCTCCGCCGTAGGCTTCTTTTCAGTTCATAGCTCTGCTAGCCGGCTGCAGTCCTGCAAAACAGCAGCATATCTTCTCAGCTAGTAGAGAGCCTAGACTCTAGGTTTGTGCATGTGGTGTAGCCTTCTAGGAGTAGCTGCACGCACAAAGAGCATTCCAAGTTGAGCAGCGTGGCAGGATGATGTGAAGGTGCTTTCAACGCATTAAATTGATTCAAGTTGTTTCAGTGTTTTTTTGTCGAGGCAACATTATACCGAGTAGCAGCTGCAGACTTCGCTAGCGAAGCTTGTGAGGTCAACCTCGCAACGTGCTCGGAATCACTTAGCTAAGTAGAGAGGCTTCGTTGCCACGGTAAGCTTCAGATAACAGAATTCGTCGTTACCGAAGTAGGCTCAACTTTAAGTTCACCAATAATATTGCGGAGTACGAAGGAATTCTATTGGGGCTTCGCAAGGCGCGTGCACTTGGTGCTACAAGAGTTGTTATAAAAATAGATTCCCAAATTATAGCAGGACACATTGATAAAAGCTTTCATGTTCGGCATCCACAACTTGCTAAATATTTGGAAGAAATCTACAAGACCTAAGCAGCATTTAAAGGGATTTCTGTCCGGAGCATTCCACGAACCGATAACTTGCAAGCAGACATCTTGGCATAAGTTGCAGCCGAGGCCCTAGACATCCTAGAAGGGGCTTTTTTATGAAAAGATTGCCTCCCCTTCGGTGCCCCAACTCCCTCCTGCTGAGGTATTTTGCATACTAAGCACCGATTGGTAGAGCCCAATTATGAATTTATTGCAAGACGAAGCCAATTTGCCTAAAGGCCCAAAGCTGTCAAGA
Organism: Zizania palustris; assembly: GCA_019279435.1. NCBI lineage: Eukaryota > Viridiplantae > Streptophyta > Magnoliopsida > Poales > Poaceae > Zizania > Zizania palustris. Next base: position 38,488,331 of record JAAALK010000288.1, read on the forward strand.
TTACAGTTAAGGGTGCATAACTATCATATTATCAACGGTATTTTATACAAGACCGGAGTCTGTTCTCCCCTGCTCCAATGTATTTCCCAAGCCGAAGGCCAAGACATACTCCGAGAAATTCATGAAGGTCTATGTGGTAGCCATCTTGCTCCTCGGGCTTTACCAGGCAAAACACTTCGCCAAGGGCTCTATTGGCCTACAATAGTAGCTGATGCGGAGGCATTAGTTCGCACTTGCCAGGGTTGTCAATGGATGGGAAGACGGATTCATCGCCCACCAACACCTCTTCAAGTTATCACTCCGGTGTGGCCAATGGCCCGGTGGTGGATGGACCATATTGGCCCCTTCCCAATGGCAAAGGGCAGCCTAAAATTTGTTGTGGTAGCGATTGAGTATTTTTCTAAGTGGGTTGAAGTCGAATCCCTCACCACTATCACTTCCAAGAATGTGCAAAAAAATTCTAGCAAAATATTATTTGCAGATTCAGAGTGCCTAGGCAGCTGACAATAGACAATGACACTCAGTTCGATGCCGAACCTTTAAGAGAGTTCCGCGAAGGTCTTGGTATTCAAATGTTCTTTGCAGTTGTCCGTCATCCCCAATCCAATGGAGTCGTCGAGTGAGCTAATGGTAATATCTTGTTAGGCCTGAATCGAAGAATAGTAGGATTTGAGGAACATAGTGAGGTTTGTCACTATGATTCAAGGTAATGATGAGTGATTGACAGGGTATTGTCATGAGTTTGTGTCTGGGTGTTTTGGATATGTGTTGTGTGTCTGTGTTCATCTCGTGTGTGCAGGCTTGAGTTACTCGTCAACTGTCGATGGCAAAGGATCAGGGTTAGACGGGGGGAGTCTAATGCCAGATGGTCGAGGGTGTCAGTCGAAGTCGAGAGTGGACTCAGTTGTACGCATAGAGGTTGAACATGACGTAAGTTGAAGGTTGATCAAGACGAAACGTCGATCGAGTCAGCGAAAGGGAAGCCAGTTCAAGTGACAAGGCGGCTCGAGGAATCGAGAGCGGGAGAGACTTGCTGGTGATCGAGTTCGCAGACTGACGACAGTCGTCGACGATCAGGGGAGGCTTTGTCAGTTTTTGCTGAAAACCGTCGAAACATTAAATGTTTTTAATACAATAAATAGGAGTTTAGTTTTTGTTTAAATATTTCAGTTTTATATTGTAATCTTTTAGTATATTTTTTAGAATGGTCTTATTCTAAAAATATATTGAAAGTTGAGTCTTATTGTAATTTTGTTTTTGAGTCAATTAGGGGTTATTTTCAGGATAGTTTCATTCTAAAAATTCTGAAGGGTTCTTTTGTAAAAGAGGCTATCTAGAATGTCCTTTTTTAAAGGGGCCTTCTTCTTCAAGCTTCGGCCGGCAGAGAGGAGGGGAATGAAAACAGAAAAATGATACCAAATACTGCTGTTCAATCTGTGTCTCAACTGTGAAGATTTTGGCTCTTTTCTGGTTGTTTTCGGATGAGCTACAGCAGCCAGGTTTTGGCTGGATGTGCTACAACGTGGAAGGTGTCTTGCCGAATATCTATGGAAGCAAGTTTGGACTGCAATAGCCAGTGGTTCTTCCCTGATGAGCACTAGGAACTTTTCTCTATAGAAGCCAGGAAGTTTTGGATCTGCTACAGCGATTGTGAGTACAAGATTTTTTCTCTACAATTTCTAGCAAAAGCTACAGTGGTGCCACTTCTCACGGGTACTGTAGCAATCTGAATCATTGTGCATACTTTTGTTCTCAAGGTTGATTTGTGGTTTTTGTTTGATTGGCTGAGTTCTAGACATTTTTTCTTGTGGAGTGAGTCTGATTTAGTTGATGCACTCATGATTTTTACACAGTGTATTGTTGTTCTAATTCTGGAACTGTTTTTACACAGTGTATTGTTGTTCTAATTCTGGAACTGTGCTGCTAGTATCTGTTTGATGTGTGTATTCCAGCCAGGTTTCAGTTGTCTTTTGCAATACAGTGTTCTTGTGCTAGTTTGGCTACAGCTCCAAATAGAGTGTTTGGGGAATTTGATTTTAGAAACTGTGTTCTGTTTTCAATTAGAGCTCTATTATGTTTATCTTCTAGTACTGTTCTAGTACTATTCTTATTATCAGTATTAGAGTGCAAGCCTTAAATCATGTGGATTGATCAAAATCAGTAGTACAAAACTGTGCATGATTTCTCTAGATCAGGTTCTTTGCTGATTGAAAAGTTTTATCATCAGAGTATTGCTATTAAGGGAGTTGTTCTACTAAGCACTGTACATCATCAAAATTACATTTATGATCTGATTTGTGCACTGATTTCTCTGGAAAGCAATAGCTCTTCAGGTTTTCTCTAATTTTGTTGGAGAGTACCTATTCTGAAATCATTTCTGCTGGTTTTATCTCTAATGGTTGTCAGCATCTCTGGGCAAGATTAAAAAGGGGTTCACTATCAGATGCATACTTTTCACTGTAATCATTGTGCTGTTTTTCTTTTCTGAAACTGTTCTGAACTGTTTTTGATCTCAGGAAGTTTATTGCTAAATTTTTGAGAAGTACTGAGACTGAACTTTTTTGGAGAGGGTCTTTAGGTTCTCATCACAGAACTTTTATTTCATTCAACTTAGTCTTTGCTGTCTAATTTTTGAACCATTGTCACCTAAAATCTGTTTAAACTTCATCACATTTTGCAACAACATTGTTAAGTACTGCTTCAGGTGTTACACTACATCAACCTTTATTTCAAAGCTTCAACATTAGGTATGTATTTATTGTATAAATTTACACAAGAAACCAGTGCATGAAAAATCAATGTTCAGTACTTAAATCATTGAAGTTTATGTTTGTGATCTGTATTGACTGAGTGTTCTATTGTCATATTAATTATATTATCCTTTAATTCTATTCCTTCTATCTAGTTTAGGATTGCAGCTCAATGTTTCAGTCATAGTCTGTTATGTTACTTGTTCTGTGTTATAAGTTGGACCAGTTCTAAGAATCTATATCCAGCAATTATAGTTAGTATGCCTTTTTGAAAGTTTTCATCAATGAACTAGACTGAACTTTTGTGAAGGAATTTTGTCATAATTCAGATATATGCTTGTCAGTATGTTCTGCTTTTGATTAATTCTATTTAGACAGTTCTTCTTGTCCTGAGTTTCATCTGCACAGTTTCATTTATACTCTGTCTGAATGGTGCAGAATTCAGAAATGTCTTGGTGTTTAGTACTGTTCAGTATCATGAGGATTTAATTAATTCAATTTCTCATGGTCACTTCTTTTAGTGCTTGAATGCTAAACTAACCTATTTGCTTCCTTTTGAACTTGATACAGTATTTGTTGATGGAAACTGAAACTTGATTTTTATTGGTCAACCTTTCGAAATTTTGATTTTTAGAGGAGCGTTGGGTGTATTTGAATAGGCCATCTGATTCATGAGAATTTGTCGAGACGCCTATTCAGCCCCCCTCTAGTCGCCATTCCGATCCCACAGGATTAGCGAAGGGGCTATGGACCGAAGAACTTCCAAAGATTTTGTGATCCATTCGGACCACTCAGGCAAGGTCCACAGGGTTCACCCCTTTCAGATTACTATTCGGAGATGAAGCCATAACGCCAATGGAGCTCAAGGGAGGATCCCTCTACACCATCGAACCTGAGTTGGACAATGAAAGACATACTTCGCTGGACTTAACTGAAGAAACAAGGCTTCAAATTGTTGCTAACCTAATGAAGTATCAACATCAGACGAAGACTTGGTATGACCCAAAAATAAATCTTAACGAACTTAAGCCGGGCCATTTAGTATTGCGAAGCATTATTGCTCCGGGGAAATTAGAAAATAAATGGGAAGGACCATATATCATCCTACGTTCAGGATGTCCCGGATCTTTTAAATTAGCTAATTTAGAATATGAGAAATTGAAGCATGCATGGCGTGCGGAGCACCTTAAACGATACTTCGCTTAGGGGCTCCTTATAATAATTTGAAAACACCTTTCTAAATGAATAAAGCTTATGGTTCGAATAATGCATGCTTTTCAAGATGATTCCTACCCCTATTGGATGCACTAGGGGGACATAACTGATTGCAGAGGTAAGTATTATTCATTCGAACCAAATCAACGGACTTCGAGCCAATGGCTCGAAGCATCTGTCAAGGTGGGAAAGTACAATGAAAAACGGATTCCGAGCCACCAGCTTATAAGCATCCATAAAAAGAGTCCAAGGAGACCAAATTATACGAATTCCAAGCCATCGGCTTGAAAGCATCCATAAAAAAGGTCGGAGGAGACCATGAAAAATGGATTCCGAGCCACCGGCTTCAAAGCATCCGTAAAAAGAGTCCAAGGAGACCAAATTATACGGATTCCGAGCCATCGGCTTGAAAGCAACTATAAAAGAGTCTGAAGCGACTAGAATAATCGGATTCCAATATATTCGAAAAAGAGTACTAAGCTACTATTTATGGACTCCGGACCTATAGGTTCGAAGAGACCTAGGAGGTCCATAATGACCATCTACTCGAATTTCGAACAACTGGTTCCAAATTCCTATTCAATAAAATAAGGGCTCTGAGCCTCCAAAATAAAAACTTTTGAAATTGTACTCTTAGTAGTCATTACAATCGTTGTGCGTAACCATCTTCACTTTAAAATCGAAGGTGCTCACCCTCAAAGAGGGGCTAGGAGGTAAAGAGAATTTCGAAACATTTCAACTTATATTACACAATCAATTATATTACACTATGAAAAATCAGTGTCTAAGCCAAGAAGAAAGCGAAGACCCCTTCGGTCCCCAATACTAGATTCGGAGTTAGCTCGGCTTCGAGGGCGACTTGTCTTTGAGCCTGGAGTCTTTAGAACCTTGCGTTTAATCCGCTTCCTCTTCTTTGAAGCCCGGAAGTCTCTTTGTTCTTGCTAAAGCTTGGCCCAGGTCCGAAGTCATTTGGGGCTAGTCCTCGCTTGATCTTCGCCAGACCACTCCTCTTCGGACCAGTCAACATCGTTCGAAGATGAAGATGCTAAATTTACAACCTCGTTTTCCTCCGTCTCCTCCTTAATATAAGCAAATACTTCTTTACAAATTTCGGGTATAATCTCTCCATGGCTCCCTCGAGGAATTGAAAATCGAGGATGCATGTGAGTCCTTAAGGCTTCAAAGGTAGCCCACTATTGACGGAGCCCTTCGTTAACCTCTAATACTTCGAGTTCATCATCGAAAAAAGGTCGGAAATCCTAACAACATTTTCCAAATAAGTCTTTTTTATTCAAAAGAAAGACAAAAGCCCAAGTTTTTTACATAATGGAACCCTAAGGAGAACTAGACATTCGGGTCCGAAGGAGGCTTGCTGGTCGAAGGCAGCATCTACGCTTGCTTTTGATGATGGCCTTCATCAATCCATGCCTTCACTACTGATTGGCCTTCAGCTCTACAGGATGGCTAAAAAGCTTCCCAAGCTGCTACCACGTCAAGCGAAGAGGTCAATAGCTGGTCACCGCCAAAGCTAGCGGGGGCTACTCAGGGCTCCGGTGAAATACAAAGTCCAATGTCTTCTAAGTGTCGAAGAACTCCGAGAGCGGCTACTTGTCCAGAGATCTCTCCGTACCGAGTACCCAAAGTATTCATCGTCTTCGCCGCTACTTGGATCATCTTTAATTTCCGCATTAAGGTATCGTTGGCCAACGACGAGGAGGCGCAAGAAGTCCCGAAATATTCCAGGATGCCCCAAAGGACATCCATGGTTTCGGAGGCCACGCTTTCACACTTCATTTTCTCCACGGCCAAGGCCTCACTCGAGACCTTCATGTCACGGATCAAAGTGGAGAGCTCAACCGTCTTTGTCATAAGGATAGTTTTCTGCCCAAGCAACTTCCTCGCGCCACAGCCAAGCATTGCTGCTCTTCCCGAAGCTTTACCAGCTCGGCTCCAGAGGCTGCTTGCTCCTCTCGAAGCCTTTCGACTTCGGTTCATTGCACCACCCGCTCGGCCTCAAGCTCCTCATTCGTAGCCTCCAGCTTCGCTTTGGCGCTCCACTCTGCTTGAGCCATCTCCTCCAAGCTCGAAGCCTGGTTCCCGGAGTCAACAAGGTTCTCTTGCAGAACCGTCACCTTCTCCTTGAGCCGGTTACACTTGCGCTCGTTGGAAATAGCAACAGCACGAGCTAAAACTACGTGATGTAAAGGAAAAGAAGAGCAATGTGAGTATGTTATATATATACTTTAGATGAAACTAAGTTTTCCAGGTGCTTCGTACCTAGTAAGCTACCAATCAAGGGCGGCGGCGAGCTCTGACCCTTTGGCCTCGCCCAGGATGGAGACCAATTTGGTCTCCCCGACTTCACGACTAGTCCGAGCGAGAGGCTCTAGCAAAGTTCAAAGCCATGTCCTCCTTTCAAGAAAGGGGGGTAGGAGGGGGACCCTCATCACGACGCTCCAATCGTCGTCGTTGGGAGAAGAGCCTCCATTAGTCGACTCCGACGGAGTTCACCCTGTAGCAGGAGTAGGCATTGGCCAAGTTTTGCCTTTGCCCTTTCTAGGACCCGTCGCCTGCTTCAGAGCCAACTCCGGTGCCGGAATAGCCTCCTGCGCCGAAGGCGGCAACGACACCGAAGCTGCCTCAGGCTCCGGGATCATCTCCGTAGCTAGGACCACCTCTACTGGAGCTGATTATGTGAAACCCAAGGTATGTGATATTATTTAAATGATGCAGGTAAAAGAAAGAGAATCTAACTTTAGTCGAGGCTTACCTCCGACACCTTGTTGTTGGGTGAGCACAGGACTACTCGAAGGCTCAAACATTTGGCTGAAGTCCTCTTCGGACTCCGGAGTTCAAACCGGAGTAACAACTTCTTGAGTTTCTTCATCCACAGCAACCATCACTTTGTCCGGAGCTGAGACCTCCGCAGCCAGGGTTTGAACCCTTTTGGTCTCGAATCTGCCTTGATCCAAAACAGGGACGTCCGTCTGGCCAGACGGAGTGGCTTCAACATCCGTCTGCTCAGGATCACCCTCAACAGTTAGCGCCACCTCCGCGCCATCTTGGACAAGGGCCTCGGTTCCCATCCGAGAATCTTCATCATCCCCCGCAAGAAGAGCTTCAAACTCCTCTACCATCTACATGTCCACGTCATCTTCCTCTTCGGTTTGCTCCGGTGACGAGACAGGAAGTTTTGAACGTGTAAGCGCCTTCAGTTTGCGGGCTACGTTCTTTCTAGGCGTCTTCACCAGTCCCGAAGACACAATCTCAGCCTTCCTCTTCTTCGGAGCTTGGTCCGTTGTGGACCAGTCTGGAGGGGTCGGGGGCTCAACTCCGTGTACACTCCATACTCGGTTGAACCGCTCCCAAGTCCCTACCAGCTTCATCCTCCGCTCCTTTTCTATGGGTGTAGGGGCTCCGAAGACCTTCTTCGCAGCCCTGACAATTTGTTCTGGAGACAAAGTCATGCGCGGGGCTGAAAGATAAGATATCATTCGATTAAATTATTGAAGAAAAATCAATATTTGTGTATGAAACACCTTGATTCATGATATGCGGAAAGCTTACCTACGGAGTTCGAAGGAATTTCCTGAAGTCCCCCCTCTAGGTTCTCTTCGAAGTTGATTTGCCAGGTAGCCATTAGGGGAGGAATCCGGAGGCCGATGAATTCCTCCGCCAAATTGTGCATGCTCATGCGACGACTCATGGAGTGCAGCAGCCCAAGACGGACCTGAAGTTGGCTCGGATCAGGATGAATCTCTGCCTCCTTCCGGTACATGATCTTCTCTAAGTGCCCCACCAAGGCACAGGTCGACCCCACCTCCGCATAGAACCAACGGAGGATCCAGTCGGAATACCACCTATCGTTTATGGCCTTCACTGGGAATCAATGTTGGAACTCATCACGTAGTTGAAAATTTATACTCCTGAAGGCAATCACCATCTTCTCCCCTCCGAGTCCAATGAATGTCTTCAGTTGGCACAAAGCTTTATGGAGGGCAGCGAAGATTTCTGCCCTCCCCACACACCCTTCGGCCCGCATGGTCCACTCAAAAATGGCTAGACGGGCGATTGCGTTAGGAGAGAGTTGAGGGAGAGTTACATGGAACAGGTCCAGTACCTCTGCCAGGAAGTCCACTATTGGGAGCCCAAGTCCAGCTTCGAAAAAGGCTTCGAACACTACAACCTCTCCCACTTGTGGCACTGGAATCACCTCCTTCCGGCGCTGACACACCTTCATTCCAGGCCTCATCTTCCCAGTGACTATTGTGGCGATCATTTTCTTCGAACAAGACAATGCGCCCTCAAGCTATACGATTGGTCCGTATATTTGGCAGACACTAGGCGGAGATCATGAGGACCGGCCAGATGGGAATTCTCTGAAGGCCCCTCCACCGCTGCCGCCGCCATTGCCTGCTGCCGAGCCAAAGTCGAAGCAGACACAGGAGCTTTGTTGCTGGTCTTCGCCATCAGAGGAAGCAAGAGGACTAAGAGTATGTGCTCAGGAAGAAGAAAAGAAGTGTGCGGAAGCAGTCGATAAAATGTCTAAAATTCACTTTTACCCTCCTTTTTATAGCACTTGGAATTCCTTGTATTGTACGTTACAGAGCAACGTTTGGTTGCTTTGTTTTGGTTTTGACGCTGTCATAACTTGCAGGGTCACCTCATGAAGAGTTGTAACCGTCGGAGATCGTGCGACCGTTAGCCTTCTTAGAGAGTAACGACTCTAATTTGAGTCTAACGGCTCTGAAGGCTAACGACTATTTTGGCTCCGAAAGAAATTTGGTTCTGAAGCCACTCCCTTGGATGCCTCCGAATAGGATTCGGGTCCGGAGATCCTTTACTTCCTAATATTTGTAATGGTTGTAAGGGCTTTTAGACTTCTTTTTTACAAATTCTAAACATGAAATTATTTCTTACGTATACTGCCATCTTCACTGCATAGGAAATTTGGAGAGAAGTATTCGAGGGGCTACTGTTGGGGGGAAATATTTCATCCTCCGGAGATTACGGAAGCCTCAACATCAATAGAATCAGAAGAAACAAAGTCAGAAGCGTTGGTCTCTGAAGATCCTAAAAGCATAAAGGCTTCGCTTTATTCAGAGCTCTCTACAGCGAAGGCCTCCATCGAGGCCCCGACGTGATGAAGCCTTCCGAAGCCTCTTTACTTGAAGGGGTACTGCTAGCGAGGACCGAAGAATTATCTTCTCACTAATTAGATTAACCTTTTACCCTTTTAATCCTACGAAGAATATTAAATAATATCTTCTAAGTCGGTTGTAATTAGAGGGTAAAGGGGTCTTTTCCCAATGAATTCCGTCTATAAATATCCCTCTTTGCTCTGTAAAGGGTATCGGATACTCAGATATTCAATACACACTTCAAACTATCTCAAGTTATTATCCAACTCGGAGGCTTGGAATAGTCTTCTTAAACAAACTCTTTGTTTGTTAGTCTTTCAAGTTTTTTAAACCTGTTAGTGTATTCTTTTATGCCAACACCGCCCAAGAAGAAAAATCGCCAGCAAGGAGCCCAATGGTCATGTAGATAAGGCGATCCCACTCCACGATGTCCTTAACTTCCCCACGAGTTTGGATTTGGCCGACAAAGAATAAGTGGGTGGGAGTTGAGCGAAGCCCAAATGTCTCGCAAAGACCGATGGATGGTAGAACTCGTAAGAGCCCTGTCGAGAATGCTCGCTAGTAAAATTGATAGGGAGCAAGTAAGGAAGAATAGTGGTTGTAAAAATGTGGAGGGATTCTTCATCCTGAAACACATCAAGCATGATTAACCTATGAGGGCATTCGTACTCCAAGTAAAACACGAAGGGATACTATATGGTCCAATCAGAGAATCCAAGATAGAAACCCTTGAAGCAAGAGGCCAAGTGTTGGACCGAAATAGGCGACTAGAGGGGGGTGAATGGGAGATTTTAAAATTCTATTCTGCTTGACAGGCTTCGAACACACCCTTCGAACTGTCTGGTTCAGAGGTATCGAACACCTCTGAACACATGCTTCGAATGGGGTAAAAGTTCGAAGTTCAGAACACTTCGCTCGCACTCAAGGACCCAAAAACGCACTATGCTTCAGAAGAATAGGGCAGGCTCCACACACAAGGCCTTCGAGCAGGCTTCGCACAAGTTCGTTTCCCTCCAAGCTCCGAACAGATACTTCACACTAGTAACAGGTAGTAGACTTTGCACTTCGGAGAGCTGAAAACAAACAAACAGGCTACAAAGTGGACTTCGACTAGGAGAAAGGAACATGCCTCCAATGGATTCTTTGCAAGGTGCTTCGCTAGTAAACAATGAGTACTAGCCTCCGTTTTAAACAGAGCGATCACACGCAAACGTTACTCACAAAAATCGCATATACAGAAGATCAAACACACTTCGTTGAAAGTGAAACAGAGTAAGAACTTATTGATAGAAAACGAAGTGGAACACAGAGAACTCAACTCATGTAGTGCAAAACATGGATACAAGTTCAAGCAATAGATGAAAAACAGAATGGAAATTTCATTGCTTAAAAGGGAACACAAAGACTCACAAGTACAGAGAACACTTCATGGCGGCTGGCCAAAGCTACAGGGAAAACAGAAGGTTCTAAAATGGAGTGCACAACGTTACCCTAGCCCCTAGACCGCTCTCCTTTTATAGGCACTACTCTGACTTGTGAATAGACTACAATACACCTAGGGTTTATAGTGATTTTGTCTTTCCCAGACACGGGGGTACAACTGGTAGTCTACTTTATTAGAGGCTTCTTTTGTCAGCTTCACAGAGGAGCAACATCGACTTTTGCAGAGCACACACGATCAGCTTTTGCAAAGCAGAATCTTCTAGAGCCCCCTTCACACATGAGGTGTGCAGAGGCTTTGGTGACATGCTTCGAACCTGAAGGCCTTCGCTTCATCGAAGTCAGTCTTCGATATAGTGATGATTTTCAGCCGAAGCCGTCAAAGCTCTTGAGTCTTCACACCATCACCTCCGGGTTGGACCACCATGGCTTTGTAGCTACTCCCAGGTCAAACTCCGTCAGTCTGTGTAACGAAGCCATGCATGGCCCAAGTTACTTCGAGTCAGCCACACTCCGAAGACCCACCTTCGGAGTACCTTCGCCACCTTCCAAAGTCCCTCCTTCGTCCAAGGCCTCCGCATCAAGAACTTCCATAAGCACTCCTTCGCAATGTCTCCACCCAAAGCACACTCACAAAGAGCCTTACCCAGACCATGCCTTTGATGCACCTCGACTTCTGAGACCTTCGTCAGGTGTCCTTCCAAGTATCTCCGACAGGAGCACACTTGGGAGTCTTGCCTCATTCCTAAGGACTTTGTCCGCCATCCTTCAAAGTCAACCTTTGAAGTGCCTCGCCTCTGAGGACTTTGCCTCGAGGTACCTTCAGCCGGAGCCACCCTCCGAACTTTCTGCCTTCGCCTGGCACACCTTGTCCCAAGGATCGACCTTGACTCCACGCAGCCTCCATGACCAAGCTCCCCGCTCGCTTGTCATCAAGCCTCCCGCTTGACCCAGGTTCACCTGCTACAAACCGTCCGTCACCTCCGAAGTCACCTGCACACCACCAACAAGAAGACAAGATTTTCTAGTACCCTGGAGACCTCTCCGGTAAACAACCTCCAGTACACACTTCGGTGTACCGCCCAAAGTACCGAGCCCTTCGGTACAAACTTTTCATTGTATTCTGTTGGACCCCTCCGACAGACATACTCCGCTACAACAGCTGCAGCCAGCAAACACCGAACCCTTTGGTAAAACACCTTCGAACCCCTTCGGAGGGACCCCATCGACTAGAAGGTAAGACTTGTCAATCACTCATCACAGACTTGAAACCAAGGCACATTTCAACTTGGTTTCTCAATCTCCTCCTTGATGAGTGCATTGACAACCAAATTCAAGATCAAGAAAATTTGAAATTTTTCAACGCACAAGTGACCATAAAAACTCATAAAAGAGCCAAATCATGTCACTTGCTAAAAATAATCTCTCTCCCTTGACTCATGAAAAAACCATTTGGCTAAAACTCCCCCTTCGGCAAAGAAAGCATGAAAGCACATATAACAGTGCAAGTTCTCCCTCTTTAGCATAAAATTCATTCCCCTTATGATAGGCAACAAGGCATTCTCTCCCCCTTTGGCAATGCAAGAATCAAGGAGCAACAAAAGACGCAATGCTTCAAAATGATGAAAAGTATGAAGACATATAGTGCAAAAATATGCCAAATCATAATGTCAGGTTCATATGTTCAGCTCAAGTTAACATATTCAAAATTCAACATTTGATGCATGAACATTTCAGATTGTTTGAAAATAAAAGCATCACCACTTAGACAAGTCATCTAGACAAGTGAAGGCAGGAACTGCAAAGGCTAGAAAATACTACCTAGACATGCATAGTCATATAACATGGAGCTTCACCAAACTTGTAACTATGCAATATTTTCAAGCTTTTTATCCTTTTTCTTTTCGATTTGAGTGCCAGGGGTTATTTTCTTGTAAACCTTATGCTAACCAACCAAGCCAATCCTAGATCAAGCAAAGATCATCAGAAGTTTAACGCATTGGTCTTGGCATACACTGTAGTGTCCTAATTCATACCAAAGTTCTATGGTAAGCAATCTAGAACAAGGCAGTGTTACAAAGCAAACCCGCCTATATCTTTTCAATGTCAGCACGAAATACATGGATATTAATTTCATGATTTTTATCAATTTTTAGTACAGGATTTCCATGAAAAGCATTTAAACGTTCAAGTTGCATGTTTGCATCCAAGTGTAAAACACTTAGCTACCAGGCATGTAAAAGATAGGAAAAGCAGTTATGCAGAACACATGCTAGACAAAAGACTAAGTAGTGATGAAGTTTGGAATTATGTACATTAAAATCATGCTCATAAGGAAGGTGGATATATTAAACAGAGTTGAGTGCATCATGATAATGACAATTATGCAAAGGCATATAAAAGCAACTAAATAAATCAACAATAAATCATAAGAAAGCCAATGCAGAACAATTAATGCATGCTCCCCCTCACAAAATGCCGTAAAGATGACAAATACAAAGTTCCCCACGCAAATAAGCAAATCGAGATGCATCAAGGGGTTTAGTGAAAATGTCGCAAGCTGGTTTTGGGTATCAACATATTAAAGCTCAATATCCCCCTTCTAATTGTGATCTCTGAGAAAGTGATATCTCACATCAATGTGTTTGGTTCTGGAATGCTGAACCGGGTTGTTTGCAATGCAAATATCGCTAGTGTTATCACAAAATAGTGGAACACTCTTATAGTCTAACCCGAAATCTTGCAAAGTGGAAACCACCCACAAAATCTATGAGCAACAGCTAGCTGTAGAAACATATTCGGCCTCAGCCGTAGATTGTGCAACGCTAGACTGTTTGCGGGAAAAACAATAAACAATAGAAGTACCCAGAAAATGAAAATTACCAGAGGTACTCTTCCTATCAATTCTACACCCAGCAAAATCCACATCTTAATAACCACGAAGACATAAAGAGGAAGATGCGGAATACCAAATGCCAAATTCAAGGGTATGCTTGAGATACTTGAGAATGCGCTTTACCGCTTGGCGGTGCGAAGCTCTAGGTGAAGCCTGAAAACAAGCGCACAGACACACAACGAAGTGTGTGTCTAGCCTTGTAGCAGTCAAGTAGAGGAGGGAGCCAATCATGCTTCGGAACTCCTTCTGATCTACGACTTCTCTATCCTCGTCAGGGTCTAATGCTATCGAGGTATTCATTGGAGTGGCGAGGGGCTTCGCATCAGCCACGTCGAAATTTTTGAGCAGGTCCTTGGTGTACTTCATCTGGTAGATGAAGGTACCTTGTTTGCTTTGCTTGATTTGCAAACCAAGGAAAAATGTGAGTTCGCCCATCATGGACATTTCGAACTCCCTGCTCATAGTTTCTGCAAACTCGGCAACCAAAGCATGAGAAGAGCCACCAAAGATGATATCGCCAACGTAAATCTGAACTAGGAGGAAATTTTTGCCATGCTTGAGAGTGAAAAGGGTTTTATCTACCGATCCCATCAAATACCCTCCCTCAAGCAGAAAAGACTTAAGTCTATCATACCAAGCCCGGGGGGCCTTCTTGAGTCCATAAAGAGCCTTATTGAGTTTAAGGATTTTATGTGGGTATTTGGGGTTTTCAAAACCTGGGGGTTGTTTTACATAAACGTCTTCGCCTATGAAGCCATTTAGAAAAGCATTTTTGACATCCATTTGATAATGTTTGAAACCACGGGATGCCACAAATGCAAGTAGAATTCTAATGGCCTCAAGATGTGTAACAGGTGCAAAAGTTTCAGTAAAATCAATCCCTTCTAACTGAGAATAACCCTAAGCCACAAGTATAGCTTTGTTTCTAACTACAGACCCATCCTCCCCTTGTTTGTTTTTGAAAATCCATTTAGTTCCAATGAAATGAACATTAGGAGGGGGATCTACAAGTGTCCAGACTTGGTTTCTCTCAAAATTCTCAAGTTCTTCATGCTTGGCATTGATCCAACTAGAATCAGATAACGCATGACTTACATCTAAGGGCTCAAAAGAAGCAACAAAAGCAGAATCAATGAAATGAGCATGAGAACGAGTTACCCTTTGATCAAGCTCACTAATGATCTGCTCGGGAGGATGCATCCTTTGGATGTGATGAGGAGAATCATGGCGGGATGCAGTCTCCCCCTCAACTTGTGCCGGTGAGTTGTCGAACATGACCGATCTTGAGGTAGTAGCTTCGGGTCCTCTTGCCGAAGTGGTCGAAGTGGGGTCGGCTTCGGGGCTCAATGTCGAGGGTAGTAGGGGATCATCCTCGAAGTCTTCAGGATCTTCATATTCAAAGATCGTCTCTTCCATATCATGTTCACTTGCCTATTCAAAAGAACTAACACAACAGGTTGATTCATCAAAAGTCACATCACATGACTCGATGACAGTGTTAGTTTCCAAATTGAAAACATGATAAGAATGACCATGGGTAGTGTATCCCAAAAAGATCCCGTCAGAAGAACGCGACTCAAACTTGTCCAAATTTCCACGTTTCAGGATAAAACATCGACAGCCAAATACTCGAAGATGAGTAACCTTGGGCTGTCTCCCAAAACGTAGTTCATAAGAAGTTAAGTTCAAGATTGAGCGCGAGAAAATTCGGTTTGAGATGTAACAAGCAGTGTTCATGGCCTCAGCTCAATACTTTCTAGGAGTCCTGTGCTCATCGAGCATCGTCCTAGCCATCTCAACCAAAGTACAGTTCTTTCTCTCAACAACACCATTTTGTTGAGGAACCCACGAAGCAAAGAATTGATGTTCCATGCCATGCTCCATGCAAAAGTCAACAAAGAGACTATTCTTGAACTCGGTGCCATTATCACTTTGAATAAACTTCAATGCACCAGGGAGTTCAGTAAAAAGTCTCAAAGCTATGCTCTAAAGGTGTGAAAACACTTCATCCTTGCTAGCTAGAAAGAAGACCTAAGAGTAGCGAGAGAAATCGTTGACAATGACAAGTACGTACCACTTGCCACATAAAGAACTAACCCAAGAAGGACCTACGGTGTCCATATGGAGTAGTTCTCTAGGTTGTTCAGTCATCACCATAGTGACAGGGGAGTGCGAAGCGGTAATCAATTTCCCATGTCGACAAGGAGCACAAACTAAATTTTTCTCAAATTTAAGCTTGGGCAATCCTCAGATCAGACTTAGGGCACTCAAGTGAGCTAGCAACTCAAAGCTCATATGCCCTAGTCTCCTATACCACTTCCAAGCTCAGATGATGGATGACCAACTAAGCAATGAGAAGAACTCGAAGACTTAGAGAAATAATCTCCAAAAACTCTCCCAACTGTAAAAATCTTATAGACCAAAATGCCATCAAAATTGAGTACTTGCGAAGTATCGCGATGAAATCGCACTTCGAAGCCCACATCAAGAAATTGAGATACACAGAGCAAATTGTATCCCAAATTTTCAACCAAAGCAATATCTTTGAGAGTGAAATTTGAGTTGATTCTTACCACACCTTTACCTTTCACTCTACTTCTTCAGTTGTTGCTGAAGGTGATTTGCTCCTTTTACATTGTTGTGGTGTGGCTGGAGAACCATGTTGCTTTCCTGGTCATGTGGCATGAACAACCGGAGTCCATGATCCATGTGCCCTCCAAGCCTCAGTCTGACGCCTACACAAAACAAGAAAACCTCGATCGCTTAGTGCAGGGGTGAGTGAAAATATGACGAGCATCTAGCACTGAGAGATACGAGCAGTAGGCACGATAAAAGTAGACTATCTACGCACAGATAAAGTATAGTGATGCAAAGTGTGAGGTCTACCTACATGATGCAACCCAGATACACGATGAGGTCTCCCAACCTGTCGAGGTAAAAAGCCACCTGCATGTGGTCTATCACCATATGAGACATGGTGTACACCACGAGGGACATAACCTATTCGGGAAGCATGGGGAGCCTCAAAACCTGGATGTGTGTACAAGTCAAACTCATGCATACCAGGAGAAGGGTAATGCATGTCCTAAAAACACAACGCCTAAGAGCGTCGCTCCTCCTTGATACGACGAATGTAAAACCCAACCAAATGACCCATCCGCTGGTAGTAAGAACAATGAAACACTCTCTTAGGGGAACTCACCTGGGTCATAGGAGCAATTCTCATAGGCTCCTTGGGTTTTTGTTGAGGGTTTTTCTTGAGTGGAGGAGGTGGAATTTTCTTTGGAGGCTGGGTAGGTTTCTTGGCTTTCTGTGGAGTGTCTAACTGGGCTCTTTCTTTTCTAAGTTAGTGGGTGAGGTAAAAATAGTTTTGTTCTCACTGTCTGAAGGAATTCTCTCAAATCCCAATCCTAGAGCTAACCCTGCCATGTCAGCACACATCTTGATATTGGCCAAGAGCAAATTCATTCTACCCTTCTCCTCAGTATATTTGTTCACCATAGAAAGAAGGTATTCATTTTCAGTCATGAGTTTTTCTACTTGCCCTCTAGCAAAGCTGAGTTGGTCCTTAAGGGTGATGCAGGTGGAACAAGCAGGCTGCATATCCTTAGAACACTCAGCACTCTCCAATCTAGAGTCTAACTCCTTAACATGCTTGTCTCTCAAATTAATGCTATCAATCAATAAAGGACAATTTGAACAAACATCAGAAGAAATAGGTCTAGACTCCACCACCAAAAGTTGCTTCTGTGTAGTATCAAGTTCATCAACAGTTTGAGCATGCACATAATGCAACTGAGTAATCTCACCCATGACAACAGTGCAAGATTCATATTCAACATCATCAATTTTAGACCTAAGCATGGCATAATCAGTAGAAACAGATTCTATCCTAAGTCTAAGATCTTTTCTATCTGTACAAGTAATCTATCCTGACCAAGAACTACCTCATTCAGTTCATCAACTTTAATGGAAAGCTGGTCGTAGGATAGGGGTACCTCAGATGATTCTAGCTCATCGCCGTTGTGACTGATGTCGGCCATGAAGCAAAGGCTGGTGAAATCCCTTGCCTTCTTCTCCTTATTCTCCTCGTTCCGTGGGGACTTGTCCTCTTCATGAGAGCTCGATTCCTCAGTTGAGGAAGTGTCGATGTTGTTGAGTGCAACAACAAAAGCTCTGGAAGCGGCCTTGGCTACTCTCTTAGCCACCTTTCCACGCTTACCCTTCACATAGGGTTTCCTCTCTGGGGAGCTCACTCTCATCTCTCCTCTTAAGCTTAGGACAATTGGCTTTTATATGAGAAGTGTCACCACACTCAAAACAACCACTAAAGCCACTTCTCCTTTGATCCCATCTCTCATTGTGAAAAACGGATGAACCTCCTGGCAATGAGAGCAAGCTCTTCATCATCGAGGGTATCCACCTGCTCTTTAGTGACAGAGACCAGGGAGGACAAAGCAAAACCACCTGCAAGAACACAAGTGTCAGACAAGCTTGGTCTTGTAGTGGTGCCATGGCTAGAGCCAGAAACTAATGCCAAGCTATGAGGCAAAGAGTTTATGTGCACTGCAAGAGATGCCTTGGCAATCTCTATGGACTTTAGCTTACTAAAGAGTTCATCACAGGTCAATGTGTTATATCCTGTGGACTCCTCAATGCTGGATATCTTCACTTCCCATATGCTATGATCGAGAGCATAGAGAAGCTTGATAGCCTTGTCATGGTCATTGTAAGAAAGTGTTCCATTGGATAGCAAGTTACTCACTATCGCATCAAAGCGTGAAAACATGGCATCTATAGATTCACTAGGGCCTTGCACAAACAGCTGATACTATTGATTGTATGTGCTCTGGTGCCTAGCCTTAATATGTGTAGAGCCCTCATGAAAAACAGTGAGTGTAGTCCAAATCTCTCTAGTTGTTCTCAGGTGTTGGACCCTATCAAACTCACTCCTACTCAAGCCAATGAACAATATATTCCTAGCTTTGGAGTTAGAATTATATTGGTCCTTTTCTGCCTGAGTAGTGTGGGTTTCAGGAATGGAGTATTGTGAGTCCACAATCTCCTATATTGTATTTCCTTGGCTTAGCAAGTAAGCCTCCATGTGCACCTTCTAATATGCAAAGTCAGTCCCATCGAATAGAGGTATTTTACTAACTATGTCCATGTCGCCAAATGATCACAAAACCGGTTAAGGTTAATAGGTGATCTTAACCAAGCTCTGATACCAATGGTTGGACCAAAATATGCGACTAGAGGGGGTGAATGGGAGATTTTAAAATTATGTTCTGCTTGACAAGCTTTGAATACACCCTTCGAAGTGTCTGGTTCAGAGGTTTCGAACACACTCCAAACATAGGCTTCGAATGGGGTAAAAGTTTGAAGTTCAGAACACTTCGCTCGCACTCAAGGACCAAAAAACGCACTGTGCTTCGGAAGAATAGTGCAGGCTCCGCACACAAGGTGCCTTCGAGCAGGCTTCGCACTATTGTGCTTCACACAAGTTCGTTTCCCTCAAAGCTCTGAACAGATACTTCACACTAGTAACAGGTACTAGGCTTTGCACTTTGGAGAGCTGAAAACAGACAAACTAACTGCAAAGAGGACTTCGACTATGAGAAAGGAATAGGCCTCAAATGGACGCTTCACAAGGTGCTTCACTAGTAAACAGTGAGGACTAGCATCCATTTTACACAGAGCGATCACATGCAAACATTACTCATAGAAATCACACATACAGAAGACAAACACACTTCGTTGAAAGTGAACCAGAGTAAGAACTTGTTGACAGAAAACGAAGTGGAACACAAAGAACTCAACTCATGCAGTGCAACACATGGATACAAGTTCAAGCAATAGATGAAAAAAGAATGGAAATTTCATTGCTTAGAACAGGGAACACAAAAACTCACAAGTACAGAGAAGACTTCATGTCGACTGGCCAAAGCTACAAGGAAAACAGAAGGTTCTAAAATGGAGTGCACAGTGTTACCCTAGCCCCTAGCCTGCCTCTCCTTTTATAGGCACTACTCTGACTTGTGAATAGACTATAATATCCCTAGGGTTTACAGTGATTTTGTCTCTGCCAGACACGGGGGAACAGCTGATAGTCTACTTTATTGGAGGCTTCTTTTGTAAGCTTCGTAGAGGAGACAACATCGGCTTTAGCAGTGAAAACACGATCAGCTTTTGCAAAGCGAAATCTTCTGGAGCCCCCTTCGCACACGAGGTGTGTAGAGGCTTCGGTGACATGTTTCGAACTTGAAGGCCTTCGCTTCACCAAAGTCAGTCTTCGATACAGTGATGGTTTTGAGACGAAGCTGTCAAAGCTCTTGATTCTTCACACCATCACCTCTGGGTTGGACCAGCATGGCTTCGTAGCTACTCCCAGCTCGAACTCTGTCAGTCCATGTACCGAAGCCATGCATGGCCGAAGTTACTTCGAGTCAGACACACTCCAAAGCCCCATGTTCGGAGTACCTTCGCCACCTTCTGAAGTCCCTCCTTCATCCAAGGCCTCCGCACGAAGCACTTCCATAAGCACTCCATCATAGTGTCTCCGCCCAGAGCACACTCATGAAGATCCTTACCCGGACCATGCCTTCGCTTGGCGCACCTTGTCCCGAGGACCGACCTTGACTCCACGCAGCCTCCGTGACCGAGCTCCCCTCTCACCTAGCATCAAGCCTCCCGCTTGACCCAGGTTCATCTGCTACGAACCATCCATCACCTCCGAAGTCACCTGCACACCACCGACAAGCAGACAAGATTTTCTAGTACCCCAAAGACCTCTCCGGTAAACAACCTCCTGTACACACTTTGGTGTACCGCCCAAAGTAATGAGCCCTTCGGTACAGACTTTTCATCGTATTCTACCAGACCCCTCCGACAGACATACTCTGTTGCAATAGCTATAGCTAGCAAACACTGAACCCTTTGGTAACACACCTCCGAACCGCTTCAGAGGGATCCCTTCTCCCAGAAGGGAAGACTTGACAATCACTCATCACAGACTTGAAACCAAGTCACATTTCAACTTGGTTTCTCACCAAGGATGCAATAGAAAAAGGAAAAGCATAAAAGCATAACGCCACTTCGCCCAAGGAAGAGCAACAACGATAAACAAGAGTAACTTATTCTGGAAAATCGGTAGGAAAACTCATTTGAGTAAAAGGGGGCCCTCCAACAACATTGGCGGTATAAACATTAACCCATAGCTGAAGGAACCACCACGGGCCACTAGGGTGGCTGATGGGATCACCATCCGATAGTTTGGCCGATACGAGATGGAGAAGATGGTAGGTGGCTCGAAGGAGGTATCGGTCAAGGGGGACCCACACGTGGGTGGCAAGTTGTTTGGCTAGGAACTGAAATTGGAAGGTTGGGACCAGAGCCGATATGCAAAAAACAATCCTCTCCAACCAAAGGTTGAGGAAAGAGATGTGTTTGCGAATGTCTACAAGGCCGGTTTTCTTGTTATGTCTCGCAATGTATCAGCCCCAACTATCAGTAGACTTGGTGCTGAGATGGTGGGTTGGTTTGGAATAGAAAGAGAAAGGGTTGGCCGATGAGTCGATGTCAATGCAAGTTAAAATGAAAACATAGAGCAAGGTAGGACTCATCGGCCCATGTCCAAAAATGAAGGCATTCAAGGCATCGGACCAGAAGTAGCAGGAAGCGGCTAGCATCGGCTCGTTCTGATATGGCTCAGCGAGGGAGAGGTCGATGTGATGCCCAATGTCAATCTCATCCTAACAGGCATGGTAGGGAGCTGATACCCTAAGATACCAGTCACGCCAGCCAAGGAGACAAGGAGGAAAAGATTCGAAGCTCGAGTTCTAGTTGAAAGAAAGCATAAGAGAATATTTAAAAGGAATTCGGTAAGTTTCAGCATTGATAAAATCTGTAGGGTCGGGATTACCCAAGGGACCCAACTAGTATCAAGATGGATGAGTAGCTATGGAGATCAAAACTTGGTTTTGCAAGTTCTACAGAGAAGAAAGTAAAAAGAAATAGTAAGACAAAGGGGAACAGCAGAGAAAAGTGGCGAATGAACCAAGAAGAACTGAAGAACAACAAAAAGAGGGGAATGTCGAAGACTTACCTCAGGAGTCACATTGAGGGTGGACATCACCGGTGTCATTGGTGCGTGGGGTCGGCGAAGAAGAAGAAGACAACGAGTGGTGGTAGTCAAAGTAGTGCTGGAAGCAAATGGTAGTGAACTCAAGAGCAAAAGTGAGAAGTGGGCAAAAAGCGTGAAGAGGAGAGGTGGAGTGACTGGAATACTTATAAAGCAAAAGGTGACTGCTCAGCAGTCGGGTCAAACCGATCCCACTGGATCTAGTGGGAACCACCTGCAACATTTGGCAAAAGGTAATCATGCGTAAGGTTTTCGAAATGCCAAGATCTTTGTAGGCCCAGGATTAGAGGAACTGAATCTTCAGCTTAATGAGCACCAGTACAAAACTGTGTGGGATGAAACTTGGTCTGATGCCGCCACAATGAAAAGTAGATGCGTCAGAGAAGGAGACACCCATCGCAGATGTGAATGGCCAAGGAAGAAGAAGAAAAAAGAGAAGAAGAATTATATGGAGCTGAGACACGAGATAAAATGTTATAAGGTACTGGAAGATAAAGGGTTTTGGCTATAGTTAATGAGTGTGAAAATACATCATGGATACACGTTTGAAAAGATGTGGTGGCAGGGCGTGATGATGGCCGATAATATTAAAGTATCATAATCCATTTAATGCTCCGAAACTAGGGGGCATGTGTTGACACCAATATTTAGTAGAGCCCAGGCCCACCAAGAATGCCGCATGGACAACATAACTCAAAAAGGAGACCAGTCAAAGAAGTCATCCATATTGTTACAATATGACCGAACATGCAGGAGCTGGTGAAGGAGAGAGAATATAAGGATGATCCAGAATCAGTTACAAGATAGATTACTTGGACGGCAAGTCTCTAAACTATAAATATGTATCTAATTAGCTAGGTTTAAACACACAATCAACCTCTACAAACTACTACTCTCAGCACATTGCCACCCTTGGATTCACAAGGTTAATCATGGTGGGACTTGGCACATGGAACCGGGCTACATCATCTTGATCTATGGCGAAGAGGTGAGTCCCGCCACCCCGACGGTCACATAAATTAAGGTTTGTTCTTCGAGGCTTGTTGGTGCATTTTTGGTTACACTTTGACACATGTGTGGCCTGGAGATCTGCTTCACTCTAGTGCAGGTCCTGCATTCTTAGAGAAAGGTTCAAGGCGTGCCAATCTGTTTGACCCTGCAACTGAAAAGGGAATGGAAGATATGACATTAGTAGCATGGCCTATCAGCTATTGAGCCGACGACCATGATGAGGATTGGATATTCGTGGAATATCATGCCGATCATCCATAAGCCCGATGACTTGAGATGAAGTGATATTGCGAGCTTGCCATCGGCCAATAAGATGAACAGTGAACCATGCAAGTCGATGGATGTTTTTCTGATAACTCATAAGATACATCGTGGAATTGAAGATAACTCATCGGCTTGTACTCCGATGGAAATAAATGAAACATGCCAGATAACAAGTCTATATCATGAAAATCATTACAACAACTAGATCGGACCTAACCGAGATAGTAGCTAGTCACAATGATCTTAATAATATATCAAAGGATCGATCATGCTTTGTTTAGATGAATGGTATACAACATGAAATAGATACAATAGCAAGAGATGTCAGACTTAACCGATAAAGCCTCAAACTATCACACCTAGATCACATCAATCTAAGAGATCAACTGAACTGATGCAGCCTTAGACCTAGCTAATACACCAAGAACAATCGGCGACCGTACTGTTTCAAGGTTCACCTCAAGTGGTCAAACTGAATTAATGTAGCCGTCAAGATATTGATCTAATCGGTACGGATGTTGGGGGTGGCGGGATTCCCCTCTTCGCCGGAGATCAAAACGATGTAACCTAGTTCCGAGTGCCGAACCCTGCAGGAATAAACCTTGGAGACCAAGTGTGGCGATGCGCCAAGTAGTTGGTTGACAGAGATGTGTTTTTTAAGCTAACTAGGGATACATATTTAGAGTCCGAAGACTTACCGTCCAAGTATTCTATATTAACCGATATTCAGATAATCTTTATCTTCTCTTTCTTGCATCTTATCTTCATTGGCTCCTTTTGCATCAGATCGCCTTGCAACAGCATGGACGGGCTTCCTTGACTTTCTCCTTAGGGCCACATACCGTATTCTCCATTATGTATTGGCCAACCTATCGGCTAGTACCTTCATCGGTCGGACCAAGGGGCCCTGGTGGTTCCTCCAACTTTGGCTCAATGTCTATACCACTGATTTTGTTATGGGAGCCCCTCTTTCCCATTCATACTTTCTCGTCGATTTTCCTTAATCGATCGTCCCTTCCTACCACTGTTGTTCTTCTCTAGGTGAAGCGGTGGCATCCTTTACTCCTCTTCCTCCTTCTTCATTAGCCTTGCCCGCTTTCTTCAAGTACTTTTACCTTGGGTTCTCTGGTCGCACCAGCTAGTTACCCTTTGGGTACCATTTGGAATATGAGCGACCTCATCGGCCCGTTCTGCTCGATGTGTCCTGGGATGCAGAGTCCTTATGTATCTTCTTGGCAGCTACCTGTCCTTGTTAGCTTCTCATTGATTTTGCCGATGGGTGCTCCCGGTGGTGCTCCTACGAGTTCTACCACCCATCAGTTTCTTCGTGGCAATTGGGCTTCGGACAACTCCCGCCCCATCTATACTTCGTCGGCTGGATTCAATCCTTTGGGAGGGTTATGAACGCCTTGGAGTGGGATCATCTTACCCACATGGCTGATGAGATATGCACTGATGAGGACATTGATAACAATGATAAATACATCCAACACTCTATCATTCCTGGACCAACCACTCGCTCTCGTGCCCTGCAAGCTTAATCATGAGGTGTGTTCGTTTCTTACTTTACATAATGATATGGATATGGATGGGATGATACTTATGGGTGATATTTTGACTATAAGGAACTTGGGAGAAGCACTTCTGGATCAAACACAAGAGGGAGAGGCGGTGCAACAATCCAATTCAGATTCCACTTCAAACTCTGATTTCGGTTCGGTTTCAGCAGAACACCCTTCATTAAAACAGGCATAACTTTCTCGTATGGAGGCAGATTGAGGAGTTCTTTAAGGAGTTGGAAAGATAACGAAAATATATTTCCAATGAATCTGGTGCCAAGTCCTGGTTGGTTACGAAACGTTCTGTGTTGTCCAAACAAGTCATCAGGTGTTGCATCACCATTTTGGGCCACTTTGGGCCTTGTATCCGTTTGGGGCTTTAAGCCCAACATTAGGGAAGACTTTACACAAACCATAGGTATTAATACTATGTAGAAGTCATGAATTAGGGTTGCGTTTTTCTTAGTTTCGAACTGCCTTGCAGATTTAACTCTGACGTTCGTCAGATTATGGAACCCCGCTCAAGAAATCGATCTCTCATCTGTTTGTGAGATTGTGTTTCCATGTTCTTGCCTGTGTTCTCGATTCGCATGCAGGGATAAGCTTTCTTGGTGAGGTCAATCACGTTCATGCATGGTTGATAACCAATGGAGTCATGGTGTAGCGATTGCGGGGTTTGGATCAGTGTTGACCGGAAGCCGGATCATCAACGTCGAGTCCTCCACCAATCGAGTTTACCCCCTCTAACGGAAGATCGGGCACCCGTGCGCATCAAGTGGTATCAGAGCCCAAGTTAACCATCAAGTATCACTGTATCCCTTAGATTATTCTTCGCCTTGTCCTAGAACTCTAGAAAAATCCGCAAAAAAGAGTCGTAGACCTCTAGGACAAATTATCCTTATCGCCCTAGTGTTTTGAGCCTTTGCAATTTTGTCACGGTGTCGTATTGCTGAGTTTTGATCCATGGTTGACGTCGGGTTGCTGGTTTAGAGTTGTGTTCTTTATCGCGAGTAAAATCCATAACCTTGCTTAGTTCCGGGATATCCAAATCCAACCGTAAACCCTAGTCAGAGTCGGTTTGGAGTCAGTTTGACCTTGCCTCGGTAAAACGGCCATAACTTTTGCATACGGACTCCGTTTGAACTCTACCACCCGTCAAAATGATCGGGACGAAAAAACGCATCCAGTCGTGAGAGGCAAAGCCACTTCCGATTGGGGTAAGGGGGCCAAATTCGGCTGGGAATACAGAGTTCTAGAGGGGTTTTTGTTTGCAGCCAGTGTAACTTCTTCCTTTTCAGGTACCTCATTGAGTACTTATTGCTTGAGTAGTCTATAAAAAAAGGAGAAAAAAGAAAGAAAGGCCCAAAACAAAATAAAAAAAAGAGGACAAAAAAGAGAAAAAAAATCTGTGAGGCATAAGAGGAGGAAGTTGTTCTAGTTTAAGTTCAGTGTTGTTACCTATATCTCTAAGTGCTGTGTTTTGGTGTTCATTTCTAGGAGCACAAGTTAGACCAGCAACCAAGGCAAGTATTGTGGATTATTATTGAGATTTACTAACTGTTGTCGATCTGTGCTAATCCTTGCTACCAAAGATCAGCCTTCCGAGCTCCACCTTCCTTCTGATCAGTATGGTTTCCAACTGGCAATCGCTATACTAACGACTTCAATGGTATCATCCCTAAGCCAACCGGTTGTGCCACCTGCTACGATTGGTAAGAACCTTGCAAGAACTTGGTGAAATGCTTGAGTGTGAGCGACTCCACATCCTAGTAGTTCATAGGAAACTAACGCACTTGTGAGCTTGTTTGTGTTTTGTGTTTGCACTAACCATGGCAGGATCACACCAAGGCAATGGAGATGAATGTGTCTTTAAGTTTGAGCTTGGAAAGTTTCTGCAAGAACTCAATGCAAACATCGTCAAGAGTAACCAGGACAATGAGAATAGATTAGATAGGATAGAGAGGAGCATTGCCACAATCGTCACCAGGATGGAGAACATAGAGAAACAGCAAGTGCCACCTAACGATAGAGCTGAGGATCTCGAGGCAGATGGCATAAATCAAGAAGAGTATATCCACCCCCTTGCTTGTGACCCTCCTCCCCATCAACGAAATCTACGTCATCAAGGTATGGGAGGTAATAATGAAAACATCCCTCGTGCTTATAATTTGTTTGCTAAGGTTAAGTTCAGCATACCACCTTTTTCTAGCTCTTATGATACTGAGACATATATGAATTGGGAGATGACAGTAGAACAAAAATTTAACTCTCATCTTGTTCCAGAAATTCATAGAGTTATACAAGCCACTAGTGAGTTTACCGATTTTGCTATTATTTGGTGGAATGAGCTATCAAATGTAGGCTTAGCACCTGACACATGGGCTGGGCTAAAGAGAGCTATGCGTGGTAGATTTGTTCCCACTACTTATAAACGTGATTTGCGTCAAAAATTACAAAGTTTAAACTAGGGAAATAAATCTGTAGAGGAGTACTACCAAGAACTGAAAATAGGAATGTTGCGTTGTGAGGTAGTTGAGGATGAGGAGGGTAAAATGGCTAGATTTTTTGGTGGCTTAAGAAGAGAAATACAGGACATAGTTGATTATAAGGAATATAATTCTCTCAATAGATTATTTCACCTTTCTATGAAGCAGAAAGAGAATTGTAGGGACGACAACTGAAGTCGAAGAGCAACTTTACCGACACAAGAGCGGCGTCTACAACGGGAAAATCAACACTACCTTCTCTTGCATGGTCTGCTGCTACCTTCATACCTAGGGCGCGTTCAGCAGTACCATCGTCTTCACTACCACGAGAGGAGAAGAGTAAAACAACCCTACCAGTAAATAGTTCCTCATCGGTTGCTTCTACAAGCCGAACCAGTGGAGTCATTTTCCACAATTGCAAAGGGAACGACCATTTCATGAGAGATTGCCCAAGCCAGAGATGGACATTCATTGCTACTGAGGATGTTGGGTATGTTAGTGCTAGTGATATTGATGATGGTGGTACTAACAATGCAGGTGACGATGAGGAGACTGAAAGTGACGGTGAGGATATTTTAGGTACTGCCGCCACCGAGAAGTATCAGGCGTTGATTGTACAACATGTTTTAAACACTCAAGTGGAGCAAACGGACACACTACAACGACATAACTTATTTCAAATGTTCTTCATTGTCAATGATCGTCGTGTTCGTGTAATAATTGATGGAGGGAGCAACAACAATTTGGTGAGCTTAGATCTAGTTAATAAGCTTGGATTGACCACACATCCACATCCTCATCCATACTATATTCAGTGGTTCAACAACAGTGGTAAGGTCAAGGTAACACACTCTGCGAGAGTGCAGTTTTTCATTGGTACGTACCATGACTTTGCTTATTTTGATGTTGTACCCATACAAGCATGTTCACTTTTATTGGGTAGGCCATGGGAATTTGATACGGATGCCACACATCATGGTAGGAATAATAAATATACGCTTATGCACAAGGGAAAGAAAATTACTTTGCTTCCTATGACTCCCACTAAAATTATGCAATGTGAGAGAGAGAGTATTGAGAATAGCACGAAGGAGATTGCACCACAATCTAAAAATCAGCAAGTAGCTAACACTATTTTCCCACCTAAGAAAGATAAGAAAGACAATAGCTCTAAGTCGGAAGGAATTAAATTGAAGGGGGGTGTTATGCTTGCTACTAAATCTAATTTGGTTGATGTTAATGAGTTTGATTCTCCTTGTTATGCATTGATATGCAAAGAAGTTTTGTTTTCATTTGAGGATTCTTCCACTTCGTTGTCTCCTGCTGTTACTAACCTTTTGCAGGAGTATAAGGATGTGTTTCTAGCGGAGATGCCTCCGGGGCTGCCACCTATTCGAGGTATTCAACATCAAATTGACTTGATCCCAGGAGCGACATTGCCAAACCGTGCTGCATATAGAACAAATCCAGAGGAGACTAAAGAAATTCAGCGACAAGTCCAAGAACTCCTAGACCGTGGGTACGTACGAGAGAGCCTTAGACCATGTGTTGTGCCTATTCTTTTAGTCCCTAAGAAAGATGGTAGTTGGCGTATGTGTGTTGATTGTAGAGCCGTCAATAATATTATAATAAGGTATCATCATCCTATTTCTAGGTTAAATGATATGCTTGATGAATTGAGTGGGTCTATCATTTTCTCAAAGATTCACTTGTGTAGTGGATATCACCAAATTAGAATGAAATTAAGAGATGAATGGAAAACAGCTTTCAAAACTAAGTTCGGTTTGACACGGATAAAGTGTACTTTTTACACGGATCGAGTCTCTTTTCTTGGCTATGTTGTTACTCCACAGGGTATTGAGGTAGATGAAGTGAAAATTGAAGCCATCAAGAGCTGGCCAACACCTCAAACCATCACACAAGTGAGAAGTTTTCATGGGCTTGCTGGTTTTTATCGACGGTTTGTGAAGAATTTCAGCACCATTGCTGCTCCACTCAATGAGTTGACAAAGAAGGGAGCTTCATTCACATGGGGTCCAGCACAAGAACAAGCGTTTAACATGCTTAAGGAAAAACTTACACATGCCCCTTTACTCCATCTTCCTGACTTTGGTAAGACATTTGAGCTTTAATGTGATGCTTGTGGGATTGGGATAGGAGGAGTTCTCATACAAGAAGGTAAACATGTTGCTTACTTTAGTGAAAAATTGCATGGACCTAATCTGAATTATTCTACTTATGATAAGGAGTTGTATACTTTAGTTTGGGTGTTAGAGAGTTGGCAACATTACCTTTGGCATAAGGAGTTTGTCATTCATTCTGATCATGAATCCTTGAAACATATTAAAAGCCAGGCAAAACTAAATAAGGGACATGCAAAATGGGTTGAGTTCGTAGAGTCATTTCCATACATCATTAAACATAAACGTGGTAAAGACAATATCATTGCAAATGCTTTATCCAGGCGTTTTACTATGTTATCTCAGCTTGATAATAAGATATTTGGTCTAGAAACAATAAAAGAGTTATATGCTATTGATCTAGACTTCAAGGATGCTTTTGAAAATTGTAGAGAGTGCCGAACTTGGAATAAATATGTGCTGAATGATGGCTTATTATATCATGCTAACAAGCTATGCGTCCCATCTAGCTCCATTCGTCTTTTGTTTTTACAGGAAGCTCACGGGGAAGGATTGATTGGACATTTTGGAGTGATGAAAACTGAGGATGTGTTGTCCACACACTTCTTTTGGCCAAGGATGCGGCGGGATGTCATGCGCTACGTCTCACACTGCACTACATGTAACAAAGCTAAGTCACACTTGAATCCCTTTGGATTTTATATGCCCCTTCCTGTTCCTAGCGTCCCTTGGAAGCATATATCAATGGACTTTGTCTTAGGTTTACCTAGAACAAAGAGGGGGAGGGATAGTATATTTGTGGTGGTCGATCGATTCTCAAAAATGGCACATTTTATACCTTGTCATAAGAGCGATGATGCTACAAACATTCTTGATTTGTTTTTTAGGGATATCATTCGCCTACATGGAGTACCCACCACCATTGTCTCTGGTCGTGATGCGAAGTTCTTGAGCCACTTTTGGAGAAGTTTATGGTGCAAGTTGGGAACTAAGCTACTATTCTCCACCACATGCTACCCTCAAACCAATGGGAAAACAGAGGTAGTTAATCGTACATTATCCACCATGTTGCGGGCTGTTTTGAAGAAGAATTTGAAGATGTGGGAAGAATGTTTACCTCATGTGGAGTTTGCATATAATCGAGCGATACATTCTACCACCAAGGTGACTCCTTTCCAGGTTGTGTATGGCTTTAATCCCCGTGCTCCCATTGACCTTTTGCCATTGCCTACTTCTGAACATGGGCATTTAGATGCTAAGACACGTGCAGATTTTATTCTAAAATTACATACCACAACTGAAGAACACATTGAGAAGATGACCGTAAAGTATAAAATTGCTGGTAGTAAGGGTAGGAGACGTTTAACCTTTAAAATAGGTGATCTTGTTTGGTTACACTTGCGTAAAGATAGATTTCTAGATTTGAGAAAGTCTAAATTGATGCCTCGAGCTGATGGTCCTTTCAAGATAGTTAAAAAAATTAATGATAATGCATACCATCTTGAGTTGCCTGCGGATTTTGGGGTTAGCCCCACATTTAACATTTCAGATTTGAAGCCATATTTGGGAGAAGAACACGAGTTTGAGTTGAGGATGACTCCAATTAAAGAAGGGGAGGATGATGATGACATTGATAACAATGATAAAGACATCCAACACTCTATCATTCCTGAACCAATCACTCGCTCTCTTGCCCGCAAGCTTAAATTATGAGGTGCGTTCGTTTCTTACTTTACATAATGATATGGATATAGATGGGATGCTACTTATGGGTGATATTTTGACTTTAAGGAACTTGGGAGAAGCACTTCTGGATTAAACACAAGAGGGAGAGGCGGCGCGACAATCCAATTTCGATTCCACTTCAAACTCCGATTTCGGTTCGGTTTCAACAGAACACCCTTCATTAAAACGGGCATAACTTTCTCGTATGGAGGCGGATTGAGGCGTTCTTTAAGGCGTTGGAAATATAAGGAAAATATATTTCCAATGAATATTGTTCCAAGTCCTGGTTTGTTACGAAACATTCTGTATCGTCCAAACAAGTCATCAGGTGTTGCGTCACCGTTTTGGGCCACTTTTGGCCTCCGAGGACTTTGTCTCGGAGTATCTTCACCCGGAGCCACGCTCCGCACTTACTGCCTTCTCCTGGTGCACCTCGACCCAAGGACCGACCTCGACCCCTTCGCAGCCACCGTGATGGAGCTCCCCGCTCCACTAGCATCAAGCCTCCCGCTTGACCCAGGTTCACCTGCCGCGAACCGTCCGTCGCCTCCGCAGTCCCCTGCGCACCACAGACAAGCAGACAAGTGTATCCAGTACTCCGAAGACCTCTCTAGGTAAGCACCCTTCGGCACACACTCCGGTGTACCGCCCAAAGTACCGAGACCTTCGGTACAAACCCAGTCATCGTGTACTGTCGGACCCATCCGACAAGCACACTCCGCTGCAACAGCTGCAGCAACCTCCGAACACCTTCGGAGATCCTCCGAACCCCCTTCGGAGGTACCCCATCGAACCAGAGGGTAAAAGCCTGTCAATCACTCATCACAAACACCGAAACCAACCCTTGGTTTCTCAATCTCCCCCTTGATGAGTGCATTGACAACCAATTTCAAGTTCAAGAAAATTTAAAGATTTTCAGCACACAAGTGACCATAAAAACTCAACAATGAGCAAAATCATGTCACTTGATAAAAGAATTTTCCTCCCCCTTTTCAAAAGAGTAAAAGCCCCTTCGACAAATCTCCCCTTTTTCCAGATAAAAACTCCCCCTGAGTTAATTTACCCTCTTTGCTGCAGAGAACTCAGCAATTTCTCCCCCTTTGGCAAGCATCAAGGAGCATAAGAAAGATGCATAGCTTCGAAATGGAAGAATTGCAAAGACATATAAAGCAAAAATATGCCAAATATAATATCAGTGATCATGTGCTCAGCTCAATTTAACATTCTCTAAAAACATGATGACAGCATGTGATTTTATTAGTTTGCAATAAAAGCATCACCACTCAATCAAGGTAACTAGACAAGTAAAAGCAAGGACTGCGCAAAGCTAGGCAATTTCTACTCTAGACAGACAAGTCCAGTTCAAGTGGAGCATTAAAAGCAAACTTGATGATCAGATGAATTTTTGTTGTTCTTTTCATAATGCCAAGGGTTATTTGTTTGTCCACCTTATACTTTCCAATCAGGCTAAGCCTAGGCATGAAAGCCATTAGAAGCTTAAAGCAATGATTTTTGCATACACTAAACTATTCCAGTTCAGACCAATGTGCAATGGTAAGCAGTCTAGAATATAGTGCGACAAACAAACCCACCTGGATCTTTGTACTTTGAAGCATGCAAATCATGGATTTTGGAATTGTGATTAAGTGAACAAATTGTTTAGCACTTTATGAATATCCATGAATGTGTAGAACAATTTTTCAAGTTGCAATGTTTAGCATCCAAAGAAAAGGTGTCTTGCTATCAAGCAGATAAAAGATAGCTAAAACAGTCCTGCCTATACATGCTAGATACAAGATTGAGCAGTGAGCATGATTTGAGTTTGGAAAGAAAACATCACGCACATTAATGTTTCAGATAAATTAAAAAGAGCTGAGCTGACACGATTTCATGAATTAAAATCAGGCATATAAGTGCAAAAGATGTAAATGCAATTCCACACATGATGAGCATATGCAAAATAATTAAAATCAGCTCCCCCTCAAAAAATGTCGTAAGGGTGACAAATACCAAGTTCCCCATGCAAGTAGGCAAATCGAGAAGCATCGAGGGGTTTTGTGAAAATATCGGCTAGTTGGTGTTGGGTATCTACATATTGAAGTTCAATATCACCCTTCTCATTGTGATCTCTGAGAAAATGATATCGCACATCAATGTGTTTGGTTCTGGAGTGCTGAACCGGGTTATTTGCAATACAAATAGCACTAGTGTTATCACAGAAAAGTGGAACACTCTTATAATCTAACCCGAAATCCCACAAAGTGGAAGCCATCAACAAAATCTGAGAGCAACAGCTAGCTGCAGCAACATATTCGGCCTCAGCCGTCGATTGTGCAATACTAGACTATTTGCGGGAAGACCAGCAAACCAGAGAAGTACCCAGAAAATGACAAGTACCAGAGGTACTCTTCCTATCAATCCTACACCCAGCAAAATCCTCATCGGAATAACCTCGAAGACATAAAGATGAAGACGCTGAATACCATATGTCAAATTCGAGGGTATGTTTGAGATACCTTAGAATGCGTTTTACCACTTGGCGGTGCGAAGCTCGTGGTGAAGCCTGAAAACGAGCGCACAGACACACTGCGAAGTGTATGTCCGGCCTCGTAGCAGTCAAGTAGAGGAGGGAGCCGATCATGCTTCGAAACTCCTTCTGATCTACGGCTTCTCCATCTTCGTCAGGATCCAATGCTACAGATGTAGCCATTGGAGTGGCGAGGGGCTTCGCATCTGCCATGTCAAACTTCTTGAGCAGGTCCTTGGTGTACTTCGTCTGGTGGACGAAGGTACCTTGTTTGCTTTGCTTGATTTGCAAACCAAGGAAAAAGGTAAGTTCGCCCATCATGGACATCTCGAATTCCCTGCTCATGGCATCTGCAAACTCGGCAACCAAAGCATGAGAAGAGCCACCAAAGATGATATCATCCACATAAATTTGTACTAGAAGGAAATCTTTGCCATGCTTGAGAGTAAACAGGGTTTTATCAACAGAGCCCATCAAATACCCCCGCTCAAGCAGAAAAGACTTAAGTCTATCATACCAAGCCCGAGGGGCCTGCTTGAGTCCATAAAGAGCCTTATGAAGTTTAAGGACTTTATGTGGGTACTTGGGGTTTTCAAAACCAGGGGGGTGTTTTACATAAACATCTTCACCTATGAAGCCATTAAGAAAAGCACTTTCGACATCCATTTGATAGAGTTTGAATCCCTGGGATGTCGCAAAGGCAAGCAAAATCCTAATGGCCTCAAGGCGAGCAACAGGTGCAAAAGTTTCAGTAAAATCAATCCCTTCTAGTTGAGAATAACCCTGAGCTACAAGTCTAGCCTTGTTTCTAACAATAGTCCCATCCTCCCCTTGTTTATTTTTGAAAATCCATTTTGTTCCAATGAAATGAACATTTGGTGGAGGATCAACTAAAGTCCAGACTTGGTTTCTCTCAAAATTTTCAAGTTCCTCATGCATGGCATTGATCCAACTAAAATCAAAAAGTGCATGACTAACATCTAAGGACTCGAAAGAGGCAACAAAAGCGGAATCAATGAAATGAGCATGAGAACGTGTTACCCTTTGATCAAGCTCACAAATGATCTGCTCGGGAGGGTGCATCCTTTGAACATGATGTGGAGCCTCACGGCGGGATGCAGTCTCCCCCTCAACTTGTGCGTTGGAGTGGTCCAAGATGACCGATGTCGAGGTAGTCGCTTCGGGACCTTGTGCCGAAGTAGTAGAAGCGGGGTCGGCTTCAGGGGTCGATGTCGAGGGTAGTAGGGGTTCATCCTCGAAATCTCCGGGATCTTCTTCTTCGAAGATGGTCTGTTTCATGTCGTGTTCATTTGCCTGTTCAAATGCAGAACTAACAGAGGGGGTTGATTCATCAAAAGTCACATCACATGACTCGATGACAGTGTTAGTTTCCAAATTATAAACACGATAAGAATGACCATGTGTAGTGTAACCCAAAAAGATCCCATCAGAAGAACGCGACTCAAATTTATCCAAGTTACCACATTTTAGGATAAAGCAACGACAGCCAAAAACTTGAAGATGAGTAACCTTGGGCTGTCTCCCAAAACGTAGCTCATAAGAAGTCAAGTTTAAAATTGAGCGCAAGAAGATTCGGTTTGAGATGTAACAAGCAGTGTTCATGGCCTCAGCCCAGAATTTCCTAGGAGTCCTGTGCTCATCGAGCATCGTCCTAGCCATCTCAACCAAAGTGCGGTTCTTTCTCTCAACAACACCGTTTTGTTGAGGAACCCGCGGAGCAGAGAATTGATGTTCTATGCCATGCTCCATGCAAAAGTCAACAAAGAGACTGTTTTTGAACTCAGTGCCATTATCACTTCGAATGAATTTCAATGCACCAGGGAGTTCAGTGAAAAGTCTCAAAGCCAAGCTCCGAAAGTGTGAAAACACTTCATCCTTGCTGGCAAGAAAGAAGACCCAAGAGTAGCGAGAGAAATCATCGACAATAACTAACACATACCACTTGCCGCCTAAAGAAATAACCCGAGAAGGACCTACAGTGTTCATGTGGAGAAGTTCTCTAGGTTGTTCAGTCATCACTGTAGTGACTGGCGAATGCGAAGCGGCGATCATTTTTCCATGTCGACAAGGAGCGCAAACTAAATTCTTCTCAAACTTGAGCTTGGGCAATCCTCGGATCAGACCTAGGGCGCTCAGACGAGCGAGCAACTCAAAGCTCATATGCCCTAGTCTCCTATGCCACTTCCAAAGCTCAGAAGTCGAATGAGCAACAAGACAATGAGAAGAACCAGATGACTCTGAAAAATCAGCTCCAAAAACTCTCCCAACTCTAAAGATCTTACAAACCACAACGCCATCAGAATTGAGCACTTGCGAAGTATCGCGATGGAATCGCACTTCGAAGCCCTCATCAAGCAACTGAGATACAGACAGCAAATTATATCCCAGGTTTTCAACCAAGGCAACATCTTCGAGAGTGAAATTCGAGTTAATTCTTACCACACCTTTACCTTTCACTCTACTCCTTCGATTGTTTCCGAAGGTGATATGTTCCCTTTGCTTGGTTGTGGTGAGGCTGGAGAACCATGCTGCATCTCCGGTCATATGGCGTGAACAACCGGAGTCCATGATCCACGTGCCCTCCAAGCCTCGATCTGTCGCCTACACATGATAAGAATATCTCGATCGCTCAGTGCTGGGGTGAGTGAAAAAATGACGAGGCATCCAACACTGAGTGACACGAGTAGTAGGCACAGTAAAAGTAGACGGTCTATGCACATGATAATCTGAATGATGCAAGGTGCGAGGTCTACCTACATGCTGTGATCGAACAACATGTCGAGGTCTCCTACTCTGACGAGGTACAAAGGTACTCGCCCGGGGTCTACCACCATATGGAACATGGTGAACACCTCGAGGAGAAAAACCTCTCCGAGAAGCACGAGGAGCCTCAAAAGCAGGACGATAGTAAAACTCAGACTCATGCATACCTAAAGATGGGTAATGCATGTCCTGGTAACTCATCGCCTGAGAGCGTCGCTCATCCTTGATGCGACGAAAACAGAACCCAACCAAATGGCCCGCCCGCTGACAGTAGGAACAATGAAAAATTCTCCTCGGGGCACTCTCATGGGTCTTAGGAGCAACTCTCACAGGCTCCTTGGGCTTCTGCTGAGTGGTTTTCTTGGGAGGGTTTTTCTTGGCAGGAGGAGTGGTTTTCTTTTGACCACGGGTAGGCTTTTTGGCTGATGGAGTGTCTAATAGAGCTCTCTCTTTCTCTAGGGTAGTGGGAGAGGTAAAAACAGTTTTGTTTCCACTGTCTGAAGGAATCCTCTCAAAACCCAAACCTAGAGCTAACCCTGCTCTGTCAGCACACATCTTGGTCTTGGCCAAGAGCAAATCCATTCTACCCTTTCCCTCAGTGCATTTGTTAACCACAGAAAGAAGGTATTCATTTTCAGTCATTAGGTTCTCAGCTCGCTCTCTAACAGTGAATAGCTGGTCCTTAAGGGTTATGCAAGTGTCACAAACAGGTTGCACATCCTTAGAACTACCGACCCTCTCCAATCTAGCCTCTAATTCATGAACATGTTTATCACGTAAATTAATGCTCTCGCGTAATAAAGAACAGTTCATGCATTCAATAATATCATGAGGACTAGAATCAACCACCAAAAGCTACTTCTGTGTAGTCTCAAGCTCAGAAAGAGTTTGAGCATGTACAGAACGCAACTGAGCAAGCTCACCCATGACTACAGTACAAGATTCACATTCAGCATCATTAACCCTAGACTTAAGCATGGCATATTCGGTAGAAACAGATTCTAGCCTAAGTCTAAGGTCTTTTCTTTCTCTAGCGGCTTGCACCAGTAATCTATCCTGACCAAGTACTACTTCATTCAGCTCATCTAATTTTATTGAAAGCTGGTCATAGGATAGTGGTACCTCAGATGAGTCAAGCTCATCGCCGCTGTGATCGCTGTCGGCCATGAAGCAAAGGCCGGTGAAATCTCGTCCCTTCTTGTCCTTCTTGTCCTCCTTCCTTGGGGACTCCTCCTCCTCAGAGCTCGACTCCTCAGTTGAGGAAGTGTCGATGTCACTGAGAGCAGCAACAAACGCTCTGGAAGCGGCTTTGGCTACTCTTTTAGCTACCTTGTCGCGCTTACCCTTCACAAAGGGTTTCCTCTCCTTTTTGTGGTATTTGGGGCTCTCACTCTCATCTCTCTTTTTGAGCTTAGGGAAATTTGCCTTGATATGAGAAGTGTCGCCACATTCAAAGCAATCACTAAAACCACTTCTCCTCTGATCCCGTCTCTCATGATGAAAGCGGGTGAACCTTCTGGCAATGAGAGCAAGCTCATCATCATCTAGAGTATCCACCTACTCCTTTGTGACGGAGACCAGGGAGGACAAAGCAAAACCATCTGCAAGAACACAAGTGCCATATGTGCTTGGTTCTGCAGTGGTGCCACGGCTAGTGCTAGAAACCAATGCCAATGGCTGTGGCAAGGAGTTTCTGTGCACTACAAGAGATGCCTTGGCAATCTCTGTGGACTTCAGCTTGCTGAAGAGCTCATCACAGGTCAATGTGTCATAACCTGCGGACTCCTCAATGCTGGATATCTTCACTTCCCATATGCTACGATCAAGAGCATAGAGAAGCTTGATAGCCCTATCGTGATCACTGTAAGCAAGCGTCCCGTTGGATCGCAAGTTACTCACTATTGCATCAAAGCGAGAAAACATGACATCTATAGATTCACCAGGTGCCTGCACAAACAGCTGATACTGTTGATTGTATGTGCTTTGGCGCCTGGCCTTGATCTGTGTAGAGCACTCATGAAAAATAGTGAGTGTTGTCCAAATTTCCCTAGCAATCCTAAGGTGCTGCACCCTATCAAACTCACTCCGGCTCAAACCAATGAACAGTATATTCCTAGCCTTGGAGTTGGAATTATACTGATCTTTCTCTGTTTGAGAGGTGCGAGTCTCAGGGATGGAGTATTGTGAGTCCACAATCTCCCAAATTGCATTTCCTTGGCTTAGCAAGTAAGCCTCCATGCGCACCTTCCAGTATGCAAAGTCAGTCCCATCGAACAGAGGAATTTTACTAGCTCTGTCCATGTCGCCAACAGATCACAAAACCGGTTAAGGTCAACTGGTGATCTTAACCCGCTCTGATACCAATTGTTGGACCGGAAACGGCGACCAGAGGGGGGTGAATGGGAGCTTTTAAAATTTCAGGCTAAAAATAGCCTTCTGTTTTAATTCAGTCTACTGCGGAACAGGCTTCGAACACAACCTTCGAAGTTCTGGTTCGGAGGTATTTGACGGCTCCGAACACAGGCTTCGCAAGGAGCAAAAGTTCGAAGCCAAGAAGACTTCGCTCCACTCAACCCCGAAAAATCAACTCTGCTAAGTCAGTGCAGGCTCCGCACACAGGGTGCTTCGAGTAGGCTTCGCACTTCACCCTTCGCAAGAGTGGACTACCCTCTGAGGACTTCGACCAAGTACTTAGCGACAGCAACTGGTGCTGGGTTTCGTACACCGAAGGTCTAAACGCACACTAACAGACTTCGCTAGGAGCTTAGACATGATAGAAAACACGGGCTTCGATCAGGGCTTCGCTAGTAAGCAGCGAGGTCTAGCCTCCTGTTACACAGAGCGAACGCACACTGAAAAACACACTTCGCACAAAACACCCTTTGCCTAGACAGGCTTCGGTGCACTACTACTAGCGAGGTATGCAAACAAGCTCAAGCAGAAACACAACAAAGAAGCAGGGCTTCGTTGCTTGAACAAGGAACACTAAAAATGAACTCACTGGATGAATACAAAGAGAGGTGGCTAGTACATGAGCTCAACGGTAAATGCTCAAAGTGTTAAATGTTACCTACCCAGCCCCCATATTTATAGCCACTATTCACCCATTGGAATTGACTACTTTACCCCTAGGGTTTACATTGGTTTTGTCTCTACAGAACAGAGGGGTACAAAAGGTAGTAAACTTTATTCTGGAGGCTTCTCTGTCAGCTTTGCAGAGGGGACAACGTCAGCTTTTTGCAGAGCAGACAATGTCAGCCTTTGCAGTCTTTGACCTTTCTAAAGCCCCCCTTCGCACGCGAGGGGTGCGGTAGCTTCGGCGAGAAGCCTTAAGCCTGACGGCCTTCGCTTCACCGAAGATAGCCTCCGATACAGTGACGGTTTTGAGCTGAATCCGTCAAATCCCTTGGGCCTTCGCACCACCACCTCCGGAGTGGACCAACATGGCTTCGCAGCTTCTCCCAGCTCGAACTCCATCAGTCCGTGTATCGAAGCCATGCATGGCCGAAGTACCACAAGACAACCACACTCCGAAGCCCCACCTTCGGAGTACCACCCTTCGAAGTCCCTCCTTCATCCAAGGCCTCCGCATGAAGCATTCCATGAGCACTTCGTCGCGGTGTCTCTCCCCGAGCACACTCCTAACGAGCCTCACCCGGACCATGCCTTCGATGCACCTCGACTTCTGAGACCTTCGTCGGGTAACCTTCGAGTGCCTCCCTCCGGAGCACACTTCGAACCCTTTGCCTCAGCTGAGGACTTGATCCACCATACTCCGAAGTCACTCCTTCCGGAGTACCCATCGAAGTGCCTCGCCTCCGAGGACTTTGTCTCGGAGTACCTTCACCCGGAGCCACGCTCCGCACTTATTGCCTTCTCCTGGTGCACCTCGACCCAAGGACCGACCTCGACCCCTTCGCAGCCACCGTGACGGAGCTCCCCGCTCCACTGGCATCAAGCCTCCCGCTTGACCCAGGTTCACCTGCCGCGAACCGTCCGTCGCCTCCGCAATCCCCTGCACACCACAGACAAGCAGACAAGTGTATCCAGTACTCCAGAGACCTCTCCGGGTAAGCACCCTTCGGCACACACTCCGGTGTACCGCCCAAAGTACCGAGACCTTCGGTACAAACCCAGTCATCGTGTACTGTCGGACCCCTTCGACAAGCACACTCCGCTGCAACAGCTGCAGCAACCTCCGAACACCTTCGGAGATCCTCCGAACCCTCTTCAGAGGTACCCCTTCGAACCAGAGGGTAAAAGCCTGTCAATCACTCATCACAAACACCGAAACCAACCCTTTGTTTCTCACTAATGGAGCCGTGGTGTAGCAATTGCGGGGTTTGGATCAGTGCTGATCGGAAGCTGGATTGTCAACGTCGAGTCCTCCACCAATCGAGTTTACCCCCTCTGACGGAAGATCGGGCACCCATGCGCATCATGCACTGTAAGGCTCGCCACCTGGGCAACTTGTCGGGCGACATCTTCTACCTGCCATGAGTGGTGGGGTGAGTTGAAGCTTCACATCTTCAATCGTTCCTCATCGGTCTACCGGGAACGGCTTCATCTGGTCGGTGCCGAGGCAAACCCTGAAGTAAGTATTCTAGCCTTCTCTTTTTCCTTCGGCCGTTTCCACTCTTATCTTACCAATATTTGTATTTTGCATGATGTTGATCAAGACACCCTTCGATGAGCCTCAGCGGCTGGACGATACGATATGGGCCGGTGTCAGCCACCACAAACCTAATTATTGACGCTCCCACCCCTACGACGTGGGTGAATGGGAGGCGGTCCTAGACTGTTGGTCGTTCCGAGGGTGTTTGATCGTCTTCTGATGAAAGGAACTGCCTTGAAGATGGAGTCAAGAGGAGCCTACTAGGTCTTTACTATATTTGTCCCATAGCCTCCATTGATGTCCTTCCCTAGTTTTAGGCCTCTGATGAATTCTCGAACTGTATTTTTTCACCTCATAATTTTATAAAATATGTGTTCTCGTCTTTCTTCACTTGCATACCGAGTTTATTATGTGCTTATTTTGCCGATCTAATTTCATCGGCCGTCTCAAGGTGATGTCGTAGGCATCGGCTATTTGAGTCTCATCCGAATGATTAGAAAGTGTTTCTATAATCACCTCGCTCGGCCTTTTCATATCTGAGCCTCTTGTGTTGTATTTTGGGTCTAAGGGTGATGTCTTTGCATCGGTCATTTTAACGCGATGCCATCGGCATCGGCTGTTTAGGATTTGTCCGAACGGTTGATGACATTTTTTTAGTGTACCTGTCCGGCCTTTTTTTAAATTTTCTGAAGCAATCTTCAGTCCGCTCCTTTTTCGTCAGGGTCCTTCTGCTTCCTTTGGTGTCGTCCTTTATAGGATTAGTTTAGGGAATTCTTTGGTGATTGGGTTGATACCGCCATCAGACACTTCAAGAAAATTGTCATCCCAAGCTTCCCCCCGATAAACAAATGACCCCTTCTACTTCCCATACTGACAAGTCAGTTGTAGCTATGTTAACCGATTTATCGGCAGGAACTATTTCCACCTAGTCGCCGACCCACTATATGAGGATCTGGTGTATTGTCGAGGGGACGCAACAATTTACATGTATCCAATCACGTTCCAATAACAACCTGTAAGATCCATTTCCCTCAATCACGAAGAATGTTGTTGGCATTGTCTTTCCTTCAACTATCAGCTCTGCATTTAGCAATCCCATTGTGTCTAGCGAGTTGCCGCTAAAATCCCTCAATACCATGTTAGTCCTGATGAGGTCTTCTGGCGTCTTTCCAAGATTCCAAAAGGTGGCATAAGGCATCGAATTAACATCCGCTCTTACGTCTATCATCATCTTGGACATCAGATTCCCGTTATCAAAGATTGTTGGCTGGGGAGCCAGCATCAACTGAGCCATCATATTAGCGTGATCCGTGTCATCTTCATGGGCCGCCCAATACTCTGTGGGGAAGAAGAAAACCATGTTTACCTCATCACCCTTCTTTTCGTTTCTATGATCGGCCTTGTCATTTGGTCGCCATTCACTCTTGATCTTGGGTGGCCGATCAGTCTCCTCTTCACATACCTGTGCCTTCCCCTCTCTGTGCCGCAGACATTGCACCCTTCTCTTCTGGCTTCTTATGAAGATCCCCGGGGGACACCACTTTAGTTTCTTTGTCATTTTTTCATCATCATCGGTCGTCAGGCCGATAGCTTCGGAATTTAGGGGGTCGAGTCTTTCCAGCACCGGTACCCGTGGAGACGACAATCTTTGGTGCACTGTCTCTCGATCATGCAGCCCGAGCTTGAGGTTGTGTGGCCGATGACTGTGTTGCGTTCTGCCTTGTGCACCGCACTCCGGGTAGTCGTTTATGGATGGTAAGTGTAACCCCTCATTCCACCAAAGCCTTAAGAACTCATAGTTCTAATGGGGATTGAAACGCAAGTGGCCCCGACTGTCTTCATTGTTCTCCCTCTCTTTGGACCTCCTTTGGTATTTCCTGATGAGGTGATGTTGCTTCCTATTTGCCTTCCTCCCCTTGCACGCCAGTTGTCACCGTAATTCTCATGCACCATGTTGACCGGGAATGGGTGACCGTCGATGTTCATGGACTTCTTCTCATCGTCGAACTTGATTTGGCCTTGCTCTACGACTGATTGGATCTTGTTCCTAAACACCTTGCACTCATTATTATGGTGCAACGGGGAGTTGTGTCACTTGCAGTATTTTTTCTTCTTTAGTTCTTCGGTAGTTGGTAGTACGTGGCCAGGTGACAGGTGGATTTTCTTCTCTTTAAGTAGTAGGTCGAATATTTTGTCGGCCTTGTTGATATCGAAGTCATATCTCTCTTCCTTTTTGGCTGACTTCACCTATGGGCAGGCAATCTGCTTCTTATTCCTGGACCACTCGGCCATGCCAACCTCTTCATCTGAGTCACTGCTCTCGTTAGAGTCCGAGTGGTGTATTTGGGCATATGCCACCTTCTTCTGGTACATGTCCCTCTTGACTTCTTGGAATCGGCTCTCATGTGCCGACACTTTTTGTAACATTTGCGATAGGCTCTCAAACTCGTGTGATGAAAACCTCTCCTAAATTGGGTTCAGGAGTCCTTGAAAATCCAATTCCACCAACTAACTATCGCTGAGGCTCAAGCTATAGCATCTGCTCTGCATGTCCTGGAACCTCTGTATATAATCTTATATCTACTCGTCCATCCTTTGCTTGGCAAAC
Source organism: Zizania palustris (assembly GCA_019279435.1). Taxonomy (NCBI): domain Eukaryota; kingdom Viridiplantae; phylum Streptophyta; class Magnoliopsida; order Poales; family Poaceae; genus Zizania; species Zizania palustris. The sequence continues at coordinate 38,531,633 of JAAALK010000288.1, forward strand.
GTCAAGTCAGTGGGCTTCATTTCTTGGATGCTGGCGAAGAAGTACTTGTGAAATTTCTTCTCCAGGTCAGCACATCCTCGGATGGAGTTCTCCGGCAACAAAGAGAACCACGCGAAGGCCGATCCCGATAGGGAGAGTGGGAATAACCAGACCCTCAACACCTCGTCAGCTGATGCCTCTTCGCATTGGGCGAGGAAACGGCTAATATGCTCGATCATGGAGACCGAGTCTTTTCCCAAAATTTTGGTGAAATCGGGAAACTTGCATCGACCTGGCAGAGGCACTCGATTGAACCATTCTGGATATGGTCAACGATACATGTATGTTTATTCTTTGGGTTTCAACCCAAACTGATCACTAATGACCTCCGTGATCTGATTTACCAATTCATCTTCTTGCTGCCTCAGCGTCGGATATTGGTAGGGTGTTGGATCTTGTTGGTATTGCTCCTGCCAGGTAGCATTGCTCCCATACTACCCCTCATCGTTGTAGGGTTGTGCATCATAATACGTCGTCCGATGATACCTGGGAGGGATGCCTTTGGGTATCCCCCCTCTTGTCGAGACAAGGTCTGGTAGTGTATTACTAGCGATGCCATATGTCACCAGCGGCACCCCCTAGCTTGGCAGCCTCGGGTCAAACGTGGGGAACAACATCGGCGCGTTCCTCTCCATGGCGTATGATGCGCTCTGTAGTAGGCCTTGTGTAGGGCCTTCCAGATGAGCTGTCTTGGTGGCCTCGTGGCTAGGTGAAGTGCCCAACTGTTCTAGCCTCATCGGCCCCTACGGCTATAGCGCCAGCCGAGTATGTAGCAGTTTTGTCAGGTCATCTAGGAGGTACGTAGAGCCTTGCAGCGGTCCGGAGACCACGGCACCTTCGACAGCTTTCGTGATCAGCCCCTGCAGCGTAGTGACCAACGCTCCAGACTGGTTGGCCTGTGAGTGGCGAATTGCTTGGTCAACGATTTCCAATAGGTTGGCCTAAGAGCTCTCCACTGGCTAGCCTCAGTCTAATGCCAATACTGGCCTCGGCAACGGACCCTTTCGCATAGGCCTCATCTGATTCATGCTTTAGGACTACAAGCATGACTTCAGGAACTCCTCCACGTGTCGTTGCACCTCCAGCCTTTGGTCATCAGTTAGGGCTTCCATGGTGACTGGGATGATGTTTTCGTCGTTGATCTCATTCAGCATGGTTGGGTTGTCGAAGATGGTCCCACTGGGTGTGCCAAAATCGTGTTGGTGCGTTTTTTGGTCACACTTTGACACATGTGTGGCCTGGGAGATCTGCTTCACTCTAGTGAAGGTCCTACATTCTTAGAGAAAGGGTTCAAGGTGTGCCAATCAGTTTGACCCTACAACTGATAAGGGAATAGAAGATACGACATTAGTAGCATGGCCCATTGGCTATCGAGCCGATGACCGCGATGAGGATTGGATATTCGTGGAATATCATGATGATCGGCCATAAGGCCGATGACCTGCGATGAAGCGATTGGGCAACGTGCCATCGACTGATAAGATGAACAGTAAGCCAAGTAGGCTGATGGATGCTTTTTCGATAACTCATAAGATACATCGTGGCATCGAAGATAACCCATTGGCTTGTACTCTAACAGAAATAAATAAAATGTGCTAGATAACAAGTCTATATCATGAAAATCATCACAATAACTAGATCGGACCTAACCGAGATAGTAGCTAGTCACAATGATCTTAATAATGTATCAAAGGATCGTTCATGCTTTATTTAGATGAACGGTATACATCATGAAAGAGATACAACAACAAGAGATGTCAGTGTTAACCAATGAAGCCTCAAACTATCACACCTATAGCACATCAATCTAAGATATCAAAGTGAACTGATGCAGCCTTAGACCTAGCTAATACACCAAGAACAACTAGCGACCGTACTGTTTCAAGGTTCACCTAAAGAGATCAAACTGAATTGATGCAGCCATGAGGATACTGATCTAATCGGTACGGACGTCGGGGGTTGCGAGACTCACCTCTTCGCCAGAGATCGAAATGATGCAGCCCACCTCTGAGTGTCGAACCCCGCCGGAATAAACCTTGGAGACTAAGGGTGGCGATGCACCGAGTAGTTGGTTGACAGAGATGTGATTTTTAAGCTAATTAGCGATACATATTTATAGTCCGGAGACTTGCCATCCAAGTATTATATCTTAACATATTTCCAAATAATCTTTATCTTCTCTTTCTTGCCCCTTATCTTCATCGGCTCCTTTTGCATCTGATCGCCTTGCAGCAGCATGGATGGGCTTCCTTGACTTTCTTTGACCAAACTTCTTTGACTTATGGTTGACCATGCGACATTCTTAGTGGGCCTGGGCTTAACCAAATCTTAGCATCAACAAGGCGGCATCTTATTGATATCTTGAGTTATCGGCCTGATTCGCAGTGATCGTCGAGTTTATCTTGGTATATTTTGCTAGGTCTAAGGTTGCATCAGTTTTGATCTCTTAAATTGATGTGAATTAGGCGTCATAGTTTTAGGCTTCATCAGTTAAGTCCGAAATATTGATATATTGTATCATGTTCATGTTATGTACCATTCATCTAAATAATATATGCTTGATGCATTGAAGTGTTATTGATTTATCGTTATTAGCGACTGTCTCAGTTAGGTCTGATCTTTCAATTACTGGTGATTTAATGATATAAATATGTTATTTTCCATGCTTGTTTTATTTTCTATCGGAGTACAAGCCAATAGGTTATCTTGGTTTCCACGCTATGTTTTATCTCCATGTTGGAAGCATTCATCGACCTTGTTGCGCAAGGACGTTATTCTATCGGCTGATAGTGTTCAGCCCGATAGCGTGGGCATGGTCATCGGCCTCACGGTCGATAGGCACGTTTATTCCCGCTTGTTTTATTCTCACCGTAGTCATCATCTTGACAGCCAATCAGTGTCACTACTAACGTTTATCTTTTATGATTCCTTATCAGTTGTAGGGTCAAACTAATTGGCATGCTCAGAACCTTTCTTTTTTCTTCTAAGATTATAGGACCTGCACTAGAGTTAATCAGATATCTTGGCCACGCGTGTGCCCAAAAATACACCAACAAGATCGTATCTGAAGTCTTAGTCTTGCTCTTCCACTTTCTCTTTTTGCCCTCCTTCTAAACCACCATAACATGATTGTGAGATTTCTTGATACTCTCCTCGGTAGTTTAAGCATCCCATGCAACTCAGCCACTGTATTCTCTAGTCCATTCATATTTTAATTCATAATGAATGGCTCGAATCTCAAGGGGAGTGACTGGAAAATCACATCAATGTCCAAGTATGGATCTAGTGGAGAACTCATTCTCTCCAATGTCTCAATATAACCAATCATCCTGATCACATGACTCATTGGGCTACCTTCTGCCAACCTGCTCCCAAACAAGGACTTAGATACATAGTACCTCTTAGCCCGTGCCGAGTTCTGAAACATGCCCTTGAGGCCTACGATCATATCATAAGCACCTTCATCCTCATATTGTTTCTAAAACTCAAAGGATATACAGGCAAGCATCAGACAGCTGACATCCCAGAATCACTAGCATGCTTCTCGTAAGCACGCTTATCTATTGCAGAGGCATCCTCTGAAGGAAGTATGCCCAATAAAATTCAAGGGATCAGATGTTCCGATTTGGAATCAAATTTTCCGATTATTTTCTAGACTCGAGTCAAAGAAAAAAGTTGCTTCGGAGGTTTTGATATGGTATCAGAAGTTCTGATATGGTATCAGAAGTTTCGACGAGCAGAAAGTTCCAATTTGGAATCAGAAAAATTGTACTGATTGGAAGTTCTGATATGTCTATCGGAAGTTCTGAGGTGGGTGAAAATAGATTGGAACTGTTATAGTATTATGCTAGATTGAGAGACCAAAAATACCCTATTGGAAGTTCCAATCTAGGATCGGAGGTTCCGACGTGGATAAAATAGATTGGATATGTTAGAGAACAAATCGGTTGTAACTGATTTGTTGGTTTCGAGATGCTGGTGACCAGGGGCTCTCGTGCCTATATAAAGAGAGGGGGAGGAGGTCTTGGATAATAATCTTTTGGATAGTTTTAGGCCTAGCCACCAAGAACTCATCTCCACCCTTTATTAATCTCAAAAGTTGAGATTAAGGATCTCCCGTTTTCTCATGAGCGGTGCTAGCACGTCGACGTGGGAAGGACTCCATCCCTAGACGTGTGTATACTATGGAGGCATTGCTCCAATAGTGACACTTGTGGACTTCATCACGTGAACAACTACATCGTCTTCACCGATTGGATTGGCGAGGAACAGTCGGGACGAAGCGAGGATAGGCAAGGACGTGCTTCCTCAATATCTTCTTCCATTGCACCTAGCGCGTCTTGTGCTAGAAGGTACTGATCTATGATCCCACATGGTCATGCTTCTTGGGTTTTGGGGTGAATTTTTGAAATTTCTGGCTAGTGTAGCAGTCCCCTTTCCCCAACAGTGGTATCAGAGCCTACGAGCGTATTGTTCGATCTAGATCCCTCTTGTATGGAGATACATGGTGGAAAAACATATTAGATCTGCTTTTATCCATGGTTAATCAGAAGTTCTGAAACTGATCGGGTGTTCTGATGACGAATAATGATTTGATACAGAGAGCAATTGTTGCTACAAGGAATTCTGATATTGATCGAAAGTTCTAGCGGATCGGAAGTTCCGATGCCAGATCGGAAGTTCTGACCCAACCGAATTTAAAATTCCGAGCCTATTAAGCTAAGTTTTTCAGATCGATATTTTAGTCACTTGTAGATTCTTCGCCTAACTTTGTTTTGCAAAGAATGTTGTGATTGACATGGCCTTGGATAAATGTGATGTATGAGATGCATGCAATGAATGTAAATTAAATATGGCCTATGTGACATGGTTATTTACAGCCCATAGCTGATGTAAATTAAATGTGATAGACTAGTACACTTCATGGAGGCCGAGAGCACACACTCAATGACGGGAGTCATGCAGATGGAGATCATAATGTGAAGAGGGTCATGCTATGTCACAGTTAATATGATTACCTGTGATGCTTTCTTATGTTCCTATTATACTATTCTTGCATGTTTCGTGTGCGCTAGGGACATTACCATGCTAGAATAGTTTTCCCTCGGAAAATTAAGTATTGATGCTCTTTCCAATAGATTCACCCACCAAGGATCTCGATCATCGATAGTGGGTCTGCCAAAGCGGGGTGCTATCTTTTATCTTAACCAGTTAGGGAGGAAGTCGGACTTCTACGCGCATAGTGTTGGTTTGCTTAACAAGGCTATCAAAAAGGTTTTGGGCCTTGGAGCATAGAGTTGGTGTTGAGCATAGGATGCTTCTCCAACGACAAGAGTCGCATACGATGTGATTAGAAAAGCATTGCTTACCTACGTCACCTAGATTCTAGTAGTGATGTCAAATCTCACTAGGAGTTAGAATGAATATGGATCTTGCGCTACTATTGTCATTAGAGGGAAAGTGACTGTTTTAAAATCGTGGAACATCTTTTATTAGATAGAAGATAAACATTCCATAGTGTTGAATCTTGCATTTAATCTTTTGTAGATCATGGCACCTACTACTCCTTCTGTTAAGAGCACTTCAGTTTTTAATTTGTGATCTATTCTTGAAATGTGAGATATTATCTAGAACAAACTTTATAGATTGGTACCGAAATTTGAGAATTATTCTTAAACAAGAGAAAAAGGATTGTGTTCTAGAGAGACCCCACCCCGATGAGCCAGTAGAGATGCTTCTACATTAGACAAGCGTGCTTATGAGAAGCATGCTAGTGATTCTAAGGATGTTAGTTTTCTAATGCTTGCATGCATGTCCTCTGAGTTTCTGAAAAAATATGAGGAACATGATGCTTACGATATGATCGTAGGTCTTAAGGGCATGTTTTAGAACCAGGCAAGGGCTAAGAGATACAATGTGTCTAAAGCCTTCTTCGGGAGTAGGCTGGCTGAACGGAGCCCATTGAGTCCTCATGTGATCAGGATGATTGGTTACATTTAGACTCTAGAGAGACTGGATTCTCCACTAGATCCATACTTAGCTATTGATGTCATTCTCTAGTCGCTCCCATTGAGCTTTGAGCCATTCATCATGAATTATAACATGGTTAGACTAGAGAATACACTAGCTGAGTTGCATGGGATGCTCAAGACTGCTGAGGAGAGTATTAGGAAAACTATTGAGTGTAAATGGATCTTCAAGAAAAAGATAGTCGTTGATGGAAATGTTCACATCTATAAGTCATGACTAGTGGCGAAAGGTTTCAAACAGATTCAAGGTGTTGATTGTAATGAAACGTTTTTGTCCATCGCTATGCTTAAGTCTATTCAAATCATCCTATCAATTGCCACATTTTATGATTATGAGATATGGCAAATGGATATCAAGATGGATTTCCTGAATGGAAACCTAAGTGAGGATGTCTACATGACACATCCTGAAGGTCTTGATGATCCGGGAAATGTTGAGAAAGTTTTTAAGTTGTAGAAGTCCATTTATGGGCTGAAGCAAGCTTCTCGGAGTTGGAATCTTCTCTTTGATAAGGTAGTCAAATGGTTTGTCTTCATCAAGAACGAATAAGAGCCTTGTGTTTACAAGAAGGCTAGTGGGAGCTCACTCGTGTTTCTGGTCTTGTATGTGGAGGACATATTATTGATCAGAAATGACAATCCTTTATTGAATGTTGTCAAGACTTCGCTGAAAAATAGTTTTTCGATAAAAGATATTGGAGAGGCGACATACATTTTGGGCATAAAGATCAATATAAATAGATCAAAATGGATAATTGGATTAAGCCAAAGCATGTACATTGATAAGGTTTTGAAACGGTTCAAAATGTAGAATTCCAAGAAGGGTTTTTAGCCAATGTCATATGGTATTTCTCTTAGTAAGACTCAGTGTGTTGCGACACCTGATAAGCTGGAGAAGATGAGTGTGCTCATGTATGCCTCCGTAATTAGATCCATCATGTATGCCATGTTATGTACACGCCCAGATGTATCATATGCTTTAAGTGTTACGAGTAGGTACCAATCGAACGTGGGTGAAATTCATTGGGTTGTAGTAAAGAGTATCCTCAAGTACTTGAGAAGGACTGAGGAAATGTTCCTAGTGTACAGTGGTGAATGGGAGCTCGTTGTAAGTGGTTACACTGATGCTAGCTTACAGACCGATAAAGATAATTCTCGATCACAATCTGGTTTTGTGTTCTGCCTCAATGGAGGCACGGTGAGTTGGAAGAGTTCCAAGTAAGAGAAGGTGGCTGATTCTACAACAGAAGCTGAGTATATCACTGCTTCAGAAGCTATGAAGGAGGCCGTTTGGATCAGAAAGTTTGTTTCTGAGCTAGGTGTTATTCCTAGTGCGTCCAGTCCAGTGGACCTCTATTGTGATAATCATGGTGCCATTGTGCAAGCCAAGGAGCCTAGATCACACCAGAAATCCAAACATATACTTTGGCGATATCACTTGATCTACGAGATCATTGAGAGAGGTTATGTGAAGATTTGCATGGTGCACACGGATTTGAACATAGCAGATCCATTGACGAAACCTCTTTCACAGCCCAAGCATGAGGCGCACCTAAGCTCCATGTGTATTAGATACTTGAGTGAGTGAGTCATGTGTATGTGGAAGACGCTTGTAGAATCTATGCTAATATGTGTCACGCCCCGATTTAATAAATTAGGACCTTTATTGAAATTCCATAGAAAATCAATAAACCAAGACGTTCATCATGCGACCACGTACAAATACGAGCAATCATTCACGGTTCATAGACCGTATTAGTACAAAAGTGAATAAAGATGAAGAGAAACTAATAAATCAAAGGGTCCTAGATAAACGCCTCCTTCCAGTCTCGCCTTGAATGGGTCGCTACTCCAGACCTTCATCCTCCTCGTAGTAGATGGGCTCTGGTGGTGTAAGTCAACGGGGGTGAGTACAAACGTACTCAGCAAGCCACCGGATGCAAATATAATGCAGAGTAATAACAAGGGAGATAGTGGCTAACTTTGCGGAAAAGCATAATTGTAAAGCATTTAAATGTGAGCAAGTTATTAGTACTGAAATGTAAACATGTGTATGCATCATCATCTTCTAACTCGAGGGGTACAGTCAGCCCCACCTCGCTCAACCGTCCTTACATGCCATGAATAACTCAACCATTCAAACAATAGTAAACTAACTGCGAGTAGTTACACAACCCGCCCTTGACTGTGGGCTCAGCTTTTCAAAAAGATTAAATACTCTGATCAGAGATGTACCACTGTACCCATAAGGCACGCACTCATCACTTACACCAAAGTGTAACGAGATGACCCATACCACGGGAACTCGTGCCAAAACCTTCCATATGGTCCTCCTTGACCCGACAACACCCTCTTATGGGTTTCATATGGTGTCCCGACGCGTCGAGCCTCACCATACCCCCCCTTGAGCCACGTCGGTACAAGTCACCCGCAGGTTGCCCCTTGCCCCCTCCACTATGGTGCATCGAGTCGGATTGTTCCATACTTTCAGTTAGGACTTACCCATTAGACTTGTGGTTGGTATGGAAGTGCTTTGCAACAGATCCCGCAGACCGGTCCTTATAGTGCCCCGGGTGCGACTAACCAATGCCCTAGCTTACACCCGGAACCCACCATACTTATAACATAGCCAACTCCAATAGAGTCCATAGACGAGAATAACGGGGAAATTCATATAACAGATTCCAACTATCTACGACTCATTCTTTTTATCCTATAGCAGTTGTGCCTGTACATTGGGCCCTAGCTAATATCTTTATAGTAGAGTGACAAGGAGTTAAGGCTCAATAAGAATGGCTTGGGTTTGCACACAAGGACGGGGATCTAATAAATATAAGTGTATGGCTTGATATTTGACTAATGCAATATTATCCTATGAGTTATAGCGATGATTTATTAAAACATGGGCTCAATGATGATCAAAATGGGGGTTGTGACTTGCCATGATCCGCAAACGGTGAAGGTGGAACCTCGGGGTAAAACTCGGGATCTTCGATGGCATCGCAATCTTCTCGACACAGAAAATAAACACGACATTCAATAAACAATCCAAAAGAAATCATTCATACAAGCATACAAGTTGTTGTTGGATTAAGTAAAGGCGATAGAGTCTTAAATTGTAGGAAATTATTTCCTAAATATTTAAGATTGGTTTTTAAAGAGATTCCTGAATTTTATAAATTGTATTAAGCATTTTACCCTAAGGGGTCTTTACTTTCCTATTTAATGGTAAACAAAAGTGTACAAAGTAACCCTACCATGTTGGTTGGACTAAAATAGTGAGAACAAGTTATTATGTCTTCTGAACTTATCATATAAGTCTTTATGATATATTTACAAAGTGTTGAGTTTTTATTATAATAATTAATTACTTATCCTAAAAGGGCTTTTGCAATATTATTTAATAGAATGGAATGGGCAAAATAAACATTCTATTTTTATTGTATTAAAAATAGTGGAATGGAGTAATTAGGTCCTCTGAAATTAATAAATGAGTTTTTAAGGGTTTTTATGAATTATTTAATGAAGTATTAATTAAATCCTAAAGGGGACTTTTCTTGATTATTTAATATGAATATTTTGTGCCAAATAGATATATTGTTTTTATTGCATAAAAGTGTAGAGAATAAAGAGATAGATTTTACAAAATTTGAATGGTGAAATTTGGAGTATAAATGAAGGAGATATGAATTTTTGAAGTTTAAAATGAATTATGGAATTATTTCTGGACTGGAAAATGCTATGGTCCACGGTAGACCAGGTCTACCATGCACCAGAGTGCAGGATGGACGCAGCACATGCGACGGTGCGGCTGCATGCACCGCAGGGTAGGGCCCGCGCACGGTTGCAGGCGTGAGGAAGTAAGAGGCGGGACCCATAGCGCAGCTGCAAGCAGGCGTAAGGCACGCACGCACATAGTGCTGGCGGGCGGACCGGATAGGAGAGAGAAACAAAAGCACGGTCATTAAGGAACTAATTAGGGAATTAATTAAGAAATTGTTAATCTATTTTCTAATTTTATTAATTTCTAAAATGGTATTTTAATCATTAGCCTAGTTATAAAGTTCCCAAAAATTCAGAGAAAAATCCTAGGCCATATTCTTGACATGGAGGATTTATCATAAATTTTATAAACCAAAATTTGAATAATTTCTTGAGATTTTTAATTCTTTATTATTCCAATCATTTTATTGTTCAAACACAGTTTATTTATTTTAAATTTTATTTCCTCCTATTTAAAATAAATTTATAAAAATTCCAAAAAATTTATCTCTCTTGGAGGAACTTAACATAAATTACTCAAATCAAATCTTGAATTATATATCATGATTTGTATTTATTTTTCTCTTCTTAATATATATAAAAATAGTTTTTAAAAAAAGTATTTTTAACGAAATTGAAATACGTAGTTGAAATGAGATTTTGACCTAATAAATCGAGATAGATATTATTAATTTGACGATAAAGGATCTAGTAAAAAATAACGAATAAATTAGATTAAATAGATTGTCAAGGATTAAGGGACGATATGAGAATAACCTTTATATATATTATAATCAAAGCGGGATCATTGGGTTTTGATAATGATATTTTAGGATCAATATTAGTTAATAGTTGAAATGTATCGATGAAAAGATAAAATGGATTAGATTAAACGAACGACATCAGGACATGTTAATGAACTATTCAGAGTGAACGCCACCTAACACGGCTAGGATAAATTAATGATTAATTAAATGTAGACAAGAAAGAGATGATTATTACCGTATCAAATCAGAATGAATGTAACATGGACGACAGAGGAGGAGATGGGCTTGCCCAGAACAGCGAGGTAGCGGCGACGTGGTGGTTCGGCGAGGGGGAGGCATGGTGGTGGCTCGCCAGAGTAGTGGCGCGGTGAGGCAGCGACAACACTCGGCGGAGGCAACAGGAAAGAGGAGAGGGGTTGCGATGGAGGAAGTGGGAGAGGTGTGGGCTTGTGGAGGAGAAGAGAGAAGAGGGCATGGCTTTTATAAAGGGAGGATGCGCCTGAATAAATGGAAGCCGTGGACATGAGATGGAAGGACATGTGTATAAGGAAAGAGAGGAAGAGGAAGGAAGGAAATAGAGGGAGAAGAAGGAAGGAGAAGGAGCATGCGGCAAGGAAAATGGAAGGGAGAGAAAAAAAGGAAAGAAAAGAAAGGAAGGAAGAGAAGAAAAAAGGAAAGGAAGAAGAAGAAAGAGAAGAGGGAAATAGAAAAGAAGGGAAGAGAAGAAAGCCTTGCCATGCGCACACAGCCAGGAAAAAAAGGAAAGAGAAAGAGAGAAGGAAAAGAGAAAAGGAGGAAAGAAGAGAAAAAAAGAAGAGGAAAGGATAAAAAATATGAAAATATTTTTTTCTGAAATTCAAATTTGGATTTTTAAGAAGAAGTGAAAAGTTTTTGGAAAGTTTGAAATTTAAAATAAATTTAGAAATTTTGGATTTCAAAGAAATAGCGCGCGAATAAACGACGGTTTGGAAAATCAATTAATTTTGTATTCGCATTGAAATTAGAAATTCCGAACATGAACACCGAACCAAGGTTTTTAATCCATTTTTGGGAATATAAAAAATAATTTTTAAAGTGATTTTTAATGGAATTTAAACACGCAGTTAAAATGGGATTTTAATTTCACGACCGAAAATAGAACGTTGATTCCTCCGGATTTTTGGTTGGGAAAAGATATAGATAGTCAAAAATTATGATTCAAATTATATTGGAAAGAGAGTGATTTAATTACTTTTTTATTAAAGTTATTAATTGAAATATTATGGATTACTATTCTAGCTATAAAAATCCTTAATGAAAACCTAAATTTATTTGAGGTAGGAGAAATTTACTTGAAATTTCTCTAGCTGAATTTTATTTGGTTTTATATTATTTTTAATTGAAATGATTTATCATATATTTTATTCACACAAAATTCTTGTTGAAATATATTTTATTAATTAGTGTTAAAATTTTACGATGAAATGATATTGATTATATTTAATTCCTTTGCGTCAAAAATTCTGGAAAATTTTTGGGACGCAATTTAAGGCTAGGTGATTTTTGGGAAAAAATACAATAGCTGCGATTTATTTTTAAATGAAATTTTAAGCTGTATTTTAGCTTTATTATTTATCGATTTACACTAAATCCTTTTCTTGAAATTCATTTATTAATTACTTTATTTTATTTTTAACGGCTAATGAAAATCAGGACGTTACAATATGTGAGGATAATTGTTATTATTGGGGAAAAATATTTCATCCTCTAGAAGTCAAGGAAATTTCTATATCAATTCAAGCAGAAGAAACAAAGTCTGAATCTTAAACTCCGAAGATAAATACAGCATCAAGACTTCACAGTATTCGGAGCTTACTACATCAGAGGCCTCCGTCAAGACTTCGACATGACGGAGCCCCCCCCCAACCCGAAGTCTCTTTACCCGAAGGGATACTACCAGCAAGGATCGAAGATTTATCTTCTCACTGATTAGACTAGTCTTTTACTCTTTTAACCCTACGAAGAATATTAAACAATATCTTCTTAGTCGGTTGTAATTAGAGGGTAAAGAAGTCTTTTCTCTATGTATTCAGCCTATAAATACCCCTCTTCACTCTGTAAAGGGCATCGAATACTTAGATATTCAATACACACTTCGAACTATCTCAAGCTATTATCCTTCTCAAAGGCTTGGAATAGTCTTCTTAAACAGACACTTCGTTTGTTAAACACTCTAGTTCTTTAAACCTGTTAGCGTAATATTTTGCGCCAACCGATGGCGCCGTCCGTAGGGAACCTAGTACAAAAACTTCGTTCTCTACAAATTCTTTCCTAGAGCCATGCCTCCTAAGTGGAGCCTAGGCACTAGTCCCCTCCGGAGGTCTTCTCGGATCTCTGAGTTGTGATCTTCGAACACCACCGAGGTTGGAGGACCCTCCATGGTCCCCCCACCTCAAACTCCCAAAACGAATACTCTTCCTCGAGCATACGGAGCCCCTCTTGAGACTCCATCCATGCTCCAAACTTACAGAGCTTCTCCTGCGGTTCCATCTGTGCTTCGAACTGACTTCTTCAGTTCTCAAGACCTAGAGGTCCCATTTGGAGGAAATGAAGACCGTCCTAATGACGTTGCAACCCAGATGGCTCGTCTTCAGCCGAAGTGAGAAGGTGGAGACAGAAGCTGCTGACAGGCTTCGCCCTCAGGCTAGCCTTGTCATCTCGGAGGTACCTCAAGATGACAGTCCTACCTTCTATCCCAAAGCCTCTGATATTCAGAGAAACACTGAGAATGATTCTTTCGATGATGAATCTCCGCTGCACCCAGACTTGCAAAAGGTACGCTTTGACCCCAAATTTAGGACTTCAAAGTTGTGTAAGGACTCCGGGGAGGAAGATCCTAGGGAATACTCCCGCTCTTATGCTTTAGCAATCAAAACCAGCGGAGGGGTCTGAGACACAATGGCGAAGTGTTTCCCCCTTGCGCTCGAAGGAGTTGCTCTACATTGGTTCTGGTCTTTGAAACTAGGATCAATTGGATCTTGAGAGCAATTGAGAAAAAAGTTTGTGAGTAACTTCCAAGGGACCTTCGTGCCCCCTATATCTACCGGGAGTCTTTTTCAGGTGAAGCAGCAACCTGGAGAAACATTGCGGAAATTTTTCAAGCGCTTCACTCATATGAAGTCACAGATAAGAGGGTCGTCTGCATCATCCGTAGTTGATGCAACACGGGAAGGAGTCACAAATGCAGGCCTCCTCGACAAGCTTCACCGGAAGCATATTTCCTCAATAGCGCACCTAATGGCCTACCTTGAGGAATATGCTAAGTCGGAAGAAGGATGGCTCCGAAGGACGGCTTCGTCTTCGCCAACCGTCCTTCAAGAAGTCAAACTTCAAGTGAAGACTTCGACTCCACCACAGGGGTACCACTTCGACAACAACCAGCATGATGGATGAAGAGGGTGAAAGCATCCTCGCTCCGAAGTTTTAAATATTGCACCCTCTTTTGTCGAAATTGCCCCCTAAAAATCCGCAAGCTCCGGGAAACAAGGTCAGTGGCTGGAGGCCGCCAGGGAAGCCGGTTGGCAAAGGCTAAGCCTTCTTCTGCTGTGTACATGGTGAGAATCGAAGCCATGCTACCGATGCATGCAAGTCTATACTAGCTCTGTGGAGCGAGTATCTCAAGAGGATCTCCGGTCGAAGCACTACTGACCGAGCCCCTCTCGAGACACGTCTAGAGCCGGTGCAGACCGTTGGACATGTAGACAGCTTTGAACCACCAAGACAGCCTTCGGTGGCCAATGTTATGCCACCTCTGAAGCAAGAAGATACATGGGACCTTGGTAAACAGGTAGTTTTCCCCATCTCCGGAGGAGGAACCCTAGGTGGCATGTCTAAACGGCAATAGAGAGAGTATGTTCGTGAAGTAGGCATATTGGGACCTCCTCGTTGGCAGCTTAAATGCCCGAGTGGTCTCACATGCCCATATCCTTCTCCGCGGCCAATGCAGTTGGTATTAAATTCCCTCATGTGGACCCTCTTGTTATTACAGCTGACATTGCAAGAACAGGGGTCCAGAGAGTGTTGGTTGATGCTGGAAGCTCTGTAGATATTATCTTCGTCCAGGCCTTCGACCAATTGTGCATCCCACAGACCCATTTATTTCCAGCAGCTCGTTCGCTTCAAGGCTTCGCAGGCCCTCCTCTCGATGCCCTCAGCCAAATAGGCCTCGAGGTCGCTTTCGGAGAGGGGCTCCTGGCTAGATTGGAGGAGGTGATATTTGACGTCGTCGACACCCCTTATGCCTATAATGTTATCTTTGGAAGGGGAATGCTAAATCAATTCAGAGTTGTGGTGCATCATAACTATCTATGCATGAAAATGCCCACACAAGGAGGAGGGGTTACAGTCATCGGCGGCCAATCTACGACGCGAATGGTGAAGTACAGCCATGGTCCACCCCTTGATCCTAGACAGATAAATAATGTACAAGACCATTCGGAGGATGCCCCTGCGTCAGGTGTGCTCTCGAAGATATCCTCCCCCAGGCCAAGCCCCGAAGGTGAAATTATAACGAAGATCATTGTCAAGGACAGCAAAGACTATCCCATCCAGTTGGCAAGGAATTGCCTTCGGAAATTGCTACTTCGTTGGAGGAAGTAGTTAAAGAAAACTTGGATGTCTTTGCCAGGTCTGATGAAGATATTCCTAGAGTCGACTAAAGAATCATTGAGCACAGCTTGCTCGTCAACCCAAGGGTTCGACCTGTTCACCAAGGTCTCCGCAAATTGTCAGCAGAAAGGGCAGACCTTGCTAAAGCAGAGGTGGAAAAGTTGTTAAAAACCGGGATCATTAGAGAGGTGGCCCATACGGAGTGGTTAGCTAACCCCGTCTTCATCAAGAAAAAGGCCTCCGGCAAGTGGCGTATGTGCATTGACTTCACATCCTGAATAAAGCATTCCCACGTGACCCCTACCCCATGCCCCACATTGATCAACTCGTCAACTCCATTACTAGCTCCGAACTTTTAAGCTTCCTCGACGCGTACTCTGGATATCATCAAATATGGTTAAAATGCGAAGACAAAGCCAAGACAAGCTTTATAACTCCTTCGGGAGTATTTTGTTATGTTAGAATGCCCTTCAGCTTAATAAACGTCGGGGCAACTTTTTTAAGGTTAATTGTTAAGGCTCTAGGTCCCTAGATAGGCCACAATGTCGAAGCCTATATGGATGATATTGTAATAGAGTGCTTTAAAGCGCCAGCATAGTCTAGACTTAGTAGAAACTTTGAGAGCTTCCGAGCATGTGGAGTTCGCCTCAACCCCGAAAAATGTATCTTTGGGGCTCAAGCTGGAAAATTGCTAGGGTATTTAGTTTCGAGCAGGGGGATCGAAGCTAGCTCAACACAGATAAGTGCATTGCAAAGAATGGCTCCGCCAAAAAATTTGAAACAAGTCCAGAAGCTTGCCGGAGGCCTCGCGGCCCTTAGCAAATTTTTGGCAAGATCCATAGAGCGGAGCCTCCCAATATTCAAAGCCTTAAAAGGGTCTGAATATTTTGCCTGGACACCGGAGTGCCAGAAGATTTTCGATGATATCAAAGACTATCTCAGCAATCTTGCAACACTCACTGTGCCCCTCGCAGATGAAACTCTTCTTCTCTATCTTGCAGCCACAGGTTCCGCTATCAGCGCGGTCCTTGTTCAAGAAATGGATTTCAATGGGAAGTTGGTGCAGAATCAGATATATTTTGTATCAGAAGCCTTATCCAGACCAAAAACCTGGTACTCCAAGTTGGAAAAATTTACTTATGCTCTAGTAATGGCTTCGAGGAAATTACGGTATTATTTTTTTGGCATATAATGTAATTGTACCAACTTCTTATCCTCTGGGAGATATGCTCTGAAGCAAGGACTCTATGGGGAAAGTGGGCCGTTGAGTTAGACCCTTTTGGCATCTCCGTCATAGCAAGAATAGCAATCAAGTCACAAGTGGTGGCTGATTTTGTAGCAAAATGGACTCCATCTGCAGTATGGGCTTCGGAAGAATCAAACGAAGGCATATGGACCATATACTCTGATGGAGCTTTACAAGAATCCGGAGCAGATGTCGGAGCGGTCATAATTTTGCCTTCTAGGCAGAAAGCAATGTACTCCTCAAGTCTCAACTTTAAGTCCACCAATAATATTGTAGAGTACGAAGGAATTTTGATAGGCCTCCGCAAGGCACATGCCCTTGGTGCTACAAGAGTTGTTATAAAAACAGATTCCTAAATTGTATTAGGGCACGTTGATAAAAGTTTTCAAGTCCGGCATCCACAACTTGCTAAATATCTAGAAGAGATCCTCAAGACCGAAGCAGCATTTAAAGGGATCTCTGTCCAGAGCATCCCACGAGCCGAAAACATACAAGCAGACATCTTGGCAAAATCTGCAGCCGGAGCCCTAGATATCCCGGAAGGGGCTTTTTATGAAGAACTTGCCTCCCCTTCGGTGCCCCAACCTCCTCCTACGGAGGTCCTTTGCATACCAAGCACCGATTGGTTGAGTTCAATTATGGATTTATTGCAAGACAAAGCTAATTAGCCCGAAGGCCCAAAGCTGACAAGACTACAGTTAAGCGCCCAGAACTATCATATTGTCAACCGTATTTTATACAAGGCTGGAGTATGTTCTCCCCTACTCTAATGTATTACCCAAGCCGAAGGCCAATACATACTTCGAGAAATTCATGAAGGCCTTTGTGGTAGCCATCTTGCCCCTCGAGCTTTAGCAGGCAAAACATTTTGCCAGGGGCTCTATTGGACTACAATAGTAGCTGATGCGGAGGCTTTAGTCCTCACTTTCCAAGGTTGTCAATGGATGGGAAGACGGAGTCATCGTCTGCCAACACCCCTTCAAGTTATTGCTCCAGTCCGACCAATGGCCCGGTGGGGCATGGATCTCATTGGCCCCTTCCCAATGGCAAAGGGCAGTCTAAAATTTTTACAGTGGTAGCAATTGAGTATTTTTCTAAGTGGATCGAAGCAGAACCTCTCACCGCTATCACTTCAAAATATGTGCAAAAATTCTTCTGGCAAAATATCATCTGTAGATTCAGAGTGCCTAGACATGTAATAATTGACAACAGCACTCAATGTTGAACCATTGAGAGATTTCTGTGAAGGTCTT
Organism: Zizania palustris; assembly: GCA_019279435.1. Taxonomy (NCBI): domain Eukaryota; kingdom Viridiplantae; phylum Streptophyta; class Magnoliopsida; order Poales; family Poaceae; genus Zizania; species Zizania palustris. The sequence goes on from JAAALK010000288.1 coordinate 38,549,376, forward strand.
GGTATTGAAATGTGCTTTGCAGCTGTCCATCATCCACAATCCAATGGAACCGTCGAGCGAGCCAATGGTAATATCTTGTCGGGCTTGAATCAAAGAATGGTAGGATTGGCGAAGGGGCTATGGACCGAAGAACTTCCAAAAATTTTATGGTCTATTTGGACCACTCAAGCAAGGTCCACAGGATTCACCCCTTTTAGGTTACTATTCGGAGATGAGGCCATGACGCCGATAGAGCTCAAGGGAGGATTCCGAGCCACCGGCTTGAAAGAATCCGTAAAAAGAGACCAAAGAGACCAAATGATATGGATTCCGAGCAATCATCTTGAAAACATCCGTAAAAAGAGTCTGAAGCAACCATTAAAATCGGATCCCAATACATCCGAAGAAGAGTACTAGGCCACTATTTACGGACTCCGAACCAATGGGTTCGAAGATACCTACGAGGTCCATAGCGACCATCTACTCGAATTTTGAACCACTATTCCCAAATTCTTTAATAAGGGGCTCCAAACCTCCGAAAATAAAAAATATTGAAATTGTACTCTTAGCAGCCATTACAATCATTGTCCGTAACCATCTTCACTTGAAAACCTAAGGTGCTTACCCTCAAAGAGGGGCTAGGATATAATGAGATAATTTTGAAGCATTTCAGTTTATATTACTCAATAAATTATATTACACTAGGAAAAATCAGTGTCTAAGCCAAGAAGAAAGCGAAGGCCCCTTCGATCCCTAGAGCTAGACTCAGAGTTAGCTCAGCTTTGAAGGCGACTTGTCCCAGAGCCATGAGTCTTCAGAACTTTGCGTTTAATTTGTTTCCAATTCTTCGAAGCTCAGGAATCTCTTTGTTCTTGCTGAAGCTCAGCCTAGGTCCGAAGTCGTTCGAGGCTACTCTTCGCTTGCTCCTCACCAGACCACTCTTCTTTGGACTAATCAACGTCCTCCGAAGATGAAGATGCTATATTTACAAATTCTTCCCCTTTCTCCTCCTTAATGTAGGCTAATATTTCTTTACATATTTCGGGTATAACCTCTTCATGGCTCCCTCAAGGAATTGAAAATCAATGACGCATGTAAGGCCTTAAGGCCTCAAAGGTAGCCCACTGTTGACGGAGCCCTTTGTTAACCTCTAATACTTCAAGTTCATCCACAAAAGGTCGAAAAGCCTAAAAACATTTCCAAATAAGTGTTTTTTATTCAAAAGAAGACAGAAACATAAGTTTTTACATAACGGAACCCTGAGGAGAACTAGACCTTCGGGTCCGAAGGAGGATGTCGAAGGCTGCGTCCGCACTTGATTTTCACAATGGCCTTCATCGATCCATGTCTTCACAGCTGACCGGCCTTTAGCTCTCTAGGATGGCTGAAAAGCCTACCAAGTTGTGACCACGTCAGGCGAAGGTGTCAATAGTCGGTCACCGCCAAAGCTAGCGGGGGCTGCTCCGGGTTCCGGCGAGACAGAAAGTCTGATGTCCTCGAAGTAACGAAGCACTCTGAGAGCGGCTACTTGGCCGGAGATTTCTCCATACCGAGTACCCAAAGTCTTCATTGTCTTCGCTACTGCTTGGATCATCTTTATTTTCTGTAGTAGAGAGTCGTTGGCTGACGACGAAGAAGCGCACGAAGTTTCAAAATATTCCAAGACACCCCGGAGGACATCCATGGTTTCGGAGGCCACACTCTCACACTTCTATTTTTCCACAGCCAATGCCTCGCTTGAGACATTCATGTCATCGATCAAAGAGGAGATATTGGTTGTCTTTGTCATTAGGATAGTTTTTGTCCAAGCAGCTTCCTCGCGTCTTCAGCCAAGCTTTGCCGCTCCTCCCGGAGCCTAACAAGCTCAGCCCCTGAAGCTGCCTGCTCCTCTCGAAGCTTTTCAACTTCGGCCCGAAGAACCAATCATTCAGCCTTGAGCTCCTCCTTTGTAGCCTCCAGCCTGACCTTGGCATTCCACTTAGCGAGAGCCATCTCTTCTAAGCTCGAAGCCCGATTCTCGGAGTTAGCAAGGCTCCCTTGAAGAGTCGTCACCATCTCCTTGAGTCGGTTGCACTCCCGCTAATTAGAAACAGCAGTTGCTCGAGCTATAACAACGTTCTACAAGGGAAAAGAAGATCAATGTAAGTAGAATATATATATGCTTAAGTTCAAACTAACTTTTACAGGTGATTCTTACCTTATAAGTTGCACGTTCGAGGGAGACATCGAGCTCCAACCCTTCAGCCTCGCCAAGAATGGAGACCAATTCAGTCTCTCCAACTTCGCAACTAGCCCGAGCTAGAGACTCTAGCAAAGTTCGATGCCCTATCCTCCTTTCAAGAAAGGGGGCCAAGAGTGGGAGTCTTGTCAAGGCACTCTGATCGTCGTCACTAGGAGAAGGTTCGGAGCACAGTGAAGCATCTTCAGAGGCTTCTATCGACTGGCCTCCATTAGTCGATTCCGACAAAGTCCACCCTGGAGCGAGAGCAGGCATGGGCCAACCTTTGCATTTACCCTTTCTAGGGCCTGTCACCTCCTTCGGAGCTACCTCCAATACTAGAGCCACCTCCTGCGCTGTAGTCGATGATGGCACCGAAGCTACCTTAGGCTCCGAGACCATTGCCATTGTAGGAGTCACCTCCGCCAGAGCTGATGCTGTGAAACCAAAGGTAAATGATATTATTTAAATGGTGCAGGTAAAGAAAAAAGAGATGTGTTCAGCTAAAGCTTACCTCCAACACCTTGTTGCCGGATGAGCACAGGACTGCTCGAAGGTTCAAACATCTGACCAAAGTCCTCTTCGAACTCTGGAGTTCAAACTGAAGGAACGGCTGTAGAGATTTCTTCAACCACAACAGCTATCACTTCATCTAGAGCCGAGACTTCTGTAGCTAGAACTTGGGCCCCTTCAGTCTCAACTCTGCCTTCCCCCATAGCTAGGGTGATCGCCTAGCTAGACGGAACATTTTTAGTCCCCGCCGGCTCGGGATTGTCTTCAACCATCGGCGCCACCTCTGCCCCATCTTGAACGGAGGTCTTGGTTCCCATCCGAGACCCTTCGTCCTCAGCAAGAAGAGCCTTAAACTTCTTCGCCATCTGCATGTATACATCATCCTCCTCTTCGGATTGCTCTAGGGATGAGATAGGAGACTTCGAAGGAGTAAGACCCTTCGGCCTGCGGGCCACCTTCTTTCAGGCGTCTTCACCAGCCCTGAAGACCCCGCCTCAGCCTTCCTTTTCTTAAGAGCTTGGTCCAAGGCGGACCAATCTAGAAGGGTCAGGGGATCAACACTGAGTACGCTCCATACTCAGTTGAACTGCTCCCAAGTCCCAACCATCTTCACCCTCCGCTCCTTTTCTATGGGCATAGGGGCTCCGAGGACCTTCTCCGCAGCCCGAACAATTTGTTTCGGCGTCAAAGTCACATGTGCAGCTGAAAGATAAGATATCATTTGATTAAGTTATTTCAATAAAATCAATATTTGTGTGCAAAACACCTTGATGCAGGATATGCGAAGAGTTTACCTACGAAGCTCGAAGGAATTTCCCGAAGTCCCCCTTTGGGTTTTCTTCGAAGTTGATCGGCCAGGCGACCATCAGAGGAGGAATCCGAAGCCCGATGAACTCCTCTACCAAGTCGCACATGCTCATGTGATGGCTCATGGAGTGAAATAGTCCAAGGCGGACCTGAAGCTGGCTCGGGTCCGGATGGACCTCCGCCTCCCTCCGGTAAAAGATATCCTCTAAGGGCCCCACCAAGGCACAAGAGGTCCCTACCATGGCATAGAACCAACAAAGAATCCTGTCGGAGTACCACCTGTCGTTAATGGCCTTCGCTGGGAACCGATCCTGGAACTCATCGCGGAGTTGAAAGTTTATGCTCCCGAAGGCAACTACCATCTTCTCCCCTCCGAGTTCGGTAAAGGTCTTCGGCTAGCACGAAGCTTTGAAGGGCTGCGAAGATCTCTACCCTCCCAGCGCACCCTTCAGCCCGCATTGCCCACTCAAAGATAGTCAGGCGAGCAATCGCATTGGGGGTAAGTTGAGGAAGAGTGACATGAAACAGTCTCAGTACCTCGGTCAGGAAATACACTGCCGAGAGTCCCAATACAGCTTCAAAAAAAGCCTCAAATACCACCACCTCTCCAGCATGTGGTACTGGAATCAATTCCTTCCCAGTCTGGTGCACCCTTACTCCGGGCCCTATCTTTCCCGCGATTACTATGGCAATCGACTTCTTCGAGCAACACAACACCCCCAAGCTATACAATTGGTCCGTATACTTGGTAGACAACGGACGAAGGTCGTGAGCACCTGCTGGACGAGGATTATTTGAAGGCCCCCCGCCACAGCCACCGCCATCGCCTACTGCTGAGCCAAGGTCAAAGCAGGAACGGGGACCCTGTGACTAGTCTTCACCATCAGAGAAAAAGAGAGTTTGAGAATATGAGCTCAGGAAGAAGAAAGGTGATGTGTGAAAACAATCGGTAAAATATCCAAAGTTTACTTTTGCTTTCCTATTTATAGGTCTCGAATTCCTTGTACTATACGTTACAGCACACCGTTTGGTTGCCCTGTTTTGGTTTCGACGCCGTCATAACTCATAGGAACGGCTCATGAAAAGTTACAACCGTCGGAGATGGAGTGACCGTTAGCTTCCTAGAGAGTAACGACTCTATTTCTAGAGTCTAACAGCTTTGAAGACTAACGGCTATATTGGCTCCGAAAGGAATCTACCTTCGAAGCCATCTTTGTGAACACCTCCGAACAGGATTTAGTCCAAAGATCTTTACTTCTGAATGTTTCTAAGGATTGTAAAGTTTTTCAAGCTCCTTTATAAATTTTAAGCATGAAATTATTTCTTGAGTATACTGCCCTCTTCACTACATAGGCAATTCGGAAGGAAGTATTCGAGGGACTACTGTTGGGGGAAAATATTTCATCCTCTAGAATTCAACGAAATTTCTATATCAATTCAAGAAGAAGAAACAAAGTCCGAAGCTTAACCTCCGAAGATAAATACAGCATCAAGACTTCACAGTATTCAGAGCTCTCTATAGCAGAGGCCTCCGTCAAGACTTCGACATGACGGAGCCCCCCGAAGTCTCTTCACCCAAAGAGATACTGCCAGCAAGGATGGAAGATTTATCTTCTCACTGATTAGACTAGTCTTTTACTCTTTTAACCCTACGAAGAATATTAAACAGTATCTTCTTAGTTGGTTGTAATTAGAGGGTAAAGAAGTCTTTTCCCTATGTATTTAGCCTATAAATACCCCTCTTCACTCTGTAAAGGGCATCGAATACTTATATATTCAATACACACTTCAAACTATCTCAATCTATTATCCTTCTCGGAGGCTTGGAATAGTCTTCTTAAATAGACACTTTGTTTGTTAAACACTCTAGTTCTTTAAACATGTTAGCGTAATCTTTTGCGCTAACAGTTATCTTGTTCCTTCAATAAATGTCATTTACATTTGATTAATAAGTTGATGACTTGTTATGTGAAAGTATTTGTGTTATAACGATATTGTTCAAAAGGGATCCCTGATCTTGTCATCATGTGGGATAGTGATGACACATAGATTAGAACATCTGACTGGTTGATGATTATGTTTCATAGATGATAAATATAGAGATGTCAAATCAGTGATGTGGACACATGTTGGTTAACATGGTGTTGGATAGACCCACTTGAGATACTATTGGGATTCTTATTGTAATGTGCCATCAGTTGTCATATCAAATGGTGTACCTGCATAGTCTTTAGACCTGAGATCATCATTTTATTCTAGAATGCCTAGTGTCACATTTAGATGTTTCCTAATGCTATTCCGTAACAGGGTAGTAATAAGGGTTGTTTTCATGTGTGCTGTGAAACATGTCTTGGGATATGAGCGGTCAAGATGGAATTTACTCCTCCTAATAACATGAAAGACATCTCTAGGCCCCACAAGGTATTGGATTACAAAAGTGCATTGTCATGCCACTATGACTAAAGAGTTAGTCATGATTTGATTCTGATACTTATTCGAGTGAAAATATCGAGCTATCCAACAAGGGTGCCACAAATCTCGCCTGGAGCTTGACTTATGTCATGTGCTAAAGGATTGGTGCATGTGTATATCAAAGGTTCTGTGAAAATTGATTTTGTACACTTTCGGGGGTCAATATGTGCTGCTTGGTACCGCTATTGATAAGTGAGTCAGAAAAGGTTTCCGGTGAACGGTCATTGGTCTATGAACATATCGAGTCACACACTTAAGGGAATGGATTTAACAAACATGCAAAGAATTGTTTCTTGTGTAAGTGGGAGATTGAAGGAAGTATGCCCAAGAAAATTCCGAGGATCAGAAGTTCCGATTTGGAATCAGATGTTCCGATTATTTTCTAGACTCGAGTAAGAGAGCAAAAGTTGCTTTGGAAGTTTTGATATGGTATCGAAAGTTCTAATGAGCTAGAAGTTCCAATTTGGAATCGTGAAAATTGTATTTATTGAAAATTTCGATATGTGTATCAGAAGTTCCTAGGTGGGTGAAAATAGATTAGATATATTATAGTATCATGCTAGATTGAGTGACCGAAAATACCCTATCGGAAGTTTCGATCTAGGATCAGAAGTTCCGACGTGAGTAAAACAGATTGGATCTGTTAGAGCACAAATTGGTTGTAACTGATTTGTTGGTTTAGAGATATTGGTGACCAGGGGCTCTTGTGCCTATATAAAGAAAGGGGAGGAGGTCCTAGAAAATAAGCTTTAGGATTGTTTAGGCCTAGCCACCAAGAACTCCTCTCCTCCCTTTCTTGATCTCAAAAGTTGAGATTGAGGATCTCTCGTTTTCTCATGAGCGTTGCTAGCACACTGACATGGAAAGGACTCCATCCCTGGATGTGTGGATACCGTGGAGGTATTGCTCCAATAATGACGCTCGTGGACTTCATCACGTGAACAACTACATCGTCGTCACCGATTGGATTAGCGAGGATAGGCAAGGACACACCCAAAACATCTTCTTCGGTTGCACCTAGCGTGTCTTGTGCTAGAAGGTACCGATCTATAATCCCACACGCGCATGCTTCTTAGGCTTTGGGGCCAATTTTTGAAATCTCTAGCTAGAGTAGCTTTCTCTTTCCCCAATATCCTCCCCTGGTTAATCAGGATAGGGTTCCTCTATAACATAATATTTTTTCTCTTGCTTCAGAACAATTCTCATGTTTCTGTATCAGTCCATAAAATTCGTTCCAGATAATTTCTCTCATTCAAGAATAGATTGCAAATTAAAAACTGAAGTGCTCATAACAGAAGTAGTTAGTGCCATGATCTTCAAGATTAAATGCAAGGTTCAACATTATGGTACGTTTATCTTCTATCCAATAAAAGATGTATCACTAATCTATGGGTATTAGATACTTGCGGGGTTGAGTCATGTGTATGTGGAAGATGCTAGTAGAATCTATGATTGTTGGGGAAAAATACTTCATCCTTAGGGTCACTACAGTGACAAGACGAAGGCAATCTATTAAACCAAAGTTCCAGTATCTAACTCCGGTTTAGTACTAGGTCAAGTTTGAAGAATCAATGCGGACTCTTGTTCGGAGTATGGCTTCAAACATTGACTCTTCAGAGAATTTATTTGCCAGCTAGGATGGAAGACTTATCTTCTTTCTCATTAGATTAGTCTTTTACCATTTTAGCCCTATTAAGGGTACCGAATAGTTTCCACTATGTCGGTTGTAATTGAGGGGTAAAAAGGTCTTTTCCTTAAGATTTTTACCTATAAATACCCCCCATTCTACCCTGTAATGAGGATCAAATACTAAGATATTCAATACACATCTTCGAACTGCTTCGAGCTATTATCCAATTCGGAGGCTTGAAATAGTTCACTTCACAAACACTTCGTTTGTTAGTTTCTAATCTCAGAAAACCTGTTAGCGTAATCTTTTACGCCAACAGTTGGCGCCGTCCGTGGGGAACCTAGTCCAAAAAAACTTCGTTCTCTACCAAGTTCTCAAAACCATGCCTCCCAAGCGTTCAGGTGGTAGTCCTACTCGGAGGTCCCCTCGGACCTCCGGAGTAAGATCTTCGAACACAGTCGAGGTCGGAGGACCTTCGGTAATAACTCCACCTCAGACCCCCGAAGGGATTCCCCTTCCTCGAGCATACGGAGTTCCTCCTCCAACTTCATCTATACTTTGGCCAGCCGGAGTCCCTTCTCCAGCTCTGATTCCACTTCGAACTGACATGTATAGTTCTCAAGACCCGGAAGATCCTTCCGGAGGAAATGAAGACGATCCTAGCGACATGGCAACTCAGATGGCCAGTCTCCAAGCTGAAGTGGCGAGGTGGAGACAAGAGGCCGCAGATAGGCTTCATTCTCAGGCCACCCCGATCATTTCCGAAGTGCCTCAAGACGACGAACTTCCTTATCCCGAAGCCCCAGAGAACGCTTCCTTCGATAGCGAGTCTCCGCTGCATCCCAAGCTGCAGAAAGTGCGCTTCGACCCTAAGTTTAAAACTTCGAAGCTTTGTAAGTATTTCGGAGACGTGGACCCTAGGGAGTTCTCCCGTTCTTATGCTCTGGCAATTGAGGCCAGTGGAGGAGTGTGAGACACCATGGCCAAGTGTTTCCCTGAAGCCGGGATGAATTAGAACCTAGGAGAAATTAAGGAAGAAGTTCATAAGTAACTTTCAGGGTACCTTCGTACCCTCAATGTCTACGCGAAGTCTTTTCCAGGTGAAGCAGCTGCCTGGAGAGACTTTAAGACAATTTTCAAGCGCTTCACCCATACGAAGTCACAAATATGAGGGCTGACTACATCCTCCGTAGTTGATGCAGCTCGAGAGGGAGTTACCCATGCAGGCCTCCTTGATAAACTTCATCGGAAACAGATATCCTCTATTGCTCAGCTGATGGCTTATTTTGAAGAATATGCTAGGTCAGAAGAAGGGTGGCTTCAGAGAACTGCTTCAACTCCGTCAATCCTGCAAGAAGTCAAGTTCGAAGTGAAGACTTCAACACCTTCACAGGGGCCTAGCATCGAAGTCCAGCATGATAGGCGTTGGGGGCAAAAGCATCCTCGTTCAGAAGTCTTGAACATTGCTCCTCCGTAGAAATTTTCCCCTAAGACTTCACAAGCCTCGGGAAGCAAGACCAGTGGCTGGAGGCCGCCAGGGAAGCCGGCTGGCAAAGCCCAGGCCTTCTTCTACTGTGTCCATGGTGAGAATCGAAGTCACGCTACCGATGCGTGCAAGTCTATACTCTCTTTAAGAGGCGAGTACCTTGAAAGAACCTCGGGCCAAGGCACTACTGACCGAGTTCCTTCCGAGGTACGTCCAGAGCCTGTCCAGGCTATGGCACATATAGACAACTTCGATCCTGCAAGACTACCTCTGGTGGTTAATATTATGCCACCTTCGAAGCAGGAAGATGGTCAAGATCGAGGTAAAAGAGTAGTCCTCCCCATTTCTGGAGGAGCGACCCTCGGCAGTATGTCGAAGAGACAGCGAAGAGAATATGTCTGGGAAGTGGGCCATATTGGAACTTCTTCGTCCGCAGCTACCATGCCTGAGTGGTCCCATGTGCCAATATCTTTTTCTGCAGATGATGCAGTTGGCATAAAGTTTCTGCATGCAGATCCCCTTGTCATTACTTCCGACATAGCAGGGACTAAAGTCCGGAGAGTGCTGATTGATGGAGGGAGTCCAGGAAACATCTCCTCCCTACAGCTCGTCCTTTGCAAGGCTTCGTAGGACCCCCTCTTGATACCCTCGGCCAAATAGGTCTAGAGGTTACTTTCGGAGAGGGGCTACTAGCAAGGACAGCGGAGGTGATTTTCGACGTAGTAGATGCCCCATATGCATATAATGTTATCTTTGGGAGGGGTATGTTAAATCAGTTCGGAGCCGTGGCACATCATAACTATTTGTGTATGAAGATGCCCACGCAAGCAGGAGTACTCAGTGTCTTCGGAGATCAGGCCACTGCGTGAAGGGAAGAGTATGGTCATGGCCCCCCTCTCGACCCGAGACAAGTGAACAACGTACAAGGCAATCCGGAGGATATCTCTGCTTTAGGTGAACCTTCGAAGAAGTCCTTCCCAAGACCAAGCCCCGACGGAGATATTGTAACGAAGGTTATTGTCAAAGACGACAAAGACTATTCATTTCAGTTCGGCAAGGATTTGCCTCCAGAAGTCGCTACTTCGTTAGAAAAAGTAGTCGAAGAAAATTTGGATGTCTTTGCATGGTCTGATGAGGACATTCCTAGAGTCAGTAGGGATATTATTGAGCATAGCTTGCTTGTGAACCCGAGGGTTCGGCCTGTCCGACAAGGACTCTGGAAGTTATCTGTGGAGAGGGACATCCTTGCTAAGGCAGAAGTGGAAAAGTTGCTGAAGGCTGGGATTATCAGAGAAGTAACTCATACGGAGTGGCTAGCCAACCTAGTCTTCATCACAAAGAAATCTTCTGGGAAGTGGCGCATGTGTATTGATTTTACATCCTTGAATAAAGCATGCCCCTGTGACGCCTATCCCATGCCCCGAATTGATCAATTAGTTGACTCCACTCCTGGTTCGGAGTTATTAAGCTTCCTTGATGCGTATTCTGGCTATCATCAAATCTGGTTAAAGCGCGAAGATGAAATCAAAACAAGCTTTGTAACTCCTTCAGGAGTCTTCTGCTATGTAAGAATGCCTTTCGGCTTAAGAAATGTCGGGGCAACTTTTTCGAGGTTAATTGCTAAAGCTCTAGGTCATCAAATAGGACGCAATGTAGAAGCCTATATGGATAACATTGTAATAAAGAGTGCTTTAAAGCACCAACATAGCCTAAACTTAGTAGAAACATTCAATAGCCTTTGGGCATGTGGAGTCCGTCTCAACCCCGAAAAATGTATCTTCGGGGCTCAGGCTGGAAAATTGTTAGGGTTTCTAGTTTCAAGCAGAGGGATCGAAGCTAGCCCTACTCAAATAACTGCATTACAAAGGATGGCTCCTCCGGAAAATTTAAAGTAGGTGCAAAAGCTAACTGGCCACCTAGCAGCACTTAGCAGGTTCCTAGCAAGGTCTGTGGAGAGAAGTTTGCCCATTTTCAAAGCATTGAAAGGGTCCGAAGATTTTGCATGGACACCGGAGTGTCAAAAGAGTTTTGATGATATTAAGAATTATCTTAGTAACCTCGCTACACTCACGGTGCCTGTTGCGGACGAAACCCTACTCCTCTACCTTGTAGCTACTGGCTCTGTTGTGAGTGCAGTCCTTGTCAGAGAAGTTGATTTCAATGGGAAGTTGGTACATAATAAAGTCTATTTTGTATCTGAAGCATTGTCTGGAGCAAAAATAAGATATTCTGAGCTTGAGAAATTCACCTATGCTTTGATAATGGCTTCGAGGAAATTGAGGCATTATTTTCTAGCACATAATGTGATTGTACCAACTTCGTATCCCTTAGGAGAAATGCTCCGAAGCAAGGATTCTACAGGAAGAATTGGAAAATAGGCTGTTGAATTGGCACCCTTCGACATCTCCTTCGTGGCAAGGACAGCGATCAAGTCACAGGTGGTGGCAGAATGGACTCCATCCGCAGTATGGGCTCTGGAGAAATCAAATGAAGGAATTTGGACTATATACTCCGACGGAGCTTTTCAAGCATCTGGAGTAGGCATCGGAGCAGTAATAATTTCCCCTTCAGGGCAAAAGGCAATGTACTCCGCAAGGATCAATTTTAAGTCCACCAATAATACAGCGGAGTATGAAGGAATTTTGCTAGGACTTCGAAAGGTGCGTGCTTTAGGTGCTACAAGAGTTGTTGTTAAAACAGATTCTCAAATTGTAGCAGGGCACGTTGATAAAAGTTTTCAAGTTTGTCACCCCCAGCTTGCAAAGTATTTGGAAGATATCCATAAGATTGAAGCAGCATTTAAAGGGATTTCCATCCGAAGTATACACAGAGCTGAAAATATGCAAGTCGATACCTTAGCAAAAGCTGCAGCCAGAGTTATGGACATTTTGGAAGGAGCTTTTTACGAAGAGCTTAGTTCACATTCGGTGCCACAGATCCCTTCTGCGGAAGTTCTTGGCATTCCAAGCGCTGATTGGCAGAGTTCAATTATGGAGTTGTTGCAAGGTGAAGCAAATTTGCTTGAAGGGCCACAGCTTTCGAGGTTAAAGCTCAGAGTTCGAAATTATCATATAATCAACGGTATTCTCTACAAGGCCGGAGTATGTTCCCCTCTGCTCCGATGTATATCTCAAGCTGAAGGTCAAGAGATGCTCCGAGAAATTCATGAAGGCCTTTGTGGTAGCCATCTGGCCCCTCGGGCTTTGGCAAGAAAAACACTTCGCCAGGGGCTTTATTGTCCTACAATAGTAGCTGATGCAGAGAGCTGTTCACACATGCCAAGGTTGTCAATGGATGGAAGAAGAAGTCATCGTCTGCCAACAAATCTTCAAGTCATTACCCCAGTTTGGCCTATGGCCAGATGGGGCATGGACCTTATTGGCCCCATCCCAGCAGCAAAAGGAAATTTGAAATTTGTAGTGGTAGCAATTGAGTATTTTTCCAAGTGGGTCGAAGCAGAACCCCTCACAGCTATCACTTCGAATAATGTACAAAAATTTTCTAGAAAAATATTATATGCAGGTTCGGAGTGCCTCGATAGCTCACAGTTGACAATGGGACACAGTTTGATGCAGAGCCCTTCAAGAAGTTTTGCGAAGATCTTGGCATACAAATATGCTTTGTTGTTGTGTGCCATCCTCAGTCTAACGGAGTTGTAGAAAGGGACAATGGTAATATCTTGTTAGGGATGAATCGAAGAATAGTAGGGTTGTCAAAAGGGTTGTGGACCGAAGAGCTCCCGAAGATTTTATGGTCCATTCGGACCACCCAAACAAGGTCCACAGGTTTCACTCCTTTCAGACTATTATTCGGAGACGAAGCTATGATGCCAACGGAGCTTAAAGGAGGATCTCTTCGCAGCACCGAACTTGAGATAGAAGGATAAAGGCAAGCCTCGCTTGATTTAACAGAAGAAACAAGACTTCGAGTTGTCGCTAATCTGTCGAAATATCAGCAGCAAACGAAGACTTGGTTTGACCCAAAAGTTAAGCTTAATGAACTTAAGCCAGGTCATCTAGTTTTGTGAAGCATTATAGCACCAGGGAAATTAGAAATAAGTGGGAAGGTCCATACATTATTCTCCGTTCAGGACGCCCTGGTTCTTTTAAGCTAGCTAATTTAGAAGGTGAAGAGTTAAAGCATGCCTGGCATGCGGAGCACTTAAAGCGATATTTCGCATAGGGGCTCCTTGTAATCATTTGTAAACACCTTTTGAGTTAATAAAGATCATGGTTCAGATAATGCCTACCTCTCAAACACTTCCTACTTCTAGTGGACGCACTGGAAGAATGAAGTTGGCTGTGAGGGAAGTGTCATTCATTTGAACCAATTTTGCGGACTTCAAACCACTCGTTCGAAGCTTCTGACGAGGTGGGAAAGTCACAAAAAACGGATTCCAAGCCACCGGCTTGAAAGCATCCGTAAAAAGAGTCCAAGGAGACCAAATGATGCGGATTCCAGGCTCCGGCCTGAAAGCATCCGTAAAAAGAGTCCAAGGAGACCACTGCGAATTCTGAACCACTGGTTTGATAGCATTCGCAAAAAGAGGCGAAGGAGGCCAAACAAAACAGAGTTTGAGTTGGTAAGCTTCGAATATCTGTAGAAAGGGTCCAAAGTGACCAATTGTTTTGGATGCTAAGGTATCTGGAAAATTAGTCTGAAGTGACTACATTCAAACAAAAAGGTACTAAGTTACCAGTTTTCAGACTCCAAGTAGTCAAAGACATTTTTGAGATTTTAATCAATCTCTAAGTTGCTAAGGGGATCCGAGCCTCCAAAAATTGTACTCCTATGTCATTTTTCTTTGTGCCTAACCATCTTCGACTAAACTTCGAAGTTGCTTATGCCCAAAGAGGGGATGGGAAGTAGGGAGACAATTTTAAAATCTTAATCTTTATAATTCAAACAGATTACATTACATTACGAAACATTTGTGTCTATACCAAGAAGGAAACGAAGACCCCTTCGATCCCTAGAGCTACCACTAAAGCCAGAACGACTAGTTCTGGAGCCGGGAGTCCTAATAACTTTACGTTTAATTCTTCTCCCTCCCCTCGAAGCTCGAAAATATTTTTGTTCCTATTGGAGTTCAGCCCAAGTTTGAAGTCGCTCGGGGCTTCTCTCCCAGCTTTGAAGTTCTTCAGGTTTCTTTGTTTGTTCTTCAGCAGTATTCTCTTCTTCAGACCATTCAATGTCTTCAGGAGATGAGGTTTCCAAGTTAACTTCTTTTTATTCCTCTTTAATGTAAGATAATATATCTTTGTATATTTCGGGCGCAATCGCACCAGAGCTTTCTCGAGGAATCAAAAATCGAGGTCGTTTATGAAGTCTTAGAAGGTCGAAGGTAGCCCATAGCAGGCGAAGTTCTTCGGTAACATTTAATACTTCGAGATCATCCATACAAGGTTGGGAAGCCTAAAAAAATTTCCAAATAAGTCTTCATTCATAACAGATGAAAGCATAAATTTTTACATGTTCGACCCTAAACAAAACTAAACTTGTGGGTCTAGTGGAGGATGGCTGCTTAAAGCCTACGACCGAGCTTGTTTCTGGCGAAGCCCTTCATCAATCCAAGCCTTGATCGTTGTTCGACCTTCGGCTCTCCAAGACGCTTGGAAGGCTTGCCAGGCTGCGGCCACGTCCTCGGAAGGGTTTAACAGCTGGTTGTCGTCGAAGGTAATAGGATCCACCCCCAAGTCTGGTGCTACTGATAGCCCTAGATCTTCATAGTAACGAAGTATTCCGAGAGCGGATACTTGGCCGGAGATTTCTCCATACCGAATACCCGTTGTCTTCATCATCTTCGCTGCTCCTTGGATCATCTTCAATCGTCACAGCAAGGGGACATTGTTAGTCAAAGATAGTGTCCAAGAAGTACCGAAGTACTCTAAGACACCTAAAAGGTTGTCCATGACCTCCGTAGCTACCTTCTCTGACTTCATCTTGTCTTCAATTAAAGTATCCCTTGACGAAGACAGCTCGTCTATCACAGAAAATAGTTTAGCTGCCTCCGTGGCCAAGGAGTTCTTCTGGCTAAGCAGTTTGCTGGCTTCCTCCATGGACTTCATCTTTTCTTCTCGGAGCTTAACCATCTCAGCCCCCGCGGTTGCTTGCTTCATCCGCATTCTTTCTATTTCAGCTTGAAGCACGATTTGTTCGGCTTCAAGCTTCTGATTTACAGCTTCCAGACCAAGTCTAGCTCTCCTCTCCGCTGCTACCATCTCATCCAAGCTAGAAATTCGAATTTCGGAGCCCTCAAGACTCCTTTGGAGGGGAGTAATCCTCTCCTTAAGACGAATACTTCCCCGCTCGTTCGAAACAGCTGCAGCTCGAGCCAAGACTGTTTGCTGTGAGGAAAAAAAGCAAGGTGAGCAATTGTTCATAAGTTGGAATTAATCCTGTTTTACAGATACTTCGTACCTAGTATGCTGCTCGTTCCAAAGCTGCATTCAGCTCTGACCCTTCAGCCTCCCCAAGTATGGCTACGAAGTCTGTTCCCCCAACTTAGCGGTTAGCTCGATCCAAAGGTTCAAGCAAGGTCTGAAGTCCGGTCCTTCACTCTAGAAAAGGAGCTAGGATGCGGAGCATTGACAAAGCCCTTTGGTCATCTTCGTTGGGTGAAGGGCCGGAGCGCTGCGCCGCATCCCCGGAAATTTTGGTGGACTGGCCCCCTCCGTAGATTGTCCCCCGTCTGTCGATTTTGATAGAGTTAATCCCGAGCTCGGAGTAAGAAAAGGATCCATTTTACTTTTACCTTTTTCGGGCCCCATCTGGGTAACTTCTTCTGGAACCGACCCCGGAGATGTCGAAGTCCCAGGAGCAGTCTTCGTAGGAGGAGTCATCTCCATGGGAGCAGACCCTGCCGAAACAAAGGTATTATATATTGCATAATTTTGCAGGGTGAATAAAAAGGTTCTTTAATGAAGTTTACCTCCGAAATCCTGTCGGCGAATGAGTACGGAGCTACTTGGCGGGTCGAAGGCCCCTTCGAAGTCTTCATCAGATTCAGGGTCTTGAACCGAAGGGTTGGCTGTTGAAACCTCCTTTGGAGCAACAGTTACCACTTCGTCCAGAATCGAAGTTTGTTCAGTTACGACTTCGACTCCGCCTTCAACAGCAGGGGCTTCTTGACTCGGCAAGTCAGGCAGGACACTCGAGGTCCCGGCCTGTTCGCAGTTGTTTGGCGTAGCCGGCACACCTGCTACATTCGCCTGTGCTTCTTCATCTTTGGTAATAAGGTCCATAAGGGCCCTTTGCATTTCTCTTACTCCCTCATCTTCAGATGAACCTGAAGACGAAGCAGCGGGCTTGGAAGGAGCCACATTTTTAGGCTTACGGGCTAACTTTTTTACGGGAGTCTTGGCTGGTGCCGAAGTCCCAGCATCTACTTTCCTCTTCTTTGGGCCATGCTCAGAAGGGACCAAGTCCGGAAGAGGAGGGGCTATGACTCCGAGTACGCCCCATACTCGGTTAAGTCGCTCCCAACTACCCACCAGTTTCTTCCTCCACTCCTTTTCAGCCGGGGTAGGAGCCCCAAGAATCTTCTCTGAAGCTCGAATGACTTGCTCTGAAGTCATAGGGGCTTGTGAAGCTGAAAGATAAGTTTTTATTAGTCATTTCATGAAATAATCATATATAAAGCATGTTGTAGTTTTCGAAGTTACCTGCAGAGCTCAAGTTCGAAGGAATTTTTTGGAGTCCTCCCTCCGGATCTTCTTCGAAGTTGATAGGCCAGTTGGCCATCAAAGGTGGAATCTGGAGCCCGATGAATTCCTCCGCTAAGTCCCGCATGCTCATGCGGTGACTAATTCGTTGGAGCAGATTGAGGCGGGCTTCGAGCTGGTCGGGGTCTGGGTGGACTTCGGCTTCCCTTCGAAAATATATGTCTTGCAGGGGTCCGGCCAGACGGTTGTCTACTCCAACTTCGGTGTAGAACCACCGGAGAATCCAATCTGTGTACCATCTGGCATTGATGGCCTTCGCTGGGAACCGCAGTTGGAATTCATCTCGGAGTCTGAAGTTGATGCTACCGAAGGCTACTATGATTTTTTCCCCTCCGGAGCCTTGGTAAGTCTTCGGCTGGCAAGATGCTTTGTGCAGCGCTGCAAATATCTTTGCTCTCCCTTCGCAGCCTTCGGCCCACAGAGTCCATTCGAAGATAGCTAGGCGCGCTATCGCGTTCAGAGACAACTGAGGAAGGGTAACATGGAAGAGATCCAGTACCTCCGATAGGAAGTCTACCGCTGGAAGTCCTAACCCTGCTTCGAAGAAGGCTTCGAAAACGATGACTTCTCCGGGCCGCGGTGAAGGGATGGCTTCCTTCCCGGGTTTGCGGACATTGATCCCTCGGCTAATCTTTCCTTCGACCATTGTTGTGATCGTCTTCCTCTTGCAGGTGGATGGCCCCAGTTTGTAAGACTGGTCGGAGTACTTTGAAGAGGCTGGGAGGAGGTCATGGGGACCGATCTGTTGGGGATTCCCTGCCAGCGCTGCCGCTGCTGCTGCTGCCATGGCCTGTTGCCGGGCTAGGGCCAAAGTTGCCCCAGGAGCCTGGAAGCTTGACTTCGCCATCAAGCCAAACCGAGCGATTGAGGCTAAGTTTGAAGGCTAATGGCTGCTTCCACAAAGATGGTGAGAAAGGTGTTTGGGACGTTTCTGGGTCCTCTATTTATAGCTTGGATTCCCAATTTTTTACCATTCAGACATGTCGTTCCGCCTTCTTGACTGTTACTTTTTACAGAATTAACGCAGCGTTTAGTTTCTTCTGAAAGGAAGAGGCTAACGGCTATTTCTTCTAAGTCTAAAGGGATTTTTGGCTTCATAAAAATTGATTCCAGAATTGTTCGAATAGAACTATCTTAGAAATCTATTCGAAGTTATGAATCTTTGCATATTCCGAAGGTTGATAAAATTTATTAACCCCTACGCATGATTATCTTTCTTGCGTATACTGCTCTCCTAACCTTACAAATTATGCGGAGAAGCGTATTGGAGGTGCTACTATTGGGGGAAAATACTTCATCCTCAGGGTCACTACAGTGACAAGATGAAGGCAATCTATTAAACCGAAGTTCCAGTATCTAACTCCGGTTTAGTACTGGGTCAAGTTCGAAGAATCAATGCGGGCTCTTGTTCGGAGTATGGCTTTGAATGTCAACTCTTCAGAGAATTTATTTGCCAGCTAGGATGGAAGACTTATCTTCTTTCTCATTAGATTAGTCTTTTACCATTTTAGCCCTATTAAGGGTACCGAATAATTTCCACTATGTCGGTTGTAATTGAGAGGTAAAAAGGTCTTTTCCTTAAGATTTTTACCTATAAATACCCCCCATTCTACCCTGTAATGAGGATCGAATACTGAGTTATTCAATACACATCTTCGAACTGCTTCGAGCTATTATCCAATTCGGAGGCTTGAAATAGTTCACTTCACAAACACTTTGTTTGTTAGTTTCTAATCTCTGAAAACCTGTTAGCAGTAATCTTTTACGCCAACAATGATAATGTACAAGGATAATTGTTATCTTGTTCTTTGAATAAATATCGTTTGCATTTAATTAATGAGTACAACTTGTTATGTGAAAATATGTTCTTTATGATGATGTTGCTCAAAAGGGTCCCTAATCTTGTCATCACGTGGGACAGTGATGATATCATGGATTAGCACATACGACTGATTGATGATTGTATTTCACAGATCATAGACATAGAGATATCAAATCAATGATGTGGACACATGTTGGTGAACATGGTGTTGGATAGACCCACTTGAGATAGTACTAGGATTATTATTGTAATGTGTCATCAGTTGTCATCTCAAATGGTATACTTGCAGAGTCCTTAGACATGAGATTGTCATTTCATTCTAGAATGTGTAGTGAAACACTTAGATGCTTCCTAACGCTATACCGTAACAGGGTAGTAATAAGGGTTGTTTTCAGGTGTGTTGTGAAACATGTCTTGAGATATAAGCGGTCAAGATGGAATTTACCCCTCCTAATAACGGGAGAGTCGTCGTTGGGCCCCTTGAGGTATTGGATTGGAAAAGTGCATGGCCATGCCACTATGACTAAGGAGTTAGTCATGATTTCAATCCGATACTTGATCGAGTGAAATGACGAGCTAACAAACAAGGGTGGCACGTATCTCGCCTTGAGCTTGACTGACAGTGTGTGGTTAACGGACTGGTGCTTGGGTATATCAAGGTTCATGAAAATTTGATTTTGTACGCTTTCAGGGGTCATTATTTGCTGCAAGGTACCGCTATTGATCAGTGAGTCGGAAATGGTGTCCGGTGAACAACTATTAGTGTATGAACCTATCGGGTCACACACTTAAGAGGATGGATTAAAAATATGCAAAGAATTGGTTCTTGTGCAAGTGGGAGATTGAAGGATATGTCCAAGAAAATTCTGTGTATCGGAAGTTCCGATAGGAAGTATCGGAAGTTCCGGTTATTTTCTGGTCTCAATACAGAGAGAAAATGTTGCTTCGGAAGTTCTGATAAGGTATCAGAAGTTTCGACGAGCCAGACGTTACGATTCGGAATCAGGGAATTTTTGTACTGATCGGAAGTTTCAGTATGGTATCGAAAGTTCTGAGGTGGGCAAAAACAGATTGGATCTGTTGTGTGTCGTGCTGAATTGGGAGACTAGAAAAATACCTTGTCGGAAGTTCCGATGTGGGGTATCATATTGGATCTGTTACGAATACGAATTAGTTGTAACTAATTTGTGGGTTCAAAGATGTGCACGACCTAGGGGGCTTTCAGACCTATATAAAGAGAGGAGGAGGGGGTCTTAGAACAAGGAATAAGCCTAGGTTGGACCTAGCCACCATAGACTCTTCTCCTCCCTTTCTTGATCTCAAACGTTGAGGTCGAGGATTTTCTGTCTCTCACGTGCGGTGCTAGCACTCTGCCATGTGAGGAACTCCATCCCTGTATGCGTGGACTCTATGGAGGCGTTGCTCCAACAGCGATGCTCATGGACATCTACATGCGAATGACTACGTCGTCTTCATTGATCGGATCGGCGAAGGAAGCCAGGATAGTCTTGATGCGCTACTCCAACATCTTCTTTCGCTGCACCTAGCGCATCTCATGCTAGAAGGTACCTATCCATGATCTCGCACGCTCATGAGTCTTTGGCCTAGGGCATAAAATTTTGAATTTGCCAGCTAGCGTAGCTCCCATATACCCCAACAGTTCTATCAGAGCCTACGTGCGTAGTGTTCGATCTGGATCCCTCATGTATGTAGATACATGGTGGGAAAATAGATTATATATGTTTCTGTCCATGGTAGATCGGAAGTTCCGATGGTGATCGAATGATTCGATACAGAAGGCAATTGTTGTGATGCGGGATTCCGATATTGATTGGAAGTTCCAAGGAATCGGAAGTTCCGATGCCAGATCGGAAGTTCCAACCCGCATGATTTTGAAAAATCGAGCCTGTTGACCCAGATTTTTAGATCTAGAATTCTGTCATTTGTAGATTGCTCGCCTAACTTTGTTTTGCAGAAAATATCGTGACTGGCATAGCCTTGGTTAAATGTGATGTATGAGATGCATGCAATGAATGTGAATTAAATATGGCATGCGTATCATGGTTATTTATAGCCCAAGGCTGGTGTAAAATTTATTACGGCTTGCATGTCGTTTTTGTGGTGCTTTGGCCCATGTAATTAGTATAGACCATGCGAGATGGACTAGTACTCTTCATGGAGGCTGGGAGCACGCACTTAATGACAGGAGCCATGGAGATAGAGATCGTCATGTGAAGAATTACATGTTATGTCACAGTTAATTTGATTGCCTATGATACTTTCTTGTGTTCCTGTTATTCTATTCATGCATGTTTTCGTGTGCGCTAGGGACGTTATGATGCTAGAATATTTTTCCCTAAGAAAATTAAGTGTTGATGCTCTTCCCAATAGCTGCAACCACCAAGGTTTGTGATCATCGATAGTGGGTCTGCCAAAGCAGGGTGCTATCTTTTATCTCGACCAGTTGGGGTGGAAGTCGTACTTCTGCACGCATAGTGTTGGTACACTTGATAAGGCTATGAAAAAGGTTTTGGGCCTTGGAGCATAGGAGTTGGGGTCGAGCATTGGATGCTTCTCCAATAACAAGAGTCACATATGATGTGATTAGCAAGGAGTTGCTTACTTACATCAACTAGCTTCTAACAGTGATGCCAAAGCTTACTAGGAGATAGCGTGACCATGGATCTTGTGCCACTATTAGTCATTAGAGGGAATGTGACTTGGTTTAAAATAGTGGAACATATTTTATTGGATAGAAGATAAACATTGCATAGTATTGAACCTTGCATTTAATCTTTTGTAGATCATGGCACCACCTACTACTGTTAAGAGCACTCCAGTTTTTAATTTGTGATCTATTCTTGAACGAGATAAATTGTCTGGAACAAATTTTATGGATTGGTACAGAAACTTGAGAATTGTTCTCAAGCAAGAGAAAAGGATTATGTTCTGGAGGAACCTCACCCTGATGAACTAGGAGAGGATGCTTCTGCAGCAGATAAGCATGCTTATAAGAAGCATGCTAGTGATTCCGTTGATGTCAGCTATCTAATGCTTGCCTGCATGTCCTTTGAGTTTCGGAAACAATATGAGGAATGTGATGCTTACGATATGATCGTAGGTCTTAAGGGCATGTTTTAGGACCAGGCAAGGGCAGAGAGATACAATGTGTCTAAATGCTTGTTTGGTAGCCGGATGGCTGAAGGGAGCCCAGTGAGCCCTCATGTGATCAAGATGATTGGTTGCGTAGAGACTCTAGAGAGACTAGGCACTCCACTGGATCCGTACTTAGCTATTGATTGTCATTCTCTAGTCGCTCCCACTGAG
This sequence comes from Zizania palustris, assembly GCA_019279435.1. NCBI lineage: Eukaryota > Viridiplantae > Streptophyta > Magnoliopsida > Poales > Poaceae > Zizania > Zizania palustris. The sequence goes on from JAAALK010000288.1 coordinate 38,571,354, forward strand.
CTTTGAGTTGTTCATCATGAATTATAACATGGTTGGACTAGAGAAGACACTAGCTGAGTTGAATGGGATGCTAAAAGTTGTTGTGGAGAGTATCAGGAAGACTCTGAATCATGTGATGGTTGTTCAGAAGGAGGGCAAAAAGAGAAGTAGGAAAAAGGCTAAGTCTACAGATTCGATCTCTAGTATTAAGTCGACTGGAAAGTCCAGGTCAAGTCCTGACAACTCTGATGAGTGTCACCATTTCCACAAAACTGGGCATTGGAAGCGCAACTGCAAGGTATACTTGGAAGAGCGGAAAAAGAAGGGAAGTACGCCTTCCGCTTTAGCTATTAACGATTAAACTTACTACTTGTCTAAATGATTCATGGGTATATGATACCGGTTCGATGATTCATACTTGCAAATTATTGCAGGGGATTGAGTATGTCAAGGAAGTGTGCTAGTGGAAAGATGGATGTACGCGTCGGAAATGGTGCAAGTGTTGTAGTGTTGGATGTCGGCGTTTATTCGCTACCACTACTATCAAGACTAGTTTAGTTATTAAATAATTGTTATTTCATTCTTGCCTTAGGCAAAGACATAATCTCTTCTTCATGTTTAGGAGAAGATATTTTGAATTTGAAATAAAGAACAAGTGTTGTTCGATATTATCGTATGGTTTGCTTAATGGCGCACGTCTATTAGTGAATGAACTGTACATTCTGAGTCTTGAAAATACGCATGTTTATAACGTTAGTACGAAGAAACAATGACACAATGATTTGAATCCTACCTATATCTAGGCATTGTCACTTAGGACATATAAATGAGAGGCGCACATAGAAGTTTCATAGTGATGGACTTTTGGAGTCATTTGATTTTGAATCATATGACACATGTGAATCTTGTTTATTTGGCAAGATGACAAAGACGTTTTTCACTAGGTCTTAGTGAGAAGGCGAGTGAGCTATTAGTCATAGCACATTCTGATGTGTATGGTCCACCGAGCTGCACAGCTAGGAATGGGCTCTAGTACTTTTTCCAACTACTTTAGTATATGTGTCTACTAAAGAGTAAGTGGGAGTCCTTTGAAAAGTTCAAAGGAGCTCATAAGTACAAAATCATATGGGCAAGACAATTAAATTTATATGATTGGATCATGGAAATGAATATTTGAGCCATGAGTTGACGCGTTGATCCTTCATCATCCTTTTGAGGTAACGCTCTAGAAACCAATGCTCTCACTTTAAATAGAGTTCCATCTAAGAGAGTGATGGGACCAAACTCTGAAAAATGGTTTGGAACCATTAAGATCCAAATTAAAATAGATTGGATATGTTTCTATTTGCAGAACTTAGAAAGTTCCGATAGAGATCGGAAGTTCCGATATTTGTCGAGTCGGAACTTCTGATGTTGATCGGAAGTTCCAATGTTGGACAAAGTTTGCGACAGCGGAGTTAGATCGGAATTTATGATGCAAGACCGAAAGTTCCAATCTAGATAGAATGAAGTCCATATAAGGAAACCAAGTTTGGAACTTGGTGGATCCACCCGATGGCGTAAAAACTATTGAGTGAAGATGGATTTTAAGGAGAAATACGTTGATGGACATGTTCACATCTATTAGGCATGATTGGAGGCGAAATGTTTCAAAATATTCAATGTGTTGATTATGATGAAACGGTCTTCGCTTATCGTTATGCTTACGTCTGCCACATTTTATGTCTATGAGATATGGCAAGCTTCTCAGAGTTGGAATCTTTGTTTTCATGAGGTAGTCAAAATGTTTGACTCCATCAAGAATAAAGAAGAGTCTTTTGTTTGCAAAAGGGCTAGTGGGAGCACACTTGAATTTCTGGTTCTATATGTGGATGACATATAGGTGATCGGAAATGATGTTCTTTGTAGAATGTTGTCAAGACCTTATTGAAAAATGGTTTCTCAATGAAGGACCTTGGAGACAGCATACATTTTGGGCATAAAGATCTATAGAGATAGATTGAAATGGATAATTGGATTAGGCCAGAATAAAGTACATGGACATGGTTTTGAAACGGTTTCAAAATGCTGAGTATGAGTATGATCCCGTATACCTTCGTGAGTGGGTCATTCATATGTACCATGTACGCGCCCAAATGTGCAAGTACCAGTAAAACCCAGGTGAGAGTCACTAGGCAGTCGTAAAAGGGATCATCATGTACTTGAGAAGAACTAGGGATATGTTCCTAGGACTCGGTAGCGAAGAGGAGCTCGATGTAAGGAGTTACACCGATGCTAGCCTTTGGACCAATAAAAGATAATTCTCGATCGCGGCCTGGGTTTATGTTCTTCCTCAACAGAGTCATAGTGAGTTGGAAAGGTTCCAAGCCATAAGCGGTGGCCGATTGTACAATAGTAGCTAAGTATATTGCAGCTTTGGAAGCTACGAAGGAGGTTGTTTGGATCAGAAAGTTTGTTTCTGGACTTAGTGTTGTTCCTAGTGCATCCACTCCAGTGGACCTCTATTATGGTAATAGTGGTGCCATTACGCGATATGTATGAACCTATCGGATCACACACTTAAGGGGATGGATTAAAACATGCAAAGAATTGGTTCTGGTGCAAGTGGGAGATTCAAGGATAAGCCCAAGAAAATTTCGTGTATCGTAAGTTCCGATAGGAAGTATCAGAAGTTTCGATTATTTTCTGGTCTCGATATAGAGAGCAAATGTTGCTTTGGAAGTTCCGATAAGGTATCGGAAGTTCCAATGAGCCAGAAGTTTTGATTCGAAATCAGGAATTTTTGTACTGATCAGAAGTTACAATATGGTATCGGAAGTTCCGAGGTGGGCAAAAATAGATTAGATTTGTTGGGTGTCGTGCTGAATTGGAAGACCAGAAAAATACCTTGTCGGAAGTTCTGATCCAGGATCGGAAGTTCCGATGTGGGGTATTAGATTGGATATGTTACGAATATGAATTAGTTGTAACTAATTTGTGGGTTCCAATATGTGCATGACTCAAGGGGCTTTCAGCCCTATATAAAGAGAGGAGGAGGAGGTCTTGGAACAAGGAATAAGCCTAGATTGGACCTAGCTACAATAGACTCTTCTCCACTCTTTCTTGATCTCAAACGTTGAGGTCGAGGATTTTCCATCTCTCACGTGCGGTGCTAGCACACTGCCGTGGGAGGAACTCCATCCCTGTATGCGTGGACTCTATGGAGGTGTTGCTTCAATAGAGATGCTCGTGGACATCTACATGCGAACGACTACATCGTCTTCATCGATCAGATCAGCGAAGAACAGCAAGGACGAAGCCAGGATAGGCTTGACACGCTACTCCAACATATTCTTCCGCTGCACCTAGCGCGTCTTGTGCTAGAAGGTACCGATCCATGATCTCGCACGCGCATGAGTCTTGGGCCTAGGGCGTAAAATTTTGAATTTGCCAGCTAGCGTAGCTCCCCTATTCCACAACATACTATGCATGTAGCTTTTTTGGTAGACCCAATCCTTGGTGGGTGCAGCTTTTGGAAAGAGCATCAACACTTAATTTTCTTTGGGAAAACTATTCTAGCAAGGTGACGTTCCCTAGCGCGCATGAAACATGTAAGAATAGTATGACAAGAACACAAGTAAGCAACGGGCAACACATTGACTGTGACATAGTATGGACGCTTCACATGGTGATCTCCATCTCCATGGCTCCCATCATTGAGTGTGTGCTTCTGGCCTCCATGAACTTGTACTAGCCTATAAAAATAGCACCTATACTAGTTACATGAGCCAAAGCATTAATAATCGACACGCGGGTTGTATGAATGTACACTAGCCTTTGGCCGTAAATAATCATGACATGCAAGCCATATTTAATTTACATTCAATGTATGCATCTCATACATCACATTCATCAAGGCCATACCAGTCACAACATTCTCTGAGAAACAAAGTTAGGGAAAGAAACTACAAGTGAACGATATTTGGATCTGAAAATATCAGCTCAGCGGGCTCAAAATTCCCAGTTGTGTGTGGATAGGAACTTCTGATCTAGCATCAGAACTTATGATCCGCCTCCTATGTCGCAAATCTTGTCCAGCATCGGAACTTCCGATCAAACATCGAAACTTTCGATCCAACAAGTATCGAAACTTCCGATGAAGTATCGGAACTTCCGAAATTCTATGAACAGAAACATATCTAATCTATTTTTTCCACCATGTATCTCCATACATGAGGGATCTAGATTGTACACTATGCATGTAGGCTCTGATACCACTGTTGAGTCGCGAGGAAGCTACGCTAGCCAGAAATTTTCAAAAATTCACCCCTAAACCCTGGAACCATACGTGTGAGGGATCATGAATCGTTACCTTATAACGCGAGACATGCCAGGTGCACCGGAAGAAGATGTTGGGGAAGCGTGTCCTCGCTTATCCTCGTCTCGCTTCGCCCGTTCCCCGACGTTCCAATCGGCGAAGACCGGCGATGTCCACGTGAGGAAGACGATGAGCATCGTTGTTCAAGTAACGCCTCCATGGAGTCCACACGTACAAGGAAGGATTAGTCCCACTCCGGCGTGCTAGCACCGCTCGTGAGAACTAGGGAGAAATATCAATCTTAACTCTTGAGATCAAGAAGGAAGGGAGAGGAGAGGTGTGGTGGCTAAGGTGGAGCACTTGGGTCTTCTGAAAACCTATATCCACGACCTCCTCCTCCTCCCTATTTATAATGCCAAGGGTTGGTTTCGGAGTCTGTGATGAGTGATTGACAGGCTTTTACCCTCTGTTTTGAAAGGGTCCCTCCGAAGGGGTTCGGAGGTTGGACCTCCGAAGGTGTTCGGAGGCTGTTTTACCAAAGGGTTCGGTGGGTTTGGCTGCTGCAGCTATTGCAGCGGAGTGTGCCTATCGGAGGGGTCTGACAGCACACGATGACTGGATTGTACCGAAGGTAGAGGTCTCCGGAGTACTGGATACACTTGTCTGCTTGTCTGTGGTGCGCAGGGGACTTCGAAGGCGACGGACGGTTCATAGCAGGTGAACCTGGGTCAAGCGGGAGGCTTGATGCCAGTGGAGCGGGGAGCTCCGTCACGAAGGCTGCGAAGGGGTCGAGGTCGGTCCTCGGGTCGAGGTGCGCCAGGTGAAGGCAGTAAGTGTGGAGCGTGGCTCCGGGTGAAGGTACTCCGAGACGAGGTCCTCGGAGGCGAGGCACTTCAAAGGGTACTCCGGAAGGAGTGACTTCGGAGTATGGTGGATCAAGTCCTCGGCAGAGGCAAGGTGTTCGAAGTGTGCTCCGGAGGGAGACACTCGAAGGTTACCCGACGAAGGTCTCAGAAGTCGAGGTGCATCGAAGGCATGGACCGGGTGAGGCTCATCGAGGAGTGTGCTCGGGGAGAGACACTACGATGAAGTGCTCATGGAATGCTTCATGCGGAGGCCTTGGACGAAGGAGGGACTTCGAAGGGTGGTACTCCGAAGGTGGGGCTTCAGAGTGAAGAAGGCTTCGGAGCGAGGCTAGCTCCGGAGCAAGGATGACTTGTGGTACTTCGGCCATGCATGGCTTCGGTACACGGACTGACGAAGTTCGAGCTGGGAGTAGCTGCGAAGCCGTGGTGGTCCACTCCGAGGATGTTGGTGCGAAGGCCCAAGGGCTTTGACGGCTTCGGCTCAAAAACCGTCACTGTATCGGAGGCTGTCTTTGGTGAAGCGAAGGCCATCAGGCTCAAGGCTTCTCACCGAAGCTACCGCACCCCTCGCGTGCGAAGGGGGGCTTCAGAAAGGTCAAAGACTGTAAAGGCTGACAATGTCTGCTCTGCAAAAAGCTGACGCTGTCCCCTCTGCAAAGCTGACAGAGAAGCCTCCAAATAAAGTTGACTACCTTTTGTACCCCTCAGTTCTGATGAGACAAAACCATTGTAAACCCTAGGGGTAAAGTAGTCAATTCACATGGGTGAATAGTGGCTATAAATAGTGGGGCTTGGTAGGTAACATTTCACACTTTGAGCATTCACTGTTGAGCTCCTGTACTAGCCACCACACTTTGTATTCATCCTGTGAGTTCATTTATTGTGTTCCTTGTTCAAGCAGCGAAGCCCTGCTTCTGTGTTGAGTTTCTGCTTGAGCTTGTTTGCATACCTCGCTAGTAGTAGTGCACCGAAGCCTGTCTAGGAGAAGTGTGTTTTGTGCGAAGTGTGCTTTTCAGTTTGCGTTCGCTCTGTGTAACAAGAGGCTAGACCTCGCTGCTTACTAGCGAAGCCCTGATCGAAGCCCGTGTTTCTTATCGTGTCTAAGTCCCTAGCGAAGTCTGTTAGTTTGCGTTTAGACCTTCGGTGTACGAAGCCCAGCACCAGTTGCTGCTGCTAAGTACTTGGTCAAAGTCCTCAGAGGGTAGTCCACTCTTGCGAAGGGTGAAGTGCGAAGCCTGCTCGAAGCACCCTGTGTGCGGAGCCTGCACTGGTTCTTCTCATTGTCTTGTTGCACATTCTACTTCTGAGCTTTGGAAGTGGCATAGGAGACTAGGGCATATGAGCTTTTAGTGGCTCGCTCCTCTGAGTGCCCTAGGTCTGATCCGAGGATTGCCCAAGCTCAAGTTTGAGAAGAATTTAGTTTGCGCTCCCTGTCGACATGGAAAAATGATTGCCGCTTCGCATTCGCCAGTCACCACAGTTATGACTGAACAACCCGGAGAACTTCTCCACATGGACACTGTAGGTCCTTCTCGAGTTAGTTCTTTAGGGGGCAAGTGGTATGTATTAGTTATTGTCGACGATTTCTCTCGCTACTCTTGGGTCTTCTTTCTTGCCAGCAAGGATGAAGTGTTTTCACACTTTCGGAGCTTGGCTTTGAGACTTTTCACTGAACTCCCTGGTGCATTAAAATTCATTTGAAGTGATAATGGCACTGAGTTCAAGAACAGTCTCTTTGTTGACTTTTGCATGGAGCATGGCATAGAACATCAATTCTCTGCTCCGCGGGTTCCTCAACAGAACGGTGTTGTTGAGAGAAAGAACCGCACTTTGGTTGAGATGGCTAGGATGATGCTCGATGAGCACAGGACTCCTAGAAAATTCTGGGCTGAGGCCATGAACACTGCATGTTACATCTCAAACCGAATATTCTTGCGCTCAATTTTAAACTTGACATCTTATGAGCTACGTTTTGGGAGACAGCCCAAGGTCACTCATCTTTGAGTTTTTGGCTGTCGTTGCTTTATCCTAAAACGTGGTAATTTGGATAAATTTGAGTCGCGTTCTTCTGACGGGATCTTTTTGGGTTATACTACACATGGCCATTCTTATCGTGTTTATAACTTGGAGACTAACACTGTCATCGAGTCATGTGATGTGACTTTTTATGAATCAACCCCCTCTGTTAGTTCTGCATTTGAACAGGCAAATGAACACGACATGGAACAGACCATCTTCGAAGAAGAAGATCCCGGAGATTTCGAGGATGAACCCCTACTACCCTCGACATCAACCTCCGAAGCCGACCCCGCTTCGACCACTTCGGCACAAGGTCCCGAAGCAACTACCTCGACATTGGTCATCTTGGACCACTCCAACGCACAAGTTGAGGGGGAGTCTGCATCCCGCCGCGAGGCTCCACATCATGTTCAAAGGATGCACCCTCCCGAGCAGATCATTGGTGAGCTTGATCAAAGGGTAACACGTTCTCATGCTCATTTCATTGATTCCGCTTTTGTTGCTTCTTTCGAGCCCTTAGATGTTAGTCATGCACTTTCTGATTCTAGTTGGATCAATGCCATGCATGAAGAACTTGAAAATTTTGAGAGAAACCAAGTCTGGTCATTAGTTGATCCTCCACCAAATGTTCATTTCATTGGAACAAAATGGATTTTCAAAAATAAACAAGGGGAGGATAGGACTATAGTTAGAAACAAGGCTAGACTTGTAGCTCAGGGTTATTCTCAACTAGAAGGGATTGATTTTACTGAAACTTTTGCACCTGTTGCTCGCCTTGAGGCCATTAGGATTTTGCTTGCCTTTGCGACATCTCGGGGATTCAAACTCTATCAAATGGATGTCAAAAGTGCTTTTCTTAATGGTTTCATAGGCGAAGATGTTTATGTAAAACAACCCCCTGGTTTTGAAAACCCCAAATACCCACATAAAGTCCTTAAACTTCATAAGGCTCTTTATGGACTCAAGCAGGCCCCTCGGGCATGGTATGATAGACTTAAGTCTTTTCTGCTTGAGCGGGGGTATTTGATGGGCTCTGTTGATAAAACCCTGTTCACTCTCAAGCATGGCAAAGATTTCCTCCTAGTTCAGATTTATGTGGATGATATCATCTTTGGTGGCTCTTCTCATGCTTTGGTTGCCGAGTTTGCAGATAACATGAGCAGGGAATTTGAAATGTCCATGATGGGTGAACTCACGTTTTTCCTTGGGTTGCAAATCAAGCAAAGCAAACAAGGTACCTTCGTCCACCAGACGAAGTACACCAAGGACCTGCTCAAGAAATTCGACATGGCCGATGCGAAGCCTCTCGCCACTCCAATGGCTACATCTGTAGCATTGGATCCTGACGAAGATGGAGAAGCCGTAGATCAGAAGGAGTTCCGAAGCATGATCGGCTCTCTTCTCTACTTGACTCCTACGAGGCCGGACATACACTTCGCAGTGTGTCTGTGCGCTTGTTTTCAGGCTTCACCACGAGCTTCGCACCGCCAAGCGGTAAAGCGCATTCTAAGGTATCTCAAACATACTCTTGAATTCGGCATATGGTATTCGGCGTCTTCCTCTTTATGTCTTCGAGGTTATTCCGATGCGGATTTTGCTAGGTGTAGGATTGATAGGAAGAGTACCTCTGGTATTTGTCATTTTCTGGGTACTTCTCTGGTTTGCTGGTCTTCCCGCAAACAGTCTAGTGTTGCACAATCGACGGCTGAGGCCGAATATGTTGCTGCAGCTAGCTGTTGCTCTCAGATTTTGTGGATGGTTTCCACGTTGCGGGATTTCGGGTTAGATTATAAGAGTGTTCCACTTTTCTGTGATAACACTAGTGCCATTTGTATTGCGAATAACCCGGTTCAGCACTCCAGAACCAAACACATTGATGTGCGATATCATTTTCTCAGAGATCACAATGAGAAGGGTGATATTGAACTTCAATATGTTGATACCCAACACCAGTTAGCCGATATTTTCACAAAACCCCTCGATGCTTCTCGGTTTGCCTACTTGCGTGGGGAACTTGGTATTTGTCACCCGTACGGCATTCTGTGAGGGGGAGCTGTTTTTAATTATCATGCATATGCTCATCATGTGTGAAATTGCATTTACATCTGTTGCACTTATATGCCCAATTCTAATTCATGAAATCATGACAGCTCAGCTCTTTTTAATTTATCTGAAACATTAATGTGCATGATGTTTTCTTTCCAAACTCAAACCATGCTCACTGCTCAATCTTGTATCTAGCATGTCTGGGCAGGACTGTTTTAGCTATCTTTTATCTGCTTGATAGCAAGACACATTTTCCTTGGATGCTAAACAATGCAACTTAAAAAATTGTACTCATGGATTTTCATCAAGTGATAAAAAATTTGTTCATTTAATCAAAATTCAAAAATCTATGATTTACATGCTTCAAGTTAAAAGATCCAGGTGGGTTTGTTTGTCGCACTACTATATTCTAGACTGCTTACCATTGCACATTGGTCTGAACTGGAATAGTGTAGTGTCTGCCAAAATCATTGCCTTAAGCTTCTGATGGCTTTCATGCCTAGGCTTGGCCTGATTGGAAAGTATAAGGTGGACAAACAAATAACCCCTGGCATTAAGAAAAGAATAACAAAATTCATTGATCATCAAGTTTGCTTTCATTGCTCCATTTGAACTGGACTTGTCTGTCTAGAGTAGAAATTGACTAGCTTTGCGCAGTCCCTGCTTTTACTTGTCTAGTTTCCTTGACTAAGTGGTGATGCTTTTATTTCAAAAAATGATAAAATCACATGTTGTCATCATGTTTTTAGAGAATGTTAAATTGAGTTGAGCCCATGATCATTGGTATTACTGTTGGCATATTTTTGCGTTGTATGTCTTTGCAATTCTGCTCATTTCCAAGCAATGCATCTTTTACATGCTCCTTGATGCTTGCATTGCCAAAGGGGGAGAAATTTTTGAGTTCTCTGTTGCAAGGGGATACAATTAAATTACTCAGGGGGAGTTTTTATCTTGAAAAAGAGGGAGATTTGCCGAAGGGGCTTTTACTCTTTTGAAAAGGAGGAGGAAAATTCTTTTGTCAAGTGACATGATTTGGCTCGTTTCTGAGTTTTTATGGTCGCTTGTGTGCTGAAACTTTTCAAATTTTCTTGAACTTGAATTTGGTTGTCAATGCACTCATCAAGGGGGAGATTGAGAAACCAAAGGTTGGTTTCGGAGTCTGTGATGAGTGATTGACAGGCTTTTACCCTCTGTTTCGAAAGGGTCCCTCCGAACGGGTTCGGAGGTTGGACCTCCGAAGGTGTTTGGAGGCTGTTTTACCAAAGGGTTCGGTGGGTTTGGCTGCTGCAGCTGTTGCAGCGGAGTGTGCCTGTCGGAGGGTTCCGACAGCACACGATGACTGGATTGTACCGAAGGTAGAGGTCTCCAGAGTACTAGATACACTTGTCTGCTTGTCTGTGGTGCGCAGGGGACTTCGGAGGCGACGGACGGTTCGTAGCAGGTGAACCTGGGTCAAGCGGGAGGCTTGATGCCAGTGGAGCGAGGAGCTCCGTCACGAAGGCTGCGAAGGGGTCGAGGTCGGTCCTTGGGTCGAGGTGCGTCAGGTGAAGACAGTAAGTGCGGAGCGTGGCTCCGGGTGAAGGTACTCCGAGACGAAGTCCTCGGAGGCGAGGCACTTCGAAGGGTACTCCGGAAGGAGTGACTTCGGAGTATGGTGGATCAAGTCCTCGGCAGAGGCAAGGTGTTCGAAGTGTGCTCTGGAGGGAGACACTCGAAGGTTACCCGACGAAGGTCTCAGAAGTCGAGGTGCATCGAAGGCATGGACCGGGTGAGGCTCGTCGAGGAGTGTGCTCGGGGAGAGACACTATGACGAAGTGCTCATGGAATGCTTCATGCGGAGGCCTTGGACGAAAGAGGGACTTTGAAGGGTGGTACTCCGAAGGTGGGGCTTCGGAGTGAAGAAGGCTTCAGAGCGAGGCTAGCTCCGGAGCAAGGATGACTTGTGGTACTTCGGCCATGCATGGCTTCGGTACACGGACTGACGGAGTTCGAGCTGGGAGTAGCTGCGAAGTCGTGGTGGTCCACTCCGAGGATGTTGGTGCGAAGGCCCAAGAGCTTTGACGGCTTCGGCTCAAAAACCGTCACTGTATCGGAGGCTATCTTTGGTGAAGCGAAGGCCATCAGGCTCAAGGCTTCTCACCGAAGCTACCGCACCCCTCGCGTGCGAAGGGGGGGCTTCAGAAAGGTCAAAGACTGTAAAGGCTGACAATGTCTGCTCTGCAAAAAGCTGACGCTGTCCCCTCTGCAAAGCTGACAGAGAAGCCTCCAAATAAAGTTGACTACCTTTTGTACCCCTCAGTTCTGATGAGACAAAACCATTGTAAACCCTAGGGGTAAAGTAGTCAATTCACATGGGTGAATAGTGGCTATAAATAGTGGGGCTGGGTAGGTAACATTTAACACTTTGAGCATTCACTATTGAGCTCCTGTACTAGCCACCACACTTTGTATTCATCCTGTGAGTTCATTTATTGTGTTCCTTGTTCAAGCAGCGAAGCCCTGCTTCTGTGTTGAGTTTCTGCTTGAGCTTGTTTGCATACCTCGCTAGTAGTAGTGCACCGAAGCCTGTCTAGGCGAAGTGTGTTTTGTGTGAAGTGTGATTTTCAGTGTGCGTTCGCTTTGTGTAATAGGAGGCTAGACCTCGCTGCTTACTAGCGAAGCCCTGATCGAAGCCCGTGTTTCTTATCGTGTCTAAGTCCCTAGCGAAGTCTGTTAGTTTGCGTTTAGATCTTCGGTGTACGAAGCCCAGCACCAGTTGCTGCTGCTAAGTACTTGGTCGAAGTCCTCAGAGGGTAGTCCACTCTTGCGAAGGGTGAAGTGCGAAGCCTGCTCGAAGCACCCTGTGTGCGGAGCCTGCACTGACTTAGCAGAGTTAGTTTTTTCGGTTTGAGTGGAGCGAAGTCTTCTTGGCTTCAAACTTTTGCTCCTTGCGAAGCCTGTGTTCGGAGCCGTCAAATACCTCCGAACCAGATCTTCGAAGGTTGTGTTCGAAGCCTGTTCCGCAATAGACTGTATTAAAACAGAAGGCTAATTTTAGCCTGAAATTTTAAAAGCTCCCATTCACCCCCCTCTGGTCGCCGTTTCCGGTCCAACATAGGGCTTACTTCATCTTCCTCTTTCATTGACAATCCCTTATCATCTAGTAGCCATAAGACCCACGGTCTTCACCATTGCTCCTCAGTCTAAGTTGAATGAATGCTTATTAAATAATGTGAACTAATTTCATTTATGCCACAAGATATTGATAGATATAGATATACATTAATGGATTGACATAACATGCTACCGCTGAGATCAACAACTGATGGATGGAGCATATATCAATATGAGGTATAACAAAGGGGAGCAAATGGAGTTCTATATGGATGTTGAGGAGAACTTTCATAGAGCTTAAATTATCTGTTTGTTTCTACTTTGAGAGTTCTATGAGCATTTAGGTTGTTAATGTATACTCGTTAGAACATAGGGTATTAACTAATATGTCTTGTATTGAAATAAAATAATTAAGTATATATTAATGTAAACCCTAGGTTGTCTATATGTAAATACACTATTTCTATAGGTCTTATGTCATAGATACTTCTATGTCCACCTAGGAAGATGCTAAAATACTTGCATGTAAAAGCATTTTCTTAATAGTGTGAGCAAGATTAGGGTCTTGAAATTAAGTGGGATGAGGGAGGATAGGTATATTTTTCCACCCACGGTTACCCCATGGGCCTCAAAATAGCCCACTGTTGGTGGGACTTGAGCTTTGATTATGAAGGGAATAATGATGGCAAGCTCTGGTGGCGAATGCGTGTAACTCATCGCATCACAATGTATCCCTGGCCATGGAAACCTTATTCAGTCTTTCCTAGGGTCAATGATGGCTTTAAGGCAATAGGGATCGCTGACAACAAAGATGGTGGATGGTGGTAGTGGATCGTTGGTGGCGGCTTGCTACAATAAATTATTCTAGACTGTTCATTGTTGTTGATCTAACGTCTTAGATTCAAATAAGGTGGTTGGTCTATTACCTCTTATGAGATAATATGTCATATATTATTTATTTATTTTCTTCTCTCTCTTCCTATACCTTTCTTCTTCCTCTCTCTCTCCATTTCTCTTTCTCTTGTATCTTGCGGTTCTTGCCTAGCACTAGGCTGGCTTCATCACGTATGAGCACGGGAGTAGGGAACTACTGCAGTGCATGGGAGGCACGGCGCACGACATGTGACAATGAACGACGTGCAGGTGCAATTATTCAACACAACGAATCAAATTTATTTAATACAACTTCTCGTAGTTGCAACTACTATTGAGACCAAATATATTGCCACACAAAGCTCAATATCGCTGACAAGGAGTACGACAATAAAAAATATGTACACTCTCGGTGCTAGAAAAACAATGGAACATAGCCAAGAACTCACCTCTATTTGCGTCGAGTGGCATCCAAGAGCTGGAGAAGAAGGAGAGGGTCGATGGCGGTAAAAATCTGGATGGGAGAAGTTGGTTGCATAGATCTAGGGGAGGGGAGCGGTGAAATTGGTGGTGGCGGGCGTCGTCGGTGCTGGCTTAGTGATCAACAGGAGAGGAGGAGAGCTAGCTGCAACTTGCACTACAAGAAAACAAGAAATTTTCATCGGGAAGGGTGGTGGGGGAGATGGCGGCATGGCGTGGGGAGAGGGAGAATGGAGCACGGTGGAGGGAGATGGCCTATGGGTAGGTGTAGGGGGTGTGGGTAAGGTTTTTCATAGATGACCGTGCTACAGTTTTCTTAGACATGTTTGATTAGTTTTTTTTCGTATGTAAATGAAAATATTTTAGTGACAAATAAACTGAGATTTATTAACACATTTATTGATAAATATTTTGTCACTATGTATTACCGATAGATTGTTAGACACTATTTATATATATTACCGATAGACGATTTATTACAACATATTACCGACATATACATACGTATTATACTAACACGGCGTTGTTGTAGTGGTGGCAAAACGCACGGCGGGTGACATGGTGGATTGGGCGCAGCGAAGAGGTGGAGTGCTGGAACAGGGAAGGGCGTCCCGTAGGGCACTGTAGTGACGGCGGTGGCAACCGATAGTATGGAGTGGTGGCACGGATGACATTGAGATGAGTATTGTGTTTACCAGCTGTAGCAGGTTAATACAAACTCATGCCAGCTCAATTTTTTAATTAATTTAATCATACTTAACAACCAAGAGTGTAAGGTGTTGTACGTAAAGACTTTCTTGTAAATTGAACAAGTAGAAAGATAAAAAAATCGGGGTATACATGCATAGAAACGTTGGTCTGCGGAACCATACATTACCCTGTCCCGTCCTGCACTGGAGCGAATGCAAGCTAGGAAAGCGGCTACCGACTACTGTTGTTCACTTATTCGGCTGCTAGGAGCATCCTCCTGTATTTGTTATTTTTCACTTATTATTTATAGCAATAACAAATCTTCCTATTTAAATTGACTTGCTATTTTATTGTGTATTTTGGACAACTATACTCCTCATGTAGTACTATTTCTTTCTTATTTTTCGTGCTATGTTTACTACTGCACTATATTTAATAGGGGTAAATATGAAAAGTACACACTAATTAATTGCTCCTTGGTACGTGAAATTATATATTTATTTTTATGTATCAGAGGGAGTATTATTTTAAGGAATAGTAGGTATAATAACAAGTATAATAGAAATTTACCCGCCGGGTGCCGGCGTCTATAAAAACGCGTGCTCACTCGGTACTCGGGCAAGCTCCAGTGCTACAGCGCCACACCTCTGCTCGCGCCACACAGTGAAGTCCATCGAGACCGGAGGGAAAGGAAGCAATGGCCGCCGGCGGCAAGGACGACGCGGCGGTGCCATTGCTTATCCAGGCGGCAGGGCGACGGCGGCCGAGCCCGCGCGAGGGGTGCCCCGGGTGCCGGCTTGAGGAGGCGTGCAAGGCCGACCCCGGCATCCCCTACCTCAACTTCTTCTACATCTGGGTCGTCTGCCTCTGCGCCTGTAAGCTCCTCTCCTCCCCAGTCTCCTTAGCTTCCATCCATGGTCATGCACGCTGCTTTCAATCAATTTACATTTCTACCTTCTTCTGATGTTTTTCTTGATCTGTAATAGAGTACGCACTGTATAGTACGTAGCACCTTCTAGTCGCACGCACACGGCAGACGGCACACAGCACACACTAGTCATCCGTGCTTTATACTATAAAAACAGTGTCTTTTTCAGTACTTTGGCTTTAGTTTTTGGATTCTTTTCAGACAAAACCGGAACAAAAAAATATTATTAGATTCACAATTTTTAGGAATAAAACATAAGTCTACTTTATAAAAATATAATAAATGTGAAGCTATATTTTTTCTAGCAAATCTAATGAGAGTTGTACTAGACTCTACTCTATAACTAGCTTTTGCTCCCGGCACTTCATGCTGTAAACTTGTATAACATCTGGATGGTTTGGGTGAATATTTGAGAACCAGCAGGCTAGTTTGGGGCCAATTAAACAGAAGCAAAGAAAAAAGCACTAGAAACTCCATGTAATTAACTGGAGTAATAACTGTAGCCGCCCAATTTATTCTACGATAAAACCGGCCGTTTATTGCCCATGGGGTGCACGAAGTTAAAGCAGAGTAACGAAAGTCTCGGGGAATAAACTAACAGCAGTATAGCCCGGACCGGAATCCTAGTGGACTACTCGTGGTGCACTGAAGACTCCACTACTGCTGCTTTCAAGAAATTCAGCTATGATCCCAACCATAAACTGGAACTAGCATGTTTCACCGTAAGTTAAGCTAGAACAACAAGTCTCTGCCTTTTCTCAGAACAATTAGTACAACGTATCGTTGCATTAGAGGGAAAATAACAAATACATAAGCTGATCAGGCAGCCAAAACATTGTCTCCGGTGACTAAAAGTATAGTGACGAAACAATATTGTAGTCGTCACTAAAGAGTAGCCTATAGTAATTACTAAGTTTTACTAACATAATAAAAGTGACGTCAGTCTATCAATAGAAATTATTATTCGTCATTATAATGGTAGTTTATGTATGTGGTAGTGACAATTTACAGTACCGCGGATGGAAACGACGAGCCAGCTTCAATGTAAAACTATCGATTTCTTTTCTCGTATAACTTTTGTCGTATAAGAAACAATTACCATCTCTCTTCTTTAACATATATTTCACGGTTCCACATCAGCAAAATACTTAAGTGGTAATATATTTAAGACAATAGAAACTAGTAATTGGATTAGACAGTCCTAAGAAGATGAGGGGAATTTGGAGAGATCGAGAGGGAGAGGTGAAAAAAGATTGGTTCAAAATTTTATTTTAAACCGTAGAGACAGATTTGTTCTTGTTTCTATAATCAGGTCGATGCCTAAGAATCTATTTGTTTCATTTTGCAATTATAATAATTCAGCTTAATTTCATAAATTGAAAATAAATATGTCAGCTTAATTAAAACAATCCTACTCAACTCAATTGTTGCCCTGTACTACCGGGTCGGTCCTAGGATTTTGAGAACCCTCTAGCGAATTTGTGTCAATGGCCCCTCTAGACCATAAATCTTATAATATATGGACTAATTTTATTTGTATAAAGGGGTAGCAAATTCAATAATATATTTTTAATTTAACATGTCTGATAATTATCAACAGCGAGAAACAATGTAGACTAAAAAAACATTACATTTGTACTTGTATAACTAATATGATTAGCTTAAATAAGAATAGAACTTAATCATATTTCTTGCTTCTTATAAAAAGATATTTCTTCAGGCATTTCTTGATGCAAAATCATCAAGAACAGTATTGAGATCAATAGTGTCCAAGATATCCTTCTCGATGGTGCACATAGCCAAGCCATTTAACTTTTTTTGTGACATAGTTGATCTCAAATAGTTCTTCAACAATTTCAATTTTGATAAACTTCTTTTGGTAGAAGCTACAGTCAAAGGTATAGTTAAAAGAATTTGATAAGCAACTAAAACATTTGGATAACAATCTGTATCCATAACAAACTTGAGAATCTCAGGCACTAACATCAAAGAATCTGACAAAGTCACTTGCAACACTTTTAATTCTAAAAAAATCATTGATCTCAACATCGGATGAGTTATCATGAGAAATTTTATCAACAAAAATCTTACAGTGTGCCCAAAGATCAACTTCATCCAAGAAATTCAAATTTTCTTAGTTGAACAAGAACCCAAAGACATTATCAAATATCGTCATTTGCTCAAATCTAGTAGTCAATGAAGCAATCGTATTATCAATCATAACTAGAAAGTACTGTCTTTTAAAGAAGTCCATAGCAAATTGTTGTATTTCCTCGGCTTCATCTTGTTCATTAAAATGTCTCTTTCTCGTTCGTTGACATTTTGTAGGAAATATTGGCTCCATATCTAATTCAGATGCAATGTTTTTTGTTGTATCCATACTAAAAATGAAACTTTTATCTCTATACTTCTTAAAATATGATATGACATCTTCAATGTGTCTGAGAGTAGCATCTATACTCATAATTTTAAAATCTTGGGTTGTTCCTAGTATTTCAGAGGTTCTAAGCAAAAAAATTAATGTCCTTATGATATTTTATAAATGTAATATAAAACAATATTTTATATTAATTATAAAATTGTTTAGTATATGCATAATATATAATATCAATCCACGACATTAATAGATTTTTCATTAGTCAAAGTGGAGTCATAAGTTAAATCACCGGTAATAGCCAAAAAAATAACCTTAGGCTCATGGCTATATTAGCTATCGCAAATGATTTCTTATATTTTAGATACAAAATCATTGATAATTGTATCTATATCAATTTGATTCAAGATAACTTTTTTCTATGCATAAAGTAGCAAGATCATTCAATTTTTTATGTGACATTAATTGTTGATCTCAAATAGTTTTTTCAACAATTTGATAAAGTCATTTGCAAGACTCTTATTTCAGAATAAAGATCACCAAGTTCAACAACATATGATCCATTTTGAGAAAAAAGATTGCACAAATTTATCTTTTGAGACAAGAAAAAACCAAATATATTTTTAAACACCTATAACATTTCAAATCTATTTTCAACAAATTATTTGATTAAATCCTGAGTAACGACACTAAATCTTGAGGCAAACGCTAGGCGGTCGCACCTCTCTCCATGACTCAGAACAGCACTGACTAGCAAATCGAGAGTGGAAGCGGAAGCACTCCTACTCAACTCAATCGCTGCCCTATATTATTCTGCTGACACTCCTAGCTAGTTTTAGAGACCCGTGAGGCCTCCTGCCCTCGTGGTCAATGTAAGCAAGTACAAAGTGTAATAAATTGCAATAAACACAGATTCACTCGCAAATCGAGGGTGGGAGCGCTTGACGGGGCTGTGGGTAAGAGCGGGCGAAACGCCGACGGGACGGCAGGGCCACAAGACCAAAAGAGAGGGGACAATACAAATGAAGATAAAAAACTACGGAAAACTCACATTTCATCGTTTTTAAGTTTTTCATGTAATCATAGATTCTGTGTGCTTTTGGCTTTCAGCAAATTTAGCCTAAAAACTGTCCATTTGTTTGAGTTTGTTTGAGCTTTCGACTTTCGAGAATAGAAAACTACTGAAAAGACCAAACAAATAGGACCTTAGTCCAAAGGCTTCGTGGTCAATGTAAGCAAGCACATAGTGTAATAAAGGACACGGAGGTATGGGGCTACCGCGCTATACATGCATATATGTGATCTCATCTCATCTCAGAATGTTAGTGTGTGTGTAGGCTATGGAAAATCGATGCAAACATGCACGCATACTTCACGTGGGCATCAGGCATGTGTCCTTGAGAACACAATTCTCTATGGTTTATGCATCTAATTCTCCCACTCCGACGCTAAGTCCACCACCACCCTTGGTTTTCTTTTTTTTTTCCTCTCGCTATCCATTATTGAACTATGGCTGTACTGCCGCCACCGCTAATAACTAGCTAGGCTAGGCCACCGGGTGACTGGGACATACGAAAATCAAATATATGTACGGCGTATCTCGCTTGCCTTCTCGGTCAAGCATGGTTATATATACTTAGATTGGGATTGTTTATTTTTAGGACTAAAGTTTAGTCTTATTTAGCTTCTAAAATCCTAAATATAATTGCTTATTAGGACTAAACTTTAGTTCTTAAAGTTTAGTCCATTAGTCTCTTGGATGTTGTTTATTAGGACTAAAAGTGTCATACACACTCTATCCTTATTTATGAACCCTTTATTAAATAATATTTAGTCCTTATATTCAAATAAGAGGACTAAATTAACTTTAGTTCATACTAAAATAAGCAAATTTTAGTTCTTAAAAATTAACAAGCTCATCAAAATAAGGCCTTATACTCAGATCACCTAGTTCATCTTCCTCTTGTGTGCCATAGCACCTAAGAATGTTTACAGCCGTATTTATGCTACAGTGCGGTCCCAAAAATGTTTTAGGGCTCAGTCAAATATCATATCACTACTTTGAGTATTTTGATAGAAAATATTATTATTAATCTACGTGATAAAATATTTTGATAGAAGACGCATCTATGTACATATGATTCCTTCTTTTACCACACAAAAAATAAGCCACATACAAATGCCTTAACTCGTATGTGTGTAATTAATATTTGTGTACCCACAAAAAAATATTACACGCTCGAGTCCGGTCGTCGGACGTCCCAGGTTTGATCCGGCCACACTTTAGCTAGCTGATGTAGACACTAACCTTAGATGTGCCATGGTTTTCCAAACCACATGTACGTACTGTCAGCTACTCAGCTCTCTGACCATGATGTTTCAGACACTACCGTCTCCGTCTACGCGTAGTAGCACATGAACGAGACGTATTTCCTCAGCATTTCTAGCCCCAGGATACGAGAGTGTGATGCCTTATCTCCACTCTGTCTGTCTGTGCATGGCATGCTGCAATGCTGCATGCATGTACGTACGGTTCAGGGTTCAGAAGTTTCACATCTATCTTTAGCTCGATGTAATTGCTATTCAACTTGCTATCTTTAAAAATAGCAAAAATTATCCAAAATGTGTCTCCATTGTACTTGCTATTTTAGGGAGCTTGCTATTTCTCTCACCAAACTTGCTACATGTAACAAGTTTTGTGAGAGAAATATCAAGCCTCATACAATAGCAAGTCTAATAGCAAGTACAATGGAGTGAGTAACAAAATAGCAAATCAATTAAAATAGAAAGACTTGCTATTGCTATAAATAACAAGTCAAAAATAACAATTACAATAGAGATGCTCTTAGCTCTCCCAGAATGAACGGCAGCAAGCGAGAGAGTGACAGCACCGGCCGGCGCCCCTGCACGAAGTTTCCAGGAAGCTCACTTGCATGCATGGTCCGTCGTCCTAAGCTAGCTAGCGGCCGTTCGTTTCGCAGCGACAACTACAAGATTCCCATGCTCCGAAATATCGCCGTTTTGTGTTCACACATGTATAGAACACACGAAACACACCCATGCGTCAAAATCGAAAGCTGAAAGAAGCAACAACAGGTGACAGTGCCC
This sequence comes from Zizania palustris, assembly GCA_019279435.1. NCBI lineage: Eukaryota > Viridiplantae > Streptophyta > Magnoliopsida > Poales > Poaceae > Zizania > Zizania palustris. The sequence goes on from JAAALK010000288.1 coordinate 38,592,107, forward strand.
ATCGGCGCATCAGCTCCGGCGATTCGATCCGTACGCGCGTCGCAGCTGGCCATGGCCGGCGCTGTGAATAGATGTGGTGAATTTAGGTACATGTACACTTTGGGAATTAGCGCAGTTGATTTCTTCTCTTTCTTTTTAAACACGACAATTATATTAAAAAAAAAGCAATTACAACCCAGTTTTTTAATAAAAAATCACGTAAAACACCGTAGAAAATCCGATCGAACGGTGCAGGATGGGGTGGGACACGTACGCATGCGCGCGCTCTAACTAAAAGAAGAAGGTACGTTTTACATGAAGGGACACATATTATATTCTTGGGGTGCGCGCGTGCACGTGGACCAGGTTCATGTAGCCATGTAAGCAGCGGTCGCAACGGCTTCTTATGTGTCACGCACGCGGAGCTGGCCCCATGGTTCATGGGGGTGGTTCGTAGTTTATATAGATGAGATTCATAATATTAGTTTATAGTTATTTTACATCTTATAATATTTATAGCAATAGTGGATATCAAAATAATAGAGAAGATAGAAAGATAAGGAATGAAGAGAAATGTTAAATGCTATTTTATTTTTTATGAGCAGCTCATAAACTTATGAGTACTTTTTGTTAAAAACCACTATAAAAACTACTTCTACAATGATTCATCTCCCTTATAAAAATATTTTAATGTTTATGAACTACTTTTTTCACGCAATGTATACGTGGTGTCAGTGCGTACGTGGACTTGGCTTCCAATGTGACCTGCAAAGTGCGAACAAACTGCGCAAGGCAATCTTTGGGATAACTACGTTGGTATATTTCCTAGTACTTCAACTACTCCCACTAATATTATTAATAAAATCTACAAGTATTAGGTGGTTCTATTTAGAACAAATCTTAAATTTTAAATATGTTATTTATTAGAAGAGGTAATACAAATTAAATTAGATATTACAAATTGCGTCCTTGTCCTTATTTCCACTGCTACTATGTATAAAATAAATTGCATATTATAGATTAAATTAGATATTACAAATTACGTGGTTGTGATTGCTTTTACTTTCTACTGCTACTATAAATAAATATATTTAGATATTACAAATTACGTGGTTGTGATTGTTTATACTTTATACTGCTACTATACATAAACATATTTAGATATTTGCAAAATTACGTACGTGGTGGTGGTGCTTTGTTTCCACCGCTCCTCAAAATATAGTTTTTAAGATTATATTATGATTTTTTTTCATTTTTGGCTATATATATATATATATATATATATATATATATATATATAAACCAACATGTTAGATTGTTTAAATGAAAGGGTGTCCAGTTTCAAAATAATACATATGGACGTATATAGGAGGTAAAGTACACAGTGGAGATTCAGTCACGTGGGGTGCCGAAGGAGCAGCGCTGTCTCCCTTACATCTGCACATGTCTAACTTTCATTCCTGCCAAATCTGAGAGAGAGAGAATGCCCTTCTCCGGAAGTTACGGGGTCATTTTGCCGAGTTCCTTTGATATGGTTCTCTAAATCAAAAATCTAACGAAAAAGTATGTTTTACTATCACGTACTATAATCAAAGTTTAGATAATCTCTAATTTTTTTGTTTACTTGGCCACTCAATTTTTTGAAACTAGCTTACTGCTCAATTTTTAATCTAATTTTACTGCCTAGACAATAACACATTCTTCTCGCAGAGATGGAGAGTAACTAGGTAGCGATGGGACAGCCATGGCAGTGTCGTACCTGATCTAAGCCCCTCGTTTTGCCCCCTCACAGCGGCGCCACTTCTTGACATCTCAGCCAAGCGACGTGGCCTCCTACCGTGCCTCGACGACTACTCGACGTGTCTGTCAGCCTAGCGCTGTGTTCATTGCCTCTCAGTGTGCCCGTCGGCATCTTGCCGCACATCAACCTCTCATCACGTGGATATCTGTTGGCCTCCCGTTGCGTCCGTCGGCCTAGCACCACATCCGCTAACCTTCCATGGACCTTTGACTATGCCCTCGCTGTCCTCCTGCCGAGCCCAACCTTGTAATCCCCTAGCCGGCTAGCCCCCTACTACCATACCCCTAGTGTTGGGCACACCTGGCTCTTGTCTCTGCCATATGGGACCGATATTGTGTAGAATATATAGTGACATGTAGTTTCTAATAAGCACACAAAATTGAATTGTTGTCGGTCACATCAACAAAATTAGATTGAATCAAAAGATAAAAGTAAATAGTGAGCTAGTTTTGGAAAATGATAGAGTTAAATAAAAAATTCAAGAGATTATATAAACTTTGACTATATTTAATATATATATAGTAGTAAAGCAAAGTGTGCTTTTTCTAAAATCTCACTAGACTTTAGCCCCATAGAAACAGGTCGATCCTCAACAAGTCCTTGGAGCCATATGGCCATATATCGCCACATCTAGTCGTGCTTCTCCCTAAAACGTGATTGATTGATTCAAATCCAATAGTACCGTAGCATTTATAGATTATTAAGCAATAATTGGCAACTTTGTTCTAATCTGTTGGTCCAATGTTCAAACAGATCAATGCTACATTAGCCATCGTGTAGATATTCTGGCGAGTCACATTTAATTAAGAGATTTACTCTCATATCAATTGTAAAGTTGTATTTACTTTTTATCTCATATTGTAGGTGTGTGATATGTAGTCTGTAGGAAAGTTGTGATGTACATGGAATGTAACAAAATAATAAACGCTACTGAAGTACGTGGCTGAAGAGTAAAGAAAAACCCACCTTTATAATTATACAGCTGTTTGCGTTAGTAGTTAAACGGGAATTATTGGTGTGATTAGTTATACAAGTACTTCCACTTTATCGTTTCAATTTTTTAATATAGCTTTTTTTTCACGGCAGATAGGGCTAGTTATAAATTTTTAGCATTAATTTATGAAATCTCGCAATACGATCTTTCCCTTGGAGAGGTTACACCATCGTATTTGGCTCCTCTAATGTTGTCGACACCAACTGGGGTTCTCTGTAGTTTCAATTCGCGCCATCTAGCACAATTCCAACAGTGCGAAGCCCTCTAACTGCTGCGAGGTAGACTCCACAATATGCAAGCCCCCTTCAATACCCATTGGATCTAAGATTGGACGGTACGGGTAGGATGGATGCTCGACTTCGTCAATTACATAGGATCTCAAATCCACGGCTTCATAGCGCACCACAATTCTACATCTATCGTTCTTTTGAAAAATGAGGTGTTAATGTTGAATCTATCTGCATAACAATTATATATATATATATACATATATATTGCTGAATAAATAATTAAGGTGAACACTCTAGGTAGAAAAGGTGAAAACAATATTTTATAAAAATTATTTTAGACAATTTTATGGCATATTTTATTTCATCAGTGGCTTTTAGCTGATTAATACTAAATAAGTGACACCTCTTTATATGCCATAAAACACTTTTTATAATATGCCATAAAACACTTTTTTATAATATGCCATAAAACACTTTTTTATAATATGCCATAAAACACTTTTTTATAATATGCCATAAAACACTTTTTAATGTGCAAATGAATCCAGACCGGTATGTAAAAAACGAGTGGAGTATGAGATAGCAGGGCACATGAACCAAGAAGAAAGGAGAAAACATCGGTATATGTACGTCGCGATTGATACAACTCTGAATCTAATTTTTTTTAACCTAATCTAATCTACATCTAAGAAATCCTAAAACTAAAGTTGTGGATAAATTGAGAGTAGTTAGTTAGTAATTTTTCTACAGAGTTCATATAATTGTGCATCCGTTAATATTTTTCTACGCATAGGAGCCGTTTGGTTGGACTTATTTCAGTCCATATCAGATTACAATGTTAATTAAAAACATTATTGTGTTTGTTTGGACTAGGCTATAATCAGAGTAAAGAGAATTGCTCTTGGGCCTAAAGAAAAGAGATTACGCTTGTTAACCAAACAAATCTAATAATTTATTACATTGTTATCCCTTAATATATTGTTATCCCTTAATATTGTAATTGATTATATTAACATTTACATTACCTCGAACCAACCAAATACCACCTTAGAACTTGTTTGGTTTAGAGGGGATTAAAGGGGATTGAGGGGTAATAAATCCCATAATGACTTGCAAGGGATTTAATCCCTCTCAATCCTTTCGGAGAGGAGATTAACCGAACAGCCTTAGGCTCTGTTTGGGAACACATTTTTTGGAAACTACAGTATTTCAAAAACTACACTATACTACATCCATAATAATACTATAGTTTATAATACCACAATTTTGGAAAAATGTTTTATACCAAAGTTTTCAATACTGTAGATTGAGTACAGTATTTCTAATACTGCAGTTTACTTTACAGAGATTTTAGATAGAGTTGTCAAACATTTTTCAATATATAATATTATAGTATTGCTCAATACTACAATATTGCTTCCAAAACTACAAAAAATTGTGTTCCCAAACACGGCCTTAGTTGTATTTGTGTGTGTGAGAGAGAGCGTGCACGAAGTCACAAACCGTGCACACTTGTACTTGGCGGGGAAGCCGTCCAGTTTCAAAGGAGAGACTTAAGCTAACCCTCTGATGCCACTGCCTAAATTTAGCCAGACAAAATTAAGACAAGAAGCGAAAAAAATGAAAATGTAGAGATCTCAACGTGTACCAGATCACTTCTGTAATTAATTTCTTGGGAGAGAGAGAGAGAAAGGATGCCCAGATAATCTCAGAAAGCAACAATCTTGATGTGGATTCAGACAGCTCCAAAGAGAGGAGGAATCGATCTCTTTCAGTTAGCATCGGCAGGAGACACACTCACTCGCCTTCTTGCCGTCCGTCGATTGATATGACCGGAGGCGGCGGTGCCGATGCGCCATTGCTCGTCGACGGGAAGGTGTACCATGAACGCTGCCCCGGGTGCAGGCAGGAGAGGAAGGTGCAGGCCAACGACCAACTGCCGTTCCTGGATTTCCTCTACATTTGGCTAGCGTGCTTGTGTGCCGGTACGGTATGGTGCGTCTTTCAGAAGAGGAGGTTTAGACAGGATGCAGGGCATTGATCTGATCATCATCTTCTGGATCAGCTCCTTGGCCCTATCACAAGTTGTAGAATGTTGAATGGCCATTGCAACTGTTATGATTTTGGTAATGGTTATAATTCATCTAATCTTTAGATGATGATTGGAATAATGCGTATTTGCCTGTGTCGACAAACTGGTTGATCATGTCAGATTCAATCTGATTGAGAACCATGGTATCGGTGTGGTTCATTCATTGTCGTTGGCAGTAACTAATGTTGGCCACCGTTGCACTGTTGAAATTTGCCAGTACACTTCGATCACTGGTCCTACTTTAATGACATCACAGTATCACCATATGCATTGTGAAAAAACCTCCTGCTTTTTGTAAAAGTAGACGTATTTTTCATTTGTTTCAGCTCAGCTGTTTGGAATTTTATTTTTAGCCGTGTCTGACTAGTACCTTGGTTTGTTGTTTTTGCAGCACTACCAATCCAGTCGTTGTTTCCTTATCTGTACTTCATGGTAAGAACATATGTTCTGAAGTTAAAACCATGGTCCTGAGAAACACGTACAGATCAAACAAATGAATTCCATAAACTAGACGGTGATTAATACATGTTCACTTTTGTTATGATGCAACAGATCAGGGACTTGAAAGTCGCAAAGCAGGAGCAAGACATTGGGTTCTATGCTGGTTTTGTCGGTGAGCATTTTCTCCTCTCATGGTCTTGACAAATTCACTGAAAATTTGATGTGGCAAAAACTTGAACTAGACGTATTTTGTTGATTATTCTGAAATCCATTCTACAGTGTCATCAAATATTAACAGTTATGCCTTGTTTGGCAGCTAACAATCCCGACCCATCCATGTGGAATGGGCCGGGATTTCTAGCCGCCAAAGAGACCCTTAGTGACAAATATTTATGACATCGTTAATCTACAATGATTATTTTCAATTACTGACTGTACAGTAATCTCTTGGTTTAAGGGGCTACTTATTTCCTTGGAAGAACTATAAGTGCTGTGCCATGGGGGATATTTGCTGACAAATATGGGAGGAAGCCCTGTATTGTGATCAGTATACTCTCGGTGTATGAAACACTCAGACTATGAAAACACACTGATTCCATTCAACTGGACTGAAGTAAATATTGTTTTACCATTTTCAGGATTGTTTTCAACACACTCTTTGGCCTCAGCACAACTTACTGGATGGCAATTGTAACCAGGGGGTTACTTGGGTTACTCTGTGGTATATTAGGACCAATTAAGGTAATGTAAGGTGTGGATGGCTGACAATGAGCAAATGACACAGAGTTGTTCCTTACTCATGCCAGCATCATGAATTTTCCAGGCCTATGCTTCAGAAGTCTGCAGGAAGGAGCACCAAGCTCTGGGAATTTCTCTTGTAAGAAGTGTTACACTTTGGTTTTGCATTTCAAGCTTCTATTGTATTCCTATCAGAAAAAAAGAGAGAAAATTCTCATGTCTATATTTGATACTGGCTACTGATGGGTGGCATTATGTTATAGGTCACATCTTCACGAGCCATAGCTCTTGTTGTTGGACCAGCTATTGGAGGATTTCTTTCACAGGTCAGGTTAAGACCACTACGATGATGAACTTCATAGGAGTACTAAACTGTCATTGTCTTATGCCTCGCTTCATCAGAACTGACCTTTTATGCATGTGGAAGAGAAAAACAGACACATAAATCTGACCTTACACGTCCTAAGATACTTGCTTTCATCCTTCAAGTTCATGAAAGTGGTATTAATTGAACAAATTTCAATTAAAGATCACATTGCTATAACTACCAACAAAGTAGTATAATTATACAGATTGCTCTGAATAACGTTCTTGGCTAACATTGTGCATCTTCTATCCTGTATCAGCCTGCAAAGAAGTACCCAAATCTTTTCTCTGAAGAGTCTATATTTGGGAGGTAAGTCATCATTCATACTGTTTGACAGGAGAAATCATTGTATATTTGAAGAGTAGACCATAAGCCTATCCAATGTACTTCTGATATTAGGTTTCCATACTTTCTCCCTTGCTTCGTCATATCGGTACTAGCAGCAGGAGCATGTGTTGCATGCATTTGGCTTCCGGTATGCAAGACCCTTTCCCTATGATTCTTTCATTGGAAAATCTTACTCACTGAAAGCCTGAAGTACATATCATACATATCAAGACCGATTTGTGTTCATTCAATTAAATATCCAGAGTAATGTTTGGAGAAAAGATGCTAAACATTTTCATTTGTTCTAAGGAAACCCTGCACATGCACCATGATGACAAAGTAGAAGCAATTGATGCACTGGAGGCACAAGAATCAGGATCAGGGAGAATGGGCACAACAAAGAGTCTGCTGAAGAATTGGCAGCTGATGTCAGCAATAACCCTCTATTGTGTTTTTTCTCTCCATGATACAGCTTATCTTGAGGTACTCTCCATTTAATCCCAGATGATTATGGCAGTACAACATTGAGAAACAGTTAATTTGTTAATTCCACTGTACGGCAATGTTAGCAAACAACAGCAACTTGACATGTTAATGCCTTGTGTAAATTCCTTCTGCAGATATTTTCACTCTGGGCTGTGAGCAGCAGAAAATTCCGGGGCTTAAGTTTTACCTCCCAGGATGTCGGCACCGTGCTAGCTATCTCTGGTATGTGACATTTATCCATGTTTTACCACAAAAAAAAAGAATCATGAGAAATCGAGTCAAGAAATAAAAATTTCATAACCAATTGAATCAGCACATATTTACCTCTTATGTGAGTAGCTAGCATTGCCCTTGAATGTCTTTATCTTATCACAATTCACCTGATCTTGTAGGTTTTGGTGTTTTGGTGTATCAACTTGCAATTTATCCATTCCTTGCAAAATATGTCGGACCGATCAAGCCATTCCGCTATGCGGCGGTATGCTAGAAGCATGTTTTGCCTTGAAATACTTCTTCTGTATGGTCTGAATCCTTTCTTGCAGTATCAAATGCATGTTTGATTTGCAGGTCTTGTCTATACTTCTGCTTGCAACATATCCATTCATGGCTAACCTGTATGGTCTGGAGCTCAAAATACTCATCAACATAGCTTCGCTTCTGAAGAATATGTTCGCGGTGAGTTAGTTTTTATGATCTTGATGTTCATTTTTATGCTTCCCACAGAGAAATGGGTTACAAACTACAATTTTCAATTGTTTTCGTAAGAGAAAACAAGCTCAATCATTTTACAATGACTTATTGTTTAAAATGTTATGATTTTAAACAAATTAAATTATAACAATGCATGCTTCTTTTGGATTGAACAGGCTACGATTACTATTGCGTGCAACATTCTGCAAAACACTGCAGTGGTATGGATCACAGCCCAATCTAGGACATTCCTTTCTGTAAATGCATTTCTCTATGCCATCATTCTGTTCTGTTCCTTTGTTCCTATTCCTCTGATGAAACACACATGTAAAGGCGCAACAACAAAGGGGAGTTGCAAATGGCATTTCTGTCACTCTGATGTCAATCTTCAAAGCCGTGGCTCCAGCAGCAGCAGGAATTTTGTAAGCACATTTTTTCTTTTGTGGTTAGGAGTTCAACTTTTTCCTCCTTTCAAGGGGAGAGAGAGAGAGAGAGAGAGAGAGAGAGAGAGAGAGAGAAGTATGAGATGACTTTGCAATCAAGCAACTTGTCTTGGTTTGTTGCAGGTTTTCATGGGCTCAAAAGCATATTTCTGGGTTATTCCTACCAGGTAAACACATGGGTTTCCCAGGCCAGGCAAATTGCACTACAGTTCCTAGCTATGTCTTCACTTGTAATGGGAAAGAGATGTATTTTATCAAGTGCACTTATTTACCTGGTTCATCATGCTACATGCAGGTGATCAAATACTGTTCTTGATGCTGAACATGGTATCAGTAATTGGATTCATGCTGACTTTCAAGCCATTTTTCACCATACCGAATGTGATACGATGATGCATCCATAATAAATAATGCACATGGAGTTAAGTAAAACAAATCAAACTTATGAAATTGCAGCCCTGGATTCCAAACTGTATAAATTCATGCATTGTACCGCGTTCAGCTTCAGTACAATTGTGTAATAAGAAGTGTTGGACCTTTGAATTTTCTTCTAAACTCCGAAATATTGGGTGGTTGATGGATATGATAAGCTTGGGATATGAACCTTGGTCATTGCCCCCTGCGTTTCGGTAATGGAATGATGTTATACTAGAATTCGTCATGGTGAGATCCATCAAAATGGCTACGAAATGTAAACAAAAGCATGACGCTGTGGCCAAAAGAAGATAAATTCTGATGTTTGTCATGCGACACGTAGGAGTTTGCATGATTAATCTTTCCAAGAATAATAGTTTTTTCTTTCTTTCTTTTTTTTGGGGTGGGGGGGGGGGGGGGGGCATAGTAGTAGTTTTAAGGAATCAAGAACAAATCAAGAACATTATGTTCATATACATGATGCCAATAAAACCTGTAGGAAGATATTTAAAGACAAATTACATGATCAAAACTCGGGAGCAATGATGAGCCCAAAATAAAACAAGACTGATGAAATGTTCATGTCAAATACAAGAACAGGATAATATACCCCTCAATAATTTTGGTAAAAATGAGGATAGCAGAAGTATGGATGATGCTTGATTAACAGAAATAAAATGAATATATCCCTGAAAAGTTGGAACAAACAGAACTAGTTGAATAAACAAAACCAGAAAGAACGAAGCATGACCTAGCAAGTCTTTCAAATTGCATACAGCGCATGATGTCTCTGAATGTGTCAATCATTTTAGTTTGAGCCATAGCCACCCCACCCTCACAAAATAACATCTGAACATGAAATTAACAAGATAATTTTAGCCTCCGAAAGTCTGAAGCTTCCCCCTCTGTTGATCCAAATAACGCTGCAATTTACTTGGCCATCATGACTTTAACAAATTCATCATAGTTGATCTGCCCATCACCATCAACGTCTGCCTCACGGATCATCTCGTCAACCTCTTCATCTGTCAGCTTCTCACCAAGGTTAGTCATGACATGACGCAATTCAGCAGCAGAGATAAAACCATTTTGGTCCTTGTCAAACACACGGAATGCCTCCTTGAGCTCTTCCTCAGAATCAGTGTCTTTCATCTTGCGGGCCATCAGGTTGAGGAATTCAGGGAAATCGATTGTTCCATTGCCGTCAGCATCCACCTCATTGATCATATCTTGCAGCTCTGCCTCAGTCGGGTTCTGCCCCAGTGAACGCATGACAGTTCCCAACTCCTTAGTAGTAATACAACCTGGAAAGAATATCTATATCATTCGAAGTCCATAAATTGTTAACTCCAGGAATCACTATAAGTATGACTTTAGATCATCAAGGTTTGTCTGTGTTTACAAACTGATAGAACAAAAAGGAACTACTATGCAAAACAATAAACTGAGCATTACTTGAAATGAATAGGAACAAATTATTCCGTAAACCAAACACACGTGAGGCCTATGAAATTGGCAATTACCTGATAACAGAAAATGAATAAGTCTATATAACCCCTCATGTATTGTTGATTAATTATTTAACCCCTAACCTAATATATCATGTGTTTAGCCTTTTACTTAACCCTTTAAAGTGGTTTTACAAAGTGGTTTTGCCCTGCTGGCGTTGGTCACACACACATGCATAAAAATTTAACAACCACACCTCTAGACTTCTCATTCACTCCATCAGTGTCACATTCACTCCAGTGTCTCCTCCCTCCCTCCCTCCCTCTCTGGCTAAGCAAACAACGAGCTGATGACAAGAAATAGACCATCCGATTGCAACCTGAGTTGAAAGTGAATCTCCACACCTTATAGTTGTGGTTTTTTCCCAACCATGTTTTAAAGAATAAAGAAAAACGAAAAGTGAAGCTCCAAAAGTTGTCTTAAAAACAAATAATGGCAAGGCGAGGTAGAAATTATTCCAAACACTGTATTTACAAGACAAGAAAAACTAATCAATAATAGCCTTGTTTTCAGTTCTAATGCTAAATTCACCAAAAATAGCAGCAGCAACAAGCCACCTCACACCAACCATTATAATTTTTTCCCCTCTGCTTCTAAAGATGAAAGGATTCAGTTGTAGCGTTAGAATCAAGGAGACAAGGACAAGGAGATAAGGAAGAACAAGAAAAAACAATATTATCCAATGTGACATGCCAACATAGCAAAACCACCTTAAGAGTTAAATAAATGATATTTAAAAGGTTAGGGAGTTAAACACATAGTTTATTAGGTCAGAGGGTTAAGTAATCAATTAGCAATACATGAGGAGGTTATGTAGATTTATTCCAATAGAAAACAATCTTTTCTATCATCTGTGTAAAGATTAGTGAAATGGTCATTTAGTGATAATTGTCTAACTTCCTATCCTCTACCAAAGTTGCAGTTACCTTTGAATCATTGAATTTAATTTCATCATCGTACTATCGTACACAACCAAGAAATGGAGACCTTCAATCAATCATGTTTTCCTCTTGATGGTAGGCTAATAAAAGTTATAAAACTGCTACTGACGACTAATCCAAGTTTTCCATGCAAGTAAAGATGGAGACTCGGGGGGCATTATTCCATCCAAACTTAATGTAAGCACAAATCATTACGAATCAAACACTAGGCAATGTCCAATTCTTAGCACAAAGCCAGAAGCTGATGGTGGATCACGCGATTGGCCAGCATTTACTCCCAACCGAGCAACGCCATTATCAAAGATCTAAAGATTAGATAACTAATCATCCCAGAAAGGCACGACGCCTCCAAGTGGATCGCTACCAAGAATCGCCCAGATGGAGACACGAAGGCGAGGATCACGCTTCGAATAACCCCAAGAGGCAAGATCCCCGATCTCGCGTGGACGAGCGGGAATTCACATCTAAGGACTGCTATTTCCGGATCGTCCGATACTCGGACAAGCACTAGCAACGGGAACAGATTAAGAAGACGCACGATCTGCCTGCACAGCAACATATGAGAGAGAGAGAGAAGCAGCAGCAGGAGGAGGAGATCGCACCGTCGCCATCCTTGTCGAAGAGGCTGAAGGCCTCCTTGAACTCGGCGATCTGGTCGTCGGTGAGCTGGTCCGCCATTGGCCACGGGGAGGGTGACGACGCGAGAGCGAGAGGGAGAGGAAGAGGCGCTGGCTTGACTGACTTGCTCTTCAAAGACAACTCACCCAAGCTCATCTTATTAGTACAGCCTTTTACATTATTATTATTATTATTATTATTATTATTATTATTATTATTATTATTATTATTATTATTATTATTATTATTATTATTATTATTATTATTATTATTATTATTATTATAGTGTTTGCAACTTGGCACGTTGTTCGCAAGGCTCCGGTTCGTTCGCTGCGTAGCCGATCTTGTTACCCTCTACTGTCAATTCTAATAATATAGAACACTAATTTTAATAACGTGGAACACTAACTAGATAATAAAAAGTCTATGGGGGATATTTAACCCCAAATTATATACTATATGTATAGTTGTGCTAGGGACAGTTTATACCGCTGCTCTAAGAGATTACTTGTTATTTAAATTTAAATTACGTATTTTAGTGATAAATAAAATTCTAACAATCTTCATAATTAGAACATCTCCATTGTACTTGTTATTTTTGACTTACTATTCATAGCAATAGCAAGTCTCTCTATTTTAATTGGCTTGTTATTTTGCTATCTACTCCAATGTACTTGCTAAATGTGAATTGCTATTCAAATAGAGCTATATTTAATCAATTTATATATATGCAAATAAAGTGAAAACAATTAAACAATCTCAATATTCAATAGAATAACAAGTTTGATTGGCTTGTTAAAACATCTCCATTATACTTGTTATTTTTGACTTGCTATTTATAGCAATAGCAAGTTTTCTTATTCAAATTGTCTTGCTATTTTGCTATTCACTCCAATGTACTTACTAAATATGATTCTCTATTTAAATGTAACTATATTTTATCAATTTATATACATGCAAAGAAAATAAAAATAATTAAACAAGCTTGGAATAGCAAGTTTGGTTGGCTTGCTAGATGTAGCAAGTGTGGAGAGAGGAATAACAAACCCCCTAAAATAACAAGTTAAGTAGCAAATACAGTGGAGTGATTTTTTGGATCATACTTGCTATTTTAGGGGATATCAAATAGCAAGTACAATAAAGATGCTTCTATTTTCGTTCTTGCTATTTTTTTTCTTATGTGCACATTGTTTTCTTTTGGCATATTATTATAGGTTGAAAGACACATATTTGAAAATACTATAGTTTTGCATAAAATTATTATAAATTACAGATTGTATTTGCTGGATTTAAAAAATAATGATCGAGATTATAAGAAAACAGATATAGATTGATTAATTTTTATGGAGAGATGGAATTTCCTCCCGAGATTTAGAAAATAAAATTCAGGAATGTATACGCTCTTAAACCTCTTTTGCCTTAATCACTTATGGTTCGGAGAAAAACGATAGTTTACCACAATATTATCAAATTTCTCTATGTATTGTGAGGGTGTTAGGAATGTTACGATTGGCGTAAAAGATTACGCTAACAAGTTTAAGAAACTAAGTGTGTAACAAATGAAGTGTTTGCTTGAGCAAACTATTCCAAGCCTCCGAAGACGGATAATAGCTTGAGATAGTTCGAAGTGTATATTGAATATCTGAATATTCAATGCCTATTACAGGACGAGAAGAGGGGTATTTATAGGTAAAAACTCTAGGGAAAAGACATTTTTATCCCTTAATTACAACCGACGTCTTGGATACTATTTCGATATCCCTTATAGGGTCAATATGGTAAAACATATTTGAAGGATGTCGATAAAGTGGATGTCCCATCCTTCTGGTTGTTTTCCACTTCGAAGGAGAAGCCTATCGGAGGGTCTCTTCAGATCGGAGCCTAGATGAACCCTTTGACTTTGAACCCTTCAATCCGAAGACTAGTCTAGGGCTCTGAGATTATGACTTGTATTTATCTTGGAATCTTAGGGATCATGAGGATGAAGTTTTTTCCCCCAACAGTAGCCCCTCGAATACGCTTTTCCGAATAGCTTGTTCAGCAAGGAGAGCAATATACGCAAGAAATATTTTCATGCTCAGGAACTTAGAAAAAATTCAAGGTATTATAACCGTTCGAAGTGTCTTCAACATCGAAGGTGTATCGAATCTAGGCTTCGAAGTTGAACCTCCATATGATGGCTCCGAAAGAAAGTGAACCGTTATGATGGCAGTGCGTCGCAAAGAGCCGTTACTTTTGTGCCGTTACCCCTCAAGTAGCCGTTAGACATTTCGAGAAAGTAACAGACACAAAGTTTTACCGCGGATTCACACTATTTCACCTTTTGGCCCCACCTGTCATTGATGAGGGTTGGATCTGCAAGTGTGAAAACATACACGAGTTGTGATGAACGAGAATGGAGCAATTATAAAAGAAGAAAGCGATCGGCAGCGAAAAGCTTTTACAGAGCTTTCGTGCTTAAACATTTTCACATTTCCACCTTCAACCTTCCTCTCCGATACTCTCGAGCACTCTTCCAATGGTGAGAACTAGCGCGAAAGTGCCGATAGTGGTGGTGACCTTGGCGCAGCGACAAGCCTGGGCCGCATATGCAGCGGCAGCAATGGCAGGAGCTCCGGGGGGCTCTTCGCCCAAGAATCCGCGGGAACTCTGCCCACCATCTAAGAAGCCACTGAAGCAGACTTTTATCCTTGGGCTATCAACTTGCTCGGTGGAGTCCATCGAGGAAGCGGTGAGCGGGAAGCTGGAGCCAGGAATGAGGACTCGGTTTCCTAGGGAAGAAGTGACTCCGGCATCGAGGAGCGGAGAAGTCGTCGTCTTCGAAGCCTTCTTCGGAGTGGGACTTGGACTTCCCGCAATAGTTTTTTTTGGGAGAAGTACTAGAGACGTTCCACGTTACTCTACCGCAACTATCTCTGAACGCCATAGCCAGATTAGCGGTCTTTGAGTGGGCCTTCCGAGCTGAAGGATGCGAGGAGAGGTCCGAAATATTTGCGGCGACCCATGAAGATTCATGCCAACCAAAGCCACAAGATGGGCCTGGGGACTCCAAGTGGCTAGTAGCCTTCGGGAGCGTCAACTTCCAACTCCAGAAAGGACACTTAAAGAATTTCCCAGCAAAGGTGACCAATGATCGGTGGTACTCCGACTAGATACTCCGGTGGTTTTATGCCGAGGTCGGAGAAGACTCCAGTCTTGCTGGTCTCCTCTACAAGAAATATGGTACCAGAGGGAGGTGGAGGTGACTCCGGACCCAAGTCTTCTTTCAACACGGCTTGGGTTATTGTATTTAGTGGCCAAGCGCATGAGTATGTGGGACTTGGCGGAAGAGTTCATTGCCCTCCGGATACCTCCACTTGGGGCCGACTAGCCTATTGTATTTTAGAGCGCTTCGGAGGGGGAGCTTTGAACTCTAGGTAATACCTCCATATCTCCCGCATTTAGATTAATCATAGAGAATAACTGTAGTATTCTTAACATATTGTTACCTTATTTCAGTGGCTCCGTTGGCATTAGCTCTAGAGCAGATAGCTCAGGCTGCGGAAAGGGTGCTCGAAGCCCCTACTGTCGTGGAGAAGCAGCGGAGGATTGAGCTGGTTGGGAGTTGGGAACGCTCCAACCGAGTTAGGAGCGCACTCGTAATGGAGGCTGCTCCTCTGCCAAGCTTCGACCCAACAGGAGCATTCTCTCGAAAGAGGAAAGCTGCCGCTGGGACCTCCAAATCCGCAAGGACTCCGGTGAAGAAGGCGACGCGGAAGGCTAATCTTCCTTCACCTCCAGCCTCTCTATCTTCGCTCAAGATTCGAAGCTCTTCTTCGGAAGAGTCTGAAGAGGAGGAAAATTCGGAGGTCCGCATGGGGAAGGTGCTCGAAGACCTCTTGATGAGAGACGACGAAGAGGATTCTCGGGTTGCGGCCGAGGATAACCCTCATGAAGAAGTTGGAGTACCTCCAACTGCCGAAGAGGTGGTGGCGACCCACCCCGAACCTGCCGGGGTCCAAGGAGGGGAGCTAGAAAGTCCTTGCTCCCCCGTGATCGCAGTGGTAGTGACAGAGGTCAAGGCTTCAACATCTACTACCCAGCACAAACCTCGGGGGAGGAGCTCGAATAATACCTCAAAATGTATGAATTTCTAGGGGACCCCGAAATCCTCCCTCAGTTTCTAGACGAAGTTAGGTCTTCGATCTTCATTCTTTGAAGTTCCTGAAATAATTTCATTGCACCAGTAATATCTTAATGGATAATTGACAAATACCATATATTTGTAGATGCTTCGAGGAGCAGCATGGCTCCAACCAAAGATGGAGCTTCGGCTCTAATTGGAGATGAGGTTCTGGTCGTAGAGGTAGCTTCGGTGACTAGAGTTACTTCAAACGAAGCTACTCCGTCTGAGGGAGCCATTCTTGAAGGGGGATCCACTCCGACTGAAGTGGTGACTCCTCCGGTTTTTGTGTCGGGGAGAGGTAAGGGCAAGACTTGTCTTGGGCCTCTTCCCTCTTTGACGACAACACCATCGACGAACGACCCTTCGGTAGGTGCTTCGGAAGAAGACCCCGCTGAAGATGACTAGAGAGCTTGTGAAAGAAAGTGAGGTCGCACTGTGGCTTCTGTCTTTATGATGAGTGATTGATAAGGTTGAGCAATCTGGTGAATGAGTGAGTGATGGTTTGATTGCATCGATGGGATCGATGTGTTGTTATGGAGAGTGGATGTCGAGGGGATCGGTGTGCATCGTGTTTCATGTTTTAGCTTGTCTCATGTGTGCAGGGTGGAGATGCTAGCCAACTGTCAGCGGTGGGTGATCAAGGGTCGAGCAGGGAGCTCGAAGCCAGAGGATCAAGGATGCCGAGTGAAGTTGGAGATGATCTCAGGAGTGCACGAGGAGATAGAGCAAGACATGGAAGGACGGTTGGTCGAGACAACGTGACGGTCAAGTCAGTGAAAGGGAGGCCAATGCAAGTGATCAGGTGGCTCGAGGGGATCGAGAGCGGGAGAGACTTGCTGGCGATCGAGTTCGCAGATTGGCGTCACATGTCGGCGATCGAGGAGGCTTTGTCAGTTTTTGCTGAGATCCGTCTCATCTCTAAATGTTTTTAAATTCCAATAATTAGGAGTTTATTTTCGTTTAGTAATTTAGATTAAGTGTAAACTTTTAGTATTTTTCGGAATTGTCAAAATTCTAAAAATATATTAAAAGTATAGGTTTAAGTGTTGTAATAAATTAGGTATATTCTTTATGTATTTTTTTGGATTTTAATTCTGAAAAATACCAAAGGGTATTTCAGGTTTAATTAGTTTTAAGTATTAATTTGTAATTAAATCCTAGGGGTATTTTGGGGTTTTCCTTTGTGGGCTTGCCTATATAAAAGACCTAAAGACCTAGGGTTAGTGTGACTTTTGTGGCTGTCATTAGATTCATCCAGCTGAACATTTTAGGGGCTACCAACCACAATTTCTATTTTGTTCTAGCCTTTTTTTCTGTTTTTAATTTCGTGCTTAGTGTTCATCATTCGGATCAAGCAAAAACAACATCCATGAGCTTCCAGCGTAGGTACTGTTCATTCTTTTTAGATTCACTTTTGGAGCTGAGTTTTGAACTGTTTTATGTTGTTTTTGGACCTGAGTTCTTCACGACTTTTGTTGTACAAGTTTACAAGGTTCCATTTTTTAAGTTTGCAAAAGTTTTTGACCACTGCTGCATATATTTTTTTGTCCAACAAAGTGCCTAAATAGTTCTGAAAACTTCTGATTTCTGTTGATTGAGTTGTCTTCAGTCTGGATTCAATCTTTAAGGCGAGTTTTGATCTGTTTTTGTACTGTTCTTGGACCTGAGTTCTACACAACTTTTGTTGTCCAAGTTTCAAGGGTTTCATGTTCGAAATTTTCAAAAGGTTTTGACCACTACTGCATATATTTTTCTGTCTAACAAAGTGCTTAAACAGTTCTAGAATCTTTTGATATCTGCTGATTGAGTTGTCTTCAGTCTGGATTCAATCTTTGAGGCGAGTCTTGACCTGTTTTGGTACTGTTCTTGGACCTGAGTTCTACATAACTTTTGTTGTCCAAGTTTCAAGGGTTTCATGTTCAAAATTTGCAAAAGGTTTTGACCACTGCTGCATATATTTTCCTGTCCAACAAAGTGCCTAAAAAGTTCTAAAAACTACTGATTTCTGCCAAGTTGTGTTCCGTTTTCAGTCTAGATTCAATCTTTGAGGCGATTTTTGATCAGTTTTGGCTCTGTTTTTGGACCTGAGTTCTGTATAACTCTTGTTGTCCATGTTACAAGGGTTCCATGTTGGAAGTTTGCAAAAGGTTATGAACACAACTATATATAGTTTTTGGCTCATCTATATGCTATAAAAATTCTGGAAAGGGATCATTTGATGAAAATCTTGAAGGCTCAAGAATCTAGAAACATTTTTCTCCCTTTTTTCTTTCCCAGCTTGCCGATCATGTGTTGTCATATGCAGTGATGCTTTTCACCATTAACAACTACATATACTGCCGAGAACATGTTCCACCAAGCCCATTCTGAAATTGTTTTTTATATGAGTCTTTTGTATAGAACAGAAAAAGTTTCAGAGCTATTTTTAAAGTGCAGTCTTTGTTTGTGCAAATTCAGTACTGGTGATCCCTCAATCTATCATTTGACATAATATCAGATAGGAGGGTGATAGCATCTGTTTTTATCGAAGTCTTTACTATATCTACTTCTGCTTGTTCATTTAGAGGTGCATTGTGTGATTTGAAAAGGCCATCATATTCACAAGAATTTGTCGAGGCGCCTATTCACCCCCTCTAGTCGCCATTCCGATTCCACAAAGCTCTGTCCTGGCTTCCGCTACTAGCTTTGTTCTTGGAGCAGCGAACAGGGCTCTGGTCTCTCTTGGAACCTTTGGCTAAGAAGAGCCAAGAAGTTGGCAGCTCTAAGTTGTTCTCTATTTTGAGCGAGGCCAGCGGATTGGAGCTAGACCTAGCCCTCAAAAGGGCTACCCTCTAGGTATGCAACAAACATAAAGTACACTTAACTTATTGAAATTACATCATACTTACTTTGCCCCCTTTTTTTTGCAGCAATTTGTCCTTGCTAGAGCGGCAGCGACTTCCAACGAGATCGAGACCAATCGGCTCAAAAGGAAAGTTACGACGCTTCAAAGGGTCCTTAAGGGCTCCAAAGACAAGTCCTTGCGACTGGAGGAGGAACTCCTCGAAGAGTGGAGGACAAAAGCTATGGTAGAAGAAGCGCTCCAAACGGAGCAGCAAACTCGTGCCAAACATGCCTCCTCAATAGAAGAGCTTCAAGTAGAGCGCACGGTGTTGAGGGCTGAAATTGAGAAGCTTCGAACGTCGGAGGCGGCTTCTGGATCTGAACTCGTAGAGCTCCGAGGGTCTCTTAAGCAAGCGCTGGTTCAGAAGAATTATTTAATGTCAAAGACAACCGAAATCTCCTTTGTCGCTACCGAACTGACAAGGGCCGAAAAGAGGTATAGCTTGACAGCTGATCAGACCATGGATACCCTCAGGGGTGTCCTGGAATATTTTGGAATGGTGTGCCCATCTTCTTCAGCTGTGGCGGACGAGACTCTCGATCGAAAGCTCAAGATGATCCAAGCGGTGGCCAAGATGATGAAAGGCTCTAGTACTCGCTATGGAGAAATCTCCGGGCAAGTAGCCGGGATCGGGGTCCTTTGACACCTCGAAGCGGTCGGGGTCTCTATTGCTCCGGTGAAAGGTTAGACGTCGGCAAGCTTCGCTGATGAAGGCTTACTACGGCCATCATTGGACGTGGCTTCGGCTTGGGAAGCCTTCCGGGCGACCTGGAAAGCAGACAATGAAGTTGCGGCCAATGCTTGGATCAACGAAACCCGTCGGTAGAGGCAAGCTCAGACGAAGCCTCCGGCTCTAGCTCCGCCAACTGCTCCGCCTCCTGACCTGAAGGTCTAGCTTCTAGGGTGCCTAATTATGTACAAGAGATCTTGTAACACCCTTTTATTTTAATGAATGAAAAATTTATAAATGAAAAGTCTTCGCTTGAATGTTTGTTTTTAGGTTTTGCTACATGCTTCAGATCCTGATCTCGAAGTATTAGAGCTTAATGAAGGGCTTCGCCAACAATGGGCTATCCTCGAAAGCTTGAGGCCTTACAGGTGCTCGCAATTTTCGGTTCTTTGAGGGGAGCAAGGGGAAATAGCACCCGGTATATGTAAGGAAGTGTTAACTTATATTAAAGAGGAGGAAAAAGAAGTTAGTATAGTATCTTCATCTTCGGAGGACATTAATTGGTCCGAAGAAGAGTGTACCGGCCAGGAGAAAGCGGAGAGAAGCCCCGAACAACTTCAAACCTAGGAGAGAAGCCCTGAACGACTTCGGACCTGGGTCGAACTTCAGCAAGAGCAAAAGGATTTCCAAGCTTCAAAGGAAGGGAAAAGAGTTAAGCGCAAGGTTTTGAAGACTCTAGGCTCCGGAACAAGTCATCTTCGAAGCCGGGCTAATTCTGAAAATAGCTCTGGGGATCAGAGGGGTCTCCACTTTCTCCTTGGTTTGGATAAAGATTTTTCATAATGTAATATAATTTGTTGAATAATATAAACTAGAATGCTTCAAAATTGTCTCATTACTTCCCAACCCCTCTTTGGGGGTAAGCACCTTCGAAATTCGATCGAAGGTGGTTATGCACAATGATGATAATGTTAGTTAGGAGTACAATTTAAATAACTTTTATTTTTGGAGGTTCAGGGCCCCTGATTATATTAAAGAGGAATTAAGGACTTGTGGTCCAAAATTTTAATAGATGGTCACTAAGGACCTCGAAAATTGCTTTGACTCTGTTAGTTCGGAGTCTGAAGATGGTAACTTGGTACTCTTTTTCGAATGTGGTCGCTTCAGACTCTTTTTCGGATGTGGTCACTTCAGACTCTTTTTTGGATGTATTAGAATCTGATTATAATGGTCGCTTTGGACTCTTTTTACGGACATTTTCAAGTTAATTGCTTGGAGTCCATATCATTTGGTCGCTTTGGACTCTTTTTACGGATGCTATCAAGCCGGTGGCTCAGAATCCACTTTTTGTGGTCTCCTTCGACTCTTTTTACGGATGCTTTCAAGCTAGATGCTCCGAATCTGTAGCATTTGGTCTCTTTGTATTCCTTTTATGGATGCTTTCAAGCCGGTGCCTTGGAATCTGAGAAACCAAGGGTGGTTTCGGTGTATGTGATGAGTGATTGACAGGATTATTTACCCTCTGTTCGAAGGGTACCTCCGAAGGGTGTTCGGAGGTGTGTCACCGGAGTGTGTTCGGTGTTTGCTTGCTGCAGCTGTGCAGCGGAGTGTGCCTGTCGGAGGGGTCCGGCAGTACACGATGACTGGGTTCGTACCGAGGGCTTCGGTACTTTGGGCGGTACATCGGAGTGTGTACCGGAGGTTGCTAACCCGGAGAGGTCTCCGGAGTACTGGATACACTTGTTTGCTTGTCTGTGGTGCGCAGGGACTTCGGAGGCGACGGACAGGGTTCGAGCCAGGTGAACCTGGGTCGAGCGGGTGGCTTGATGCCAGGGGAGCAGGGAGCTCCGTCACGGTGGCTGCGAAGGTGGTCCGGGTCGGTCCTCGGGTCGAGTCGCGCCAGGTGAAGGCAGAGAGTGCGGAGCGTGGCTCCGGCTGAAGGTACTCCGAGACAAAGTCCTCGGAGGTGAGGCACTTCGAAGGTACTCCGGATGGAGTGGCTTCGGAGTTGGTGGACCAAGTCCTCTGCGGAGGCAAGGAGTTCGAAGTGTGCTCCGGAGGGAGACACTCGAAGGTTACCCGACAAAGGTCTCAGAAGTCGAGGTGCATCGAAGGCATTGTCCGGGTGAGGCTCGTCGTGGAGTGTGCTCGGAGTGAGACACTGCGACGGAGTGCTCATGGAATGCTTCATGCGGAGGCCTTGGACGAGGGAGGGACTTCGAAGGGTGGTACTCCGAAGGTGGGGCTTCGGAGTGAGGATGACTTGTGGTGCTTCGGCCATGCATGGCTTCGGTACACGGACGGACGGTGTTCGAGCTCGGAGTAGCTGCGAAGCCGTGGTGGTCCACTCCGGAGGTGGTGGTGCGAAGGCCCAAGGGGCTTTGACGGCTTCGGCTCAAAACCGTCACTGTATCGAAGGACTTCTTCGGCGGAGCGAAGGCCAACAGGCTGCAGGCTTCTCGCCGAAGCTTCCGCACCCCTCGCGTGCGAAGGGAGGTTCCAGAAGTCAACACTGTAAAGGCTGACACTGTCTGTACTGAAAAAGGCTGACACTGTCCCCTCTGCAGCTGACAAGAGAAGCCTCCAAAATAAAGGTGGACTACCTTTTGTACCCCTTAGTTCTATAGAGACAAAATGGATGTAAACCCTAGGGGTAAAGTAGTCACTTCCTTAGGATGAAGCCGTGGGCTATAAATATGGGGGCTCGGTAGGTAACATTTAACACTTTGAGCATTTACTGTTGAGCTCCTGTACACAGACCTCGCTGTATTCATCCAGAGTTCATTTATTTTGTGTTCCTTGTTCAAGCGGCGAAGCCCTGCTTCTGTGTGCTTTTGCTTGAGCTCGAGTTGCATACCTCGCTAGTTTTTAGTTCACCGAAGCCTGTCGTGGCGAAGGGTGTTTTTCTCGCGAAGTGTGTTTTTCAGTGTGCTGTCGCTCTGTGTAACACGAGGCAAGACCTCGCTGCTTACTAGCGAAGCCCTGGTTTTATCCCGTTTTGCTACCTGTGTCGAAGCCCTTAGCGTAGTCCGTTTTGTGTGCGTGTAGACCTTCGCGTACGAAGCCCAGCACCAGTTGCTGTCGCCAAGTACTTGGTCGAAGTCCTCAGAGGGCTGTCCACTCTTGCGAAGGGTGAAGTGCGAAGCCTGCTCGAAGCACCTTGTGTGCGGAGCCTGCACTGACTTAGCAGAGTAGATTTTCGAGGGTTGCTAGTGGAGCGAAGTCTTCTTGGCTTCGAACTCTTGCTCCTGCGAAGCCTGTGTTCGGAGCTGTCGCAGTACCTCCGAACCAGACCTTCGAAGGGTGTGTTCGAAGCCTGTTCCGCAGAAGACAGAACAGAACCGAAGGCTAAGTTTTTAGCCCTAAATTTTTTTTTGCTCCCATTCACCCCCCCTCTGGTCGCCGGTTCCGGTCCAACAATTGGTATCAGAGCAGGTTAAGATCACCAGTTGACCTTAACCGGTTTTGTGATCTGTTGGCGACATGGATAGAGGCAGTAAAATTCCTCTGTTCGATGGGACAGATTTTGCATACTGGAAGGTGCGCATGGAGGCTTACTTGTTAAGCCAAGGAAATGCAATTTGGGAGATTGTGGACTCACAATACTCCATCCCTGATACCCGCACCACTCAAACCGAAAAAGATCAGTACATTGCCAACTCGAAGGCAAGGAACATACTGTTCATTGGTCTGAGTCGGAGTGAGTTTGATAGGGTGCAGCACCTTAGGACTGCTAGGGAAATTTGGACAACACTCACTGTCTTTCATGAGGGCTCTGCTCAGATTAAGGCCAGGCACCAAAGCACCTACAATCAACAGTATCAGCTGTTTGTGCAGGCACCTGGTGAATCTGTAGATGCCATGTTTTCTCGCTTTGACGCGATAGTGAGTAACTTGCGCTCCAACGGGACGCTTGCTTACAGTGATCACGATAGGGCTATCAAGCTTCTCTATGCTCTTGACCGTAGCATATGGGAAGTGAAGATATCCAGCATTGAGGAGTCCACAGGCTATGACACTCTAACCTGTGATGAACTCTTTAGCAAGCTGAAGTCCACAGAGATTGCCAAGGCATCTCTTGCAGTGCACAGAAGCTCTTTGCCACAGCCATTGGCATTGGTTTCTAGCACTAGCCGTGGCACCACTGCAGAACCAAGCACATCAGGCACTTGTGTTCTAGCAGATGGTTTTGCTTTGTCCTCCCTGGTCTCCGTCACAAAGGAGCAGGTGGATACTCTAGCTGATGATGAGCTTGCTCTCATTGCCCGGAGGTTCACCCGCTTTCATCATGAGAGACGGGATCAGAGGAGAAGTGGTTTTAGTGGCTGCTATGAATGTGGCGACACCTCTCACATTAAGGCCAATTGCCCCAAGGTCAAAAAGAGAGATGAGAGTGAGCGCCCCAAATTCCACAAAAAGGAGAGGAAGCCCTTTGTGAAGGGCAAGCGCGGCAAGATGGCTAAGAAAGTAGCCAAGGCCGCTTCCAGAGCCTTTGTTGCTGCTCTCAGCGACATCGACACGTCCTCAACTGAGGAGTCGAGCTCTGAGGAGGAGGAGTCCCCAAGGAAGGAGGACAAGAAGGACAAGAAGGGACGCGACTTCACCGGCCTTTGCTTCATGGCCGACAGCGATCACAGCGGCGATGAGCTTGACTCATCTGAGGTAAACCTATCATCTGACCAGCTTCTAATCAAATTAGATGAGCTGAATGAAGTTGTGCTAGGTCAGGATAGATTGCTTGTGCAAGCCGCTAGAGAAAGAAAAGACCTTAGACTTAGGCTAGAATCTGTATCTACTGAATATGCCATGCTTAAGTCCAAATATGATGATGCTGATTGTGAATCATGTTCTGTTGTCATGAGTGAGCTTGCTCAGTTGCGTTCTGTACATGCTCAAACTCTCTCTGAGCTTGAGACTGCACAGAAGCAGCTTTTGGAGGTGGATTCTAGACCTCATGAAATTATTGATTGCATGAACTGCTCTTTATTGCGCGATAGCATTAATTTACGTGATAAGCATGTTCATGATCTAGAGGCTAGATTGGAGAGGGCCGGTAGTTCTAAGGATGTGCAACCTGTGTGTGACACTTGCATCACCCTTAAGGACCAGCTAGGCACTGCTAGAGAGCGAGCTGAGAACCTCATGTCTGAAAATGAATACCTTCTTTCTGTGGTGAATAAATGCACTGAAGGGAAGGGTAGGATGGATTTGCTCTTGGCCAAGACCAAGTTGTGTGCTGACAGAGCCGGGGTAGCTCTAGGTTTGGGTTTTGAGAGGATAGCTTCAGACAGTAAGACCAAAACTGTTTTTACCTCTCCCACCACCCTAGAGAAAGAGAGAGCTCTGTTGGACACCCCATCAGCCAAAAAGCCTACCCATCCACCAAAGAAAACCACTCCTCCTGCAAAGAAAAATCCTCCCAAGAAAACCACTCAGAAGAAACCCAAGGAGCCTGTGAGAATTGCTCCTATGACCCATGAGAGTGCCCCCAGGAGAGTGTTTCACTGTTCTTATTGTCAGAAGGCGGGTCATTTGATTGGTTTCTGTTTCCGTCGCATCAAGGATGAGCGACGTGCACAGGCGATGAGCTATCAGGACATGCATTACCCATCTTTAGGTATGCATGAGTCTGAGTTTTACTCTCGTCCTGTTTTCGAGGCTCCTCGTGCTTCTCGGAGAGGCTTTGCTCCTCGAGGTATGCACCATGTTCCATATGGTGGTAGACCTCGGGCGAGTAACCTTGTACCTCGTCAGAGTAGGAGACCTCGACATGCTTTGCGTTCTTTGCATGTTGGAAGACCTCGCACTTTGCATCATTCTGATTATTATGTGCGTAGACCGTCTACTTTTACTGTGCCTACTACTCGTGTCACTCAGTGCTGGATGCCTCGCCATTATTTTACTCACCCCAGCACTGAGCGATCGAGACGTTTTCATCATGTGTAGACGACAGGTCGAGGCTTGGAGGGCACGTGGATCGTGGACTCCGGTTGTTCGCGCCACATGACCGGAGATGCAGCTTGGTTCTCCAGCCTCACTACAACCAAGCAAAGGGAACATATCACCTTCGGAAACAATCGAAGGAGTAGAGTGAAAGGTAAAGGTGTGGTAAGAATTAATTCGAACTTCACTCTCAAAGATGTTGCTTTGGTTGAGAACCTGGGATACAATTTGTTGTCTGTATCTCAGTTGCTTGATGAGGGCTTCGAAGTGCGATTTCATCGCGATACTTCGCAAGTGCTCAATTCAGATGGCGTTGTGGTATGTAAGATCTTTAGGGTTGGGAGAGTTTTTGGAGCTGATTTTTCAGAATCGTCTGGTTCTTCTCATTGTCTTGTTGCACATTCGACTTCTGAGCTTTGGAAGTGGCATAGGAGACTAGGGCATATGAGCTTTGAGTTGCTCGCTCGGTTGAGCGCCCTAGGTTTGATCTGAGGATTGCCCAAGCTCAAGTTTGAGAAGAATTTAGTTTGCGCTCCTTGTCGACATGGAAAAATGATTGCCGCGTCGCATTCGCCAGTCACCACAGTGATGACTGAACAGCCCGGAGAACTTCTCCATATGGACACTGTAGGTCCTTCTCGGGTTAGTTCTTTAGGCGGCAAGTGGTATGTACTTGTTATTGTCGACGATTTCTCTCGCTACTCTTGGGTCTTCTTTCTTGCCAGCAAGGACGAAGTGTTTTCTCACTTTCAGAGCTTGGCTTTGAGACTTTTCACTGAACTCCCAGGTGCATTAAAATTCATTCGAAGCGATAATGGCACCGAGTTCAAAAATAGTCTCTTTGTTGACTTTTGCATGGAGCATGGCATAGAACATCAATTCTCTGCTCCGCGGGTTCCTCAACAGAACGGTGTTGTTGAGAGGAAAAACCGCACTTTGGTTGAGATGGCTAGGACGATGCTTGATGAGCATAGGACTCCTAGAAAATTCTGGGCTGAGGCCATGAACACAGCATGTTACATCTCAAACCGAATTTTCTTGCGCTCAATTTTAAATTTGACATCTTATGAGCTGCGTTTTGGGAGACAGCCCAAAGTTACTCATCTTCGAGTTTTTGGCTGTCGCTGCTTTATCCTAAAACGTGGTAACTTGGATAAATTTGAGTCGCGATCTTCTGACGGGATCTTCTTGGGCTATACTACACATGGTCACTCTTATCGTGTTTATAACTTGGAAACTAACACTGTCATCGAGTCATGTGATGTGACTTTTGATGAATCAACCCCCTCTGTTAGTTCTGCTTTTGAACAGGCAAATGAACACGACATGGAACAGACTTTATTCGAAGACGAAGATCCCGGAGAATTCGAGGATGATCCCCTACTACCCTCGACATCAACCCCCGAAGCTGACCCCGCTTCAACTACTTCGGCACGAGGTCCCGAAGCGACTACCTCAACATCGGTCATCTTGGACCACTCCAACGCACAAGTTGAGGGGGAGACTGCATCCCGCCGCGAGGCTCCACATCATGTCCAAAGGATGCACCCTCCCGAGCAGATCATTGGTGAGCTTGATCAAAGGGTAACACGTTCTCATGCTCATTTCACTAATGCTGCTTTTGTTGCTTCTTTCGAGCCCTTAGATGTTAGTCATGCACTTTCTGATTCTAGTTGGATCAATGCCATGCATGAAGAGCTTGAGAATTTTGAAAGAAATCAAGTCTGGACTTTAGTTGATCCTCCACCAAATGTTCATTTCATTGGAACAAAATGGATTTTCAAAAATAAACAAGGGGAGGATGGGACAATTGTTAGAAATAAGGCTAGACTTGTAGCTCAGGGTTTTTCTCAACTAGAAGGGATTGATTTTACTGAAACTTTTGCACCTGTTGCTCGCCTTGAGGCCATTAGGATTTTGCTTGCCTTTGCGACATCCCGGGGATTCAAACTCTATCAAATGGATGTCAAAAGTGCTTTTCTTAATGGCTTCATAGGTGAAGATGTTTATGTAAAACAACCCCCTGGTTTTGAAAACCCCAAGTACCCACATAAAGTCCTTAAACTTCATAAGGCTCTTTATGGACTCAAGCAGGCCCCTCGGGCTTGGTATGATAGACTTAAGTCTTTTCTGCTTGAGCGAGGGTATTTGATGGGCTCTGTTGATAAAACTTTGTTTACTCTCAAGCATGGCAAAGATTTCCTCCTAGTTCAGATTTATGTGGATGATATCATTTTTGGTGGCTCTTCTCATGCTTTGGTTGCCGAGTTTGCAGATACCATGAGCAGGGAGTTTGAAATGTCAATGATGGGTGAACTCACCTTTTTCCTTGGTTTGCAAATCAAGCAAAGCAAACAAGGTACTTTTGTCCACCAGACAAAGTACACCAAGGACCTGCTCAAGAAATTCGACATGTCCGATGCTAAGCCCCTCGCCACTCCAATGGCTACATCTGTAGCATTGGACCCTGACGAAGATGGAGAAGCCGTAGATCAGAAGGAGTTCCGAAGCATGATCGGCTCCCTCCTCTACTTGACTGCTACGAGGCCGGACATACACTTCGCTGTGTGTCTGTGCGCTCGTTTTCAGGCTTCACCACGAGCTTCGCACCGCCAAGCGGTTAAGCGCATCTTAAGGTATCTCAAACACACCCTTGAATTTGGCATATGGTACTCATCGTCTTCATCTTTATGTCTTAGAGGTTATTCAGATGCGGATTTTGCTGGGTGTAGAATTGATAGGAAGAGTACCTCAGGTACTTGTCATTTTCTGGGTACGTCCCTGGTTTGCTGGTCTTCCCGCAAACAGTCTAGTGTTGCACAATCGACGGCCGAGGCCGAATATGTTGCTGCAGCTAGCTGTTGCTCTCAGATTTTGTGGATGGTTTCCACTTTGCGGGATTTCGGGTTAGATTATAAGAGTGTTCCACTTTTCTGTGATAACACTAGTGCTATTTGTATTGCAAACAACCCGGTTCAGCACTCCAGAACCAAACACATTGATGTACGATATCATTTTCTCAGAGATCACAATGAGAAGGGTGATATTGAACTTCAATATGTTGATACCCAACACCAGCTTGCCGACATTTTTACAAAACCCCTCGATGCTTCTCGATTTGCTTACTTGCGTGGGGAACTTGGCATTTGTCATCTCTACGGCATTTTGTGAGGGGGAGCTGATTTTAATTGTCTTGCATATGCTCATCATGTGTGGAATTGCACTTACATCTTTTGCTATTATATGCCTGCTTTTAATTCAAAGAAATCATGACTTCTCAGCTCTATGAATTATGTCTGGAACATTGATTGTCCATGATGTTTTATTTTCTAAAATCAAAACTTGCTCACCGCACCATCTTGTATCTAGCTTGTTTAGGCTGGACTGCTTTTAGCTATCTTTTATCTACTTGACAACAAGACATTGTTCTTTGGATGCTAAAATTTGCAACTTGAAAAATGTGTTCATTATTCATGGATATTCATCAAAATATTTCATTCATCTGAATCAAAATCAAAAATCCATGATTTGCCTGGTTTCAATGAAAAGATCCAGGAGGGTTTGTTTGTCGCACTACTCTATTCTAGACTGCTTACCATTGCACTTTGGTCAGAACTGGGATAGTGTAGTGTATGCCAAAATCACCGCCTTAAGCTTCAGATGGCTTTCATGCCTAGGCTTGGCTTGATTGGAAAGTATAAGGTGGACAAACAAATAACCCCTGGCATTAAGAAAAAGAACAACAAAATTAATTGATCATCAAGTTTGCTTTCACAGCCCCTTTTGAACAAGACTTGTCTGTCTAGGGTAGAATTTGTTAGCTTTGCGCAGTCCTTGTCTTCTCTTGGCTAGCTGCAGTGATTAAGTGGTGATGCTTTTACTTCAAAATGACAAAATCCCATGCCATCATCTTGTTTCACAGATTGTTAAATTGAGCTGAGCACATGATCATTAGTGTTACTGTTGGCATATTTTTGCATTATATGTCTTTGCAATTCTATTCATTTCGAAGCTTTGCATCTTTTGACTGCTCCTTGATGCTTGCATTGCCAAAGGGGGAGAGATTTTGCTATGTTCTCTGCTGCAAGAAGGCATAATTCATAAAGGGGGAGAAAAATTTGCTCAACTCAGGGGGAGTTTTTATCCAAAGGGAAATTTGCCGAAGGGGCTTTTACTCTTTCACAAAGGGGGAGAAAAATTCTTTTATCAAGTGACATGCTTTGGCTCTTTTCTGAGTTTTTATGGTCACTTGTGTGCTGAAAGCTTTTTATTTTTCTTGAAATTGGATTTGGTTGTCAATGCACTCATCAAGGGGGAGATTGAGAAACCAAGGGTGGTTTCGGTGTATGTGATGAGTGATTGACAGGATTATTTACCCTCTGTTCGAAGGGTACCTCCGAAGGGTGTTCGGAGGTGTGTCACCGGAGTGTGTTCGGTGTTTGCTTGCTGCAGCTGTGCAGCGGAGTGTGCCTGTCGGAGGGGTCCGGCAGTACACGATGACTGGGTTCGTACCGAGGGCTTCGGTACTTTGGGCGGTACATCGGAGTGTGTACCGGAGGTTGCTAACCCGGAGAGGTCTCCGGAGTACTGGATACACTTGTTTGCTTGTCTGTGGTGCGCAGGGACTTCGGAGGCGACGGACAGGGTTCGAGCCAGGTGAACCTGGGTCGAGCGGGTGGCTTGATGCCAGGGGAGCAGGGAGCTCCGTCACGGTGGCTGCGAAGGTGGTCCGGGTCGGTCCTCGGGTCGAGTCGCGCCAGGTGAAGGCAGAGAGTGCGGAGCGTGGCTCCGGCTGAAGGTACTCCGAGACAAAGTCCTCGGAGGTGAGGCACTTCGAAGGTACTCCGGATGGAGTGGCTTCGGAGTTGGTGGACCAAGTCCTCTGCGGAGGCAAGGAGTTCGAAGTGTGCTCCGGAGGGAGACACTCGAAGGTTACCCGACGAAGGTCTCAGAAGTCGAGGTGCATCGAAGGCATTGTCCGGGTGAGGCTCGTCGTGGAGTGTGCTCGGAGTGAGACACTGCGACGGAGTGCTCATGGAATGCTTCATGCGGAGGCCTTGGACGAGGGAGGGACTTCGAAGGGTGGTACTCCGAAGGTGGGGCTTCGGAGTGAGGATGACTTGTGGTGCTTCGGCCATGCATGGCTTCGGTACACGGACGGACGGTGTTCGAGCTCGGAGTAGCTGCGAAGCCAGTGGTGGTCCACTCCGGAGGTGGTGGTGCGAAGGCCCAAGGGGCTTTGACGGCTTCGGCTCAAAACCGTCACTGTATCGAAGGACTTCTTCGGCGGAGCGAAGGCCAACAGGCTGCAGGCTTCTCGCCGAAGCTTCCGCACCCCTCGCGTGCGAAGGGAGGTTCCAGAAGTCAACACTGTAAAGGCTGACACTGTCTGTACTGAAAAAGGCTGACACTGTCCCCTCTGCAGCTGACAAGAGAAGCCTCCAAAATAAAGGTGGACTACCTTTTGTACCCCTTAGTTCTATAGAGACAAAATGGATGTAAACCCTAGGGGTAAAGTAGTCACTTCCTTAGGATGAAGCCGTGGGCTATAAATATGGGGGCTCGGTAGGTAACATTTAACACTTTGAGCATTTACTGTTGAGCTCCTGTACACAGACCTCGCTGTATTCATCCAGAGTTCATTTATTTTGTGTTCCTTGTTCAAGCGGCGAAGCCCTGCTTCTGTGTGCTTTTGCTTGAGCTCGAGTTGCATACCTCGCTAGTTTTTAGTTCACCGAAGCCTGTCGTGGCGAAGGGTGTTTTTCTCGCGAAGTGTGTTTTTCAGTGTGCTGTCGCTCTGTGTAACACGAGGCAAGACCTCGCTGCTTACTAGCGAAGCCCTGGTTTTATCCCGTTTTGCTACCTGTGTCGAAGCCCTTAGCGTAGTCCGTTTTGTGTGCGTGTACACCTTCGCGTACGAAGCCCAGCACCAGTTGCTGTCGCCAAGTACTTGGTCGAAGTCCTCAGAGGGCTATCCACTCTTGCGAAGGGTGAAGTGCGAAGCCTGCTCGAAGCACCTTGTGTGCGGAGCCTGCACTGACTTAGCAGAGTAGATTTTCGAGGGTTGCTAGTGGAGCGAAGTCTTCTTGGCTTCGAACTCTTGCTCCTGCGAAGCCTGTGTTCGGAGCTGTCGCAGTACCTCCGAACCAGACCTTCGAAGGGTGTGTTCGAAGCCTGTTCCGCAGAAGACAGAACAGAACCGAAGGCTAAGTTTTTAGCCCGAATTTTTTTTTTTGCTCCCATTCACCCCCCCTCTGGTCGCCGGTTCTGGTCCAACAGAATCCATTTTATGTGACTTTCCCACCTTGACGGATACTCCGAACTAGTGGCTCGAAGTCCATAAAATCGTTTCAAATGAATAATACTTACATCCGCAATCAGCTCCGTTCTCCTAGTGCATCCACTAGAAGTAGGAATCGTTTTGAGAAGTAGGCATTACTCGAACCATGAGCTTTATTTATTTAGAAAGTGTTTACAGATGATTACAAGGAGCCCCTATGCGAAGTATCGCTTAAGGTGCTCCGCATGCCATGCATGCTTTAACTCTTCACCTTCTAAATTGGCTAATTTAAAAGATCCAGGGCGTCCTGAACGAATGATGATATATGGTCCTTCCTATTTATTTCCTAATTTTCCTGGTGCGATAATTTTTCCTAATTTAATAAATCAGAACCTTTATTGAAATTCCATAGAAAATCAATAAACCAAGACGTTCATCATGCGACCACGTACAAATACAAGCAATCATTTACGATTCGTAGACTGTATTAATACAAAAGTGAATAAAGGTGAAGAGAAACTAATAAAATAAAGGGTCCTAGATGAACGCCTCCTCCTAGTCTCGCCTTGACTGGGTCGCTACTCCAGACCTTCATCCTCCTCGTAGTAGATGGGCTCTGGGGGTGTAAGTAATGGGGGTGAGTACAAACATACTCAGCAAGCCACCGAATGCAAATATAATGCAAAGTAATAACAAGGGGGATAGTGGCTAATTTTGCGGAAAAGCATAATTGTAAAGCAGTTAAATGTGAGCAAGTTATTAGTACTGAAATGTAAACATGTGTATGCATCATCATCTTCTAACTCGAGGGGTACATTCAGCCCCACCTCGCTCAAAAATCCTTACATGCCATGAATAACTCAACCATTCAAACAATAGTAAACTAACTGCGAGTAGTCACACAACCCGCCCTTGACCGTGGGCTCGACTTTTTGAAAAGATCAATTACTCTGATCAGAGATGTACCACTGTACCCACAAGGCACGCACTCACCACTTACACCAAAGTGTAACGAGATGACCCATTCCACGAGAACTCATGCCAAAACCTTCCATATGGTCCTCCTCGACCCGACAGCACCCTCTTATGGGTTTCGTATCGTGTCTCGACGCGTCGAGCCTCACCATACCCCCCTTGAGCCACATCGGTACAAGTCACCCGCAGGTTGCCCCTTGCCCCCTCCACTATGGTGCATCGAGTCAGATTGTTCCATACTTCCAGTTAGGACTTACCCATTAGACTTGTGGTTGGTACGGAAGTGCTTTGCATCAGATCCCGCAGACCGGTCCTTATAGTGCCCCGGGTGCGACCAACCAGTTCCCGAGATTGCAACCGGAACCCACCATACTTATAACATAGCCCACTCCAACAGAGTCCAGAGACGAGAATAACGAGGAAATTCATATAACAGAATCCATCTATCTACGACTCATTCTCTTTTTTATCCTATAGCAGTTGTGTCGGTACATTGGGCACTAGCTAATATAATATTAGTAGAGTGACAAGGAGTTGAGGCTCAATAAGCATGGCTTGGGTTTGCACACAAGGACGGGGATCTAATAAATATAAGTGTAGGGCTTGATGTTTGACTAATGCAATAATATCCTATGAGTTATAGCAGTGGTTATGAAAAAATGGGCTTCAATGATGATCAACTATTTCCACAGGAGGGTTCGATGACTTGCCTTGCTCAGCAAATGGTGAAGGTGGAACCTCGGGGTAAAACTCCGGCTCCTCGACGAACTCGTAGTCTTCTCGATACGGAAAAATAAACAATACATTCAATAAACAGATAAAAATCCACCAAATAATAAACATACATGTTTATGGGTTTTATTATGTGAAATAAGGTTTTAATATTCTGAAGTTTGGTGAAACAGTAAAACTTATATTTTAAGGTTTTTCCTCATTTATTTTCTGAATTAATCATTTTAACCCTAAGGGGTTTTTATTCATTTAATCCATAAGATTATTTTGTGCTAAAGTAACATGCTGTTTTTATAGCTTTGATGTGTAGAGAATAAAATGCTGAATTTAATAAAATTTGAATGGTGAAATTTGGAGTTAAAATGAGCAAGTTATGAATTTTCAAAGTTTTATACAATTTTCTAGAATTTTATTTAAACTGAAAAAGGGCTCTGGTCCACGGTGAGCCAAGCTCACAGTGGACTGGAGCCACTGTGCGCGTGGACCGGATTGTCCTAGTCGTTGGATCTGGATCCGGTGATCAGGCGCGAGGCAGGAGGGTTTAATGAAAATGAACGGCGGAGATTAAAACCTGCGAATCGGTATGACGTGGACGCCTGAGATCGAGCCAAGGTTTTAAGTTTTGATCAACAGCTGAGATCACCAGGTACCGGTTTGACTGGATCCGAGGGCTAGGATTAAATCCCGAAAGGATTTAATCTTAGCCCTCCGATCATGATCGGACGGCTAGGGTGCCGTCCGGCACGGCACAGACGTAAGGGGTACTCAGCCCCCTTCGTCTCCGGCTCCGGCGGGTTCGGGCGCAGTGGCAACGGTGGCGGCGGGCGCCTATGGTCCTAGCTCTTGGTGAAAATGGATAGCGGAGGTCATGGCGGTCTCGGCCATACCTTCGGCGGCGATGAAGGGCAACGGACGACGACCGGCGGCGAGGGTAGACGAAAAGGGGTCTTCGGGAGCTCGACGGTGACGGCGATCCGACGGCGCCCACGACCAACGGAGGTGAGGCCGGTGACGGGTGGGAGGTGGCGATCACAGTGGTGTCGTTGGCGAGGACAGCGAGGACTTGAGTCGCCGGCGAGGGCTCGCCGAAGTCAAAACAGAGAGGGAGCCCCAAAGTGGGATGGGGCGCTCTGTTCTCGCTCGGGCTTGGGCTTTGACGCTGTGGGCAGAGGGTGGTGGCCAGAGGGGGTTTATATAGGGGGTTCGCTTCCGTTTAAATGGAAGGGAACCATGGTTTCCATTTTTCTCCCGCCGGTGAACTTTCCATACCCGAGAACACCTTCCATGCATGTCGAGAACGCGTGGCTTTGGTTGGAAAGGGGTCACCGGAGCTCGGCAAGTCGAGATCGGGCGCCGATTTGTCAAGGGGGAGCTGGCGGCGGCGGATTTGGAAGGAGGGGTTGCTGGCGATGGAAAGGGGGATCCCTTTCCATCGGGGAAGACGATCCCGACAGGTGGCCCCCACCTGTCAGCGGGTGAGCGAGTCAGGAAAGCCAGACAGGCGGGCCCCGTTGGTCAGAGAGAGGAAAAGGGAAACGAGTGGTTGCCAGGTGGGACCCAGGCAGGCGCGGACGGGAGAGGAGAGAGGGGGAGTGCACCGACAGGCGGGTCCTGCTCGTCAGTGGCTCAAGACTGGACTGGGCTGGGCTCGGGGCACTTTGAGGGATGAGGCCCATTAAGATTTAAAATGGTTTTCTGATTTAAAATAAATCTAGTAATTCATTTATTTGATTAAGGGTTGTATCACTGTTGATAAAAATTTGTAAAAATTTCTGAAATTGTGTTTTGGCCTCTAGTTTATCTCATAAAATTTTCAAGTCCATATTTTGAATATTCCTCCCTGTTTGGCTTTAATAGGGCTCTTTTCGGGTTTTTCTTTAATAAATAAATTCAGAAATGTCTTTAATAATATTTTTCTTTTATTTTATTTCCTTTTAATTCTTGGGGTGTTACAATCCTATCCCCCTTACAGAGAATCTCGTCCTCAAGATTTGGATCAATCCTCGAATAGCTCAGGATGTTGTGCCTTGAGTTCCCCCTCTTTTTCCCATGTAGCTTCCTCTACGGGGTGATTGCTCCACTGAACCTTACAGAAGCGGATGACGCGACTTCTGGTGGTCCTTTCTTTGACTTCCAATATCTTGACGGGCTTTTCCACATAGGTCAAATCCTCTTGAACATACAACTGTTGCAGGTCTACCTGTTCTGTTGGGACTCGGAGACACTTCTTTAGTTGGGACACATGAAACACGTCATGTACCCCAGCCAGTGAGGGTGGCAGTTCCAACTGATAAGCAACTTCGCCTTGGCGTCGAATAATGGGAAAAGGTCCAACATATCGAGGGGCCAACTTTCCTCTCATGTTAAACCGTTGGGTACCACGAAGAGGTGTGACTCGAAGGTAGACGTGGTCTCCTTCTTCAAAGGCTAAATCTCGACGACGATTGTCCGCATAGCTCTTCTGTCAAGATTGGGTGGTCTTGAGTCGGTCTCTGATAATCCGTACCTTCTCTTCAGCTTCCTGAAGGATGTCTGTTCCAAATACTTGGGATTCACCAGTTTGATCCCAAAGTAGAGGCGTCCTACACTTTCGTCCATATAGGGCTTCGAACGGGGACATCTGTAGGCTGGCTTGATAACTGTTGTTGTATGAAAACTCAGCGTATGGCAAACTCTTGTCCCAAGTTGCTCCAAAATCCAAGACGCATGCTCGTAGCATATCCTCCAATATTTGATTCACCCTTTCCGTTTGTCCATCTGTCTGAGGGTGGTAAGCAGTGCTGAAATTTAGTCTAGTTCCCATCTCCTCCTGAAGGTTCTTCCAGAAACGAGAGGTAAACTGACTTCCTCTGTCGGACACTATTTTCTTGGGCACTCCATGAAGGCACACAATGCGGGCCATGTACAACTCTGCAAGCTTAGGGCCACTGAAGGTTGTTTTAACGGCTATGAAGTGTGCTACTTTCGTTAGCCGGTCAATGATTACCCAAATAGAATCGTATCCAAGCTGGGTCTTTGGGAGTCCGGTGATGAAATCCATACCGATCTCTTCCCATTTCCATCCAGGTACTTTAAGTGGCTGTAACAGTCCTGTAGGTCTCTGATGTTCTGCCTTTACTCTTCTCCAGGTGTCACATTCCGCGACGAACTGAGCAATCTCTTTCTTCATGCTAACCCACCAATAACGTTCCTTCAGGTCCTGGTACATCTTGGTGCTCCCGGGATGGATGGCGTATAAAGTATCATGGGCTTCCCTTAGGATAAGGGTCTTTATCTCCGGTTTATCCGGCACACATATCCGGGTTCCAAATCATACAGTGCCATTCTCATCTTCTGAGAATCCTGGGGCTTTACCTTGTCTCATGTTCTTCTTAATGGCAGCTATATCTGGGTCTTCTAACTGGGCCTCACGGATCTGCTAAAATAGAACTGGCTGGTTTTCCAAGGTGGCTAGGTATGCTCCTGTGGTTAACCCAAGGTTTAGCTTTTCCATCTCCTTATAGAGTAAGGGTGCGTGATCCTGAATCACGATGGCGGTACAATATCCCTTTCGACTTAATGCATCAGCTACCACATTTGCTTTTCCAGGGTGGTAGTGAATACCTAAGTCGTAGTCCTTTATTAATTCCAACCATCGTCTTTGCCTCAGGTTGAGGTCCGGCTGCGTGAAGATGTACTTCAAACTCTTGTGATCCGTAAAGATTTCGCAGCGATTTCCGACCAAATAATGTCTCCATATCTTAAGGGCGTGCACAACATCAGCTAATTCCAAGTCATGTGTCGGGTAGTTCAACTCACGGGGTCTCAACTGACGAGAGGCGTATGAAATAACCTTTCCGTCTTGCATGAGAACACATCCCAATCCTTGGCGAGATGCGTCGCAATAAACATGGAAGTCCTTCCTGATATCTGGTAGGGTCAGTATGGGTGCTGACACCAGCCAGGTCTTGAGGGTGCGAAAGCTTTCCTCGCACTCGGGAGTACATTCAAACTTTTCTCCCTTCTGTAACAACTTGGTCATAGGCTTGGCTATCTTTGGAAAATTCTCGATAAACCTCTGATAATATCCGGCCAAACCTAGAAAACTTCGTATTTCAGATACGCTTGTGGGTGGCAGCCAATCCGTAACCGCTTCTACGGTGGTCGGGTCTACTGCAATACCTGGTGCAGAAATGATGTGTCCAAGGAACTTTACTTCCGCCATCCAAAACTTACACTTGCTGTACTTGGCGTATAACTGGTGTTCTCTTAACTTTCCTAAGGTCAATCGGAGGTGAGTCTCGTGCTCCTTTTGATCCTTGGAATAGATGAGGATGTCATCTATAAACACCACGATAAATTTGTCCAAATACTCCATGAACACCTTATTCATCATATTCATAAAGAAGGCAGGGGCATTGGTCAATCCAAAGGACATAACCGTGCATTCATATAATCCATAACGGGTGGTAAAAGCCGTCTTGGGTATATCCTCCTCTCGAATCCTCAGCTGATGATATCCAGACCACAGGTCGATCTTAGAAAATACCGTAGCTCCTTTCAGCTGGTCAAAAAGATCATCGATCCTGGGTAACGGGTATTTATTCTTGATGGTCACCTCATTCAAGGCTCGATAGTCCACACACATACGCTTAGCCTTGTCTTCTT
This sequence comes from Zizania palustris, assembly GCA_019279435.1. NCBI lineage: Eukaryota > Viridiplantae > Streptophyta > Magnoliopsida > Poales > Poaceae > Zizania > Zizania palustris. Next base: position 38,630,473 of record JAAALK010000288.1, read on the forward strand.
TCTTCTCAACGAAGATGACGGGTGCTCCCCACGGAGAAGTGCTTGGTCTGATATAGCCTTTCTTCTCAAGATCCTCCAACTGCTGCTTCATCTCAGCTAACTCATTGGCGGCCATCCGGTATGGTCGCTTGTAAATGGGGGTGGTTCCGGGCACCAAATCAATCCAGAACTCGATGTCCCTCTTGGGTGGCATCCCTAGTAAATCCTCCGGAAACACGTCCGGGTACTCGCAGACTACTGGTATCTCTTCCAAGGTAATCTGGTGCAGCCTTGGTCTTCCGGATTTTAGGCTTGGCATCTGAAATGTGATGACGGTCCCTTCTTCACTGGTCACAGTCACTTGTCTCCGGGCACATCTTATCACTCCTTGGTGTTTATTCAGCCAGTCCATTCCTAGAATGAGGTCCAAGCCTTGGCATTCTATTAAAATCGGGTCAGCCCAGAATATTGTGCCATGGATATCTACCCATACCTTTGGACTATAGGATTGGGCTAGAGTTTGTTTTCCAGGGGTGACTATTAGCACGACTCTCGGTAGTTCACTTATATTTAGGTTGTTCTTTTCCACAAAGGCAGTTGATATGAACGAGTGCGTAGCTCCAGTGTCAAATAAAACCACCGCAAGTGCTGAATGTACCAAGAACTTACCCATCACGATCTCGGGTGCGGCCTGGGCTTCTTCGGCGGTGACGTGGTTGACTTGGGCGTGGATGGCGGGGTTCGTTGCGACTCCTTGTGCGCGCTTGGGGTGGGGGCTCTGGTGGGAGTAATGTCCCTCCTGGCGGCAATTGAAGCATACCATGGGCTTGCCGTGCTTGTCGCGTAGAATCTCGGCCTTCTTGGCCGGGGCGGCTGGTGCGGCGGGAGCGGGGCGGGATTATCCGGCTCCGGCGTTGGCGGCGGATGGTGCCGAATGATACACCGGGCGGGGGTGGTATTGTGGCGCTGGTGGAGGAGGGGTGAAACGAGGCCTCTGGGCCATGCCCTGGTTCTGCCTGAAGGCAATCATCCTCTTCTTCTTTAGGTCGACCTTATTCTGCTGGGTCTCCTGAATGATAGCTTTATTCACCAACTTTTGAAAGTTGGCATAATCCCAGAGATCAACTGAAGAGAGAGCTCATCCTTCAGTCCCCGGAGGAACTTTGACTGCCTGGCCGTATCAGTACGGACCTCCTCGGGTGCATACCAGGCCAATCTATTGAATTCATGCAAATATTCGGTGACGGACCTGCTTCCTTGTTGCAGGTCCCTGAACTCTTGTTGTTTTTGGGCAATGATGCCATATGGGACATGGGCCGCACGGAAGGTGGCGGAGAACTCGGCCCAAGTGTGGACATGTCCCTCGGGCAGAGTCTCACGCTGGTTGTCCCACCATTCCACGGCAGGACCCTGGAGCTTGTGGGCAGCGAAAGCCACCCTCTCCTGCTTAGTGCAGGTCAGCAGGTCTAGCTTCTTCCCGATGGTTCTCAACCAATCCCCAGCGTCCATGGGGTTGGTGGTGCTCGAGAAGGTGGGTGGGCGGACTCGGAGGAATTCCGAGAGCTGCGAGGCGGGGGCGGGAGTGGCGGGGCGAGGCAGCTCGGGCTGTTGGTGGAGGCGGAAGAATTGAGCCTACTACTCTTGCATCTGCTGTTGCTGCTGTTGCATCTGGTTTAGTAGGGCAGCGACCAACTAGTTCTGGTTGGCCATCATTTCGGCCAGAGTGGGGTGGTTGGCGACCGGGGCCTGCCTTTGCCCGGTTGCTCCCCATTGGGGCAGGTTGCCGTTGTCTCCTCCGTTTTGGGGAGCGTCAGAACCTTGAGTGTTAGTCATCCTGAAGTTTTCAAAATAACACTTTCTTAGGGGAAAATGATACTAAGCTTTATTTCAAAATGTCGTTCTTGCGATTACATTTATTGTCTTTTATTTTAATCTTCACTCATGCCTTATATTCGACATGGGTGGCAATACAATTCAAAACAATAGAAAGAAAGCAATCAATCGTGACTACTATGTCTATGGCAGCTCAGGGGACGGCTCGACCACGGGCTCAATGGAGACGGTCGGGGAGGTGGAACTGGAGGGTCCGGCGGGAGGTGTGCTGCAGGAAATCCTCTTGGGCCTCACGGTGGGGACCCGAAGTGATTTTCGCTTGCGAGGCGGAAGGGGTGCGATCTCCTCGATATCTTTCTTCAACTCCTCAATCTGATGGCGAAGCTGAGGATTGTTGGCGACGTGCTGCCGTAGGATCTCATTCTGGCGTCATAGCTCCTCTGCCTCGGCAGCCAATCGGTGCCCCTGCTGGATACGACGACGAAGATCTCCATTCTCGCGGTTCAGATCCTCAGAAGAGTGTCGGTAGAAGTCGATCTTGTCACGCTGTCCGTTGGCATCCTGCAGTGCCTCATAGTGGAGCTCATCCATTGCCTCCAACAAATGTACGGTGTGTCCAACTGCAGAGTGGCGCTGGGAGAGCATGCTGATATAGACGCTATGGGGACTTCCTGGGGTGCGAAGGGGCACAAAGCGATAATCCGTGTCGTAGAGCTCACTGTCATAGATCATCCGGAGCTCGGTGAGGGCCTGGAGGGCGGTGCGCCGGCTGGCTACCAAGAAAGTAGGTCCTCCACCTCGATAGGTGTGGGCTGTCTGAGGAGAGGGCTGGATGACGATGGTGACCTCACAATAGCTTTCCTCCTCATCGGGGAAGACGCCATGGAACATCGGCTCGTGCTCAAATCCGAGGAAACCGACGAGCATGCGAAGCTAGCGGATGAATCTGGCCTCGTCACGAAGAGTCCCGCTCATGGTATGGACCGACATCTACAAAAGAGAGAAATTTTTTGTGAAAACCTCGGAAGATGAGAGGATAAGTAGTTTTGTAAGAAAATATGTGTTGGGGGAAAATACTCCATCCTTAGGGTTATTGCAGTAACAAGATAAAGACAGATAATGAATTCGAAGGTTTCCAACCTGCATCTTCGGAGATGCCTTGAATCAAGCTCGAAGTATGAAGATGAACTTTAGTTTGGAGTATACCTCCGAATATAGACTCTTCCGAGATCTTTTCTACCAGCTAAGATGGAAGACTTATCTTCTTTCTCATTAGATTAGTCTTTTACTATTTTAGCCCTATTAAGGGTACCGAATAGTTTCCACTATGTCAGTTGTAATAGAGGGGTAAATAGGTATTTTCCTTAATGTTTGGGCCTATAAATACCCCCCGTTTCACCCTGTAATAGGGACCGAATACAAGTTATTCAATACACACATTCGAACTATTCTAAGTTATTATCCTTTCGGAGGCTTAGAACAGTTCACCTTGCAAACACTTTGTTTGTTAGTTTCTAATCTTCAGAAACCTGTTAGCATAATCTTTTACGCCAACAGTTGGCGCCGTCCGTGGGGAACCTAGTCCAAGAAACTTCGTTCTCTACCAACCTCTTACATCATGCCTCCTAAGCGGAGCGCACCTCGTAACCCTGTTCGGAGGTCCCCTCGGATCTCTGGAGAGGTACCTTCCGACACTGTTGAGGTCGGAGGACCTTCGACGTTTCCTCCACCTCAAACTCCGGAAGGAGTTCCCATTCCTCGAGCATACGGAGTCCCTCCGCCAACTCCGTCTATACTTCGACCACCCGGAGTTCCTCTTCCACCCCAAGTTCCACTCCGAACTGATCCTCTCAGTTCTCAAGACCCGGAAGATCCTTCGAAGGAGATGAAGACAATCTTGGTGATATGGCCGCTCAAATGGCCAGTCTCCAAGCCGAAGTAGCGAGATGGCGGCAAGAAGCTGCAAATAGGCTTCGTTCTCAAGCCATCCCAGTTATTTCGGAAGTGCCTGAAGACGACGAACCCATCTATCCTGAAGCCCCGGAGAACGCCTCCTTTGATACTGAATCTCCGCTGCATCCTGAGCTGCAAAAAGTTCGCTTCGACCCGAAGTTTAAGAATTTGAAGCTCTGTAAGTATGCCGGAGATGAAGATCCTGGAGAATTTGTCTGTTCTTATGCTCTAGCAATTGAAGCTAGTGGAGGAGTTCGAGATACCATGGCAAAATGCTTCCCCTTAGCTCTTCAAGGAGTGGCATTAAGGTGGTTCTGGTCTTTGAAGCTAGGATCAATTAATTCATGGGGGCAGCTGAAGAAGAAGAAGTTCGTAAGCAATTTTTAAGGCACCTTCGTGCTTCCAATGTCGACGGGAAGTCTTTTCCAGGTGAATCAACTCCCTGGAGAGACATTGAGGCAATATTTTAAGCGCTTCGCTCATACGAAGTCACAGATCCGAGGGTTGAGTACATCTTCGGTAGTCGACGCAGCTCGGGAAGGTGTCATTCATCAAGGCCTCCTTGATAAACTTCATCGAAAAAGCATATCTTCTGTTTCTCAGTTAATGTCATACTTTGAAGAATATGCGAGGTCGGAAGAAGGTTGGCTTCAAAGGACTGCAGCTACTCCATCCATACTGCAGGAAGTGAAGGTGGAAGTAAAAACTTCGGCGCAGCCGCGAGAACCAGTCTTCGAAGTTCAGCATGATAGGAGAAGGGGGCAAAAGCATCCCCGTTCTGAAGTCCTGAACATTGCACCCCCGCAAAAGTTCACCCAGAGAGCTCCACAGCCTTCGGGAAACAAGGTCAGCGGCTGGAGGCCGCCAGGGAAAATGGCTGGTAAAGGCCAGACCCTTTTCCGCTGTATTCATGGTGAAAACTGAAGCCATGCAACTGATACTTGCAAGGCTATACTTACTCTGAGAGGAGAATATCTAGAAAGAACTTCGGGTCGAGGTACTACTGACCGAGTTCCAGCTGAAGTGCGCCCAGAGCCTGTCCAGGCTGTGGCGCGGATAGAAAACTTCGAAGATGCAAGACGCCCTCCGGTGGCCAATGTTATGCCACCTCCGAAGCAAGAAGAAGGGCAAGACCGAGGAAAAAGAGTAGTCCTCCCCATCTCCGGAGGAGGTACCCTCGTAAGCATGTCAAAAAGGCAGAGAAGAGAGTATGCCAGAGAGGTGGGCCACATTGGGACTTCGTCATCTGCAGCTGCTATGCCGGAATGGTCTCATGTACCAATATCTTTTTCTGCGGAGGATGCAGTTGGCATTAAATTTCCACATGCAGACCCGCTTGTTATTACTGCTGATATTGCAGGAACTGAGGTTCGAAGAGTGTTGATTGACGGAGGCAGTTCGGCAGACATTATTTTTGTTCAAGCCTTCGATCAATTGTGCATCTCCAGAAAGCACCTTCTTCCAGCGGCTCGTCCTTTACAAGGCTTCACAGGACCTCCGCTTGATGCACTCAGCCAAATAGGCCTAGAAGTTACCTTCGGAGAAGGACTGTTAGCCAGGACAGTGGAAGTAATCTTCGATGTTGTAGATGCCCCATATGCCTACAATGTCATCTTCGGAAGAGGCATGCTAAACCAGTTCGGAGCTGTGGCACATCACAATTATTTGTGTATGAAGATGCCCACGCAAGCAGGAGTCCTTACTATCTTCGGAGATTAAGCTACCACCCGAAGAGCAGAATATGGTCATGGCCCCCCTCTTGATCCAAGACAAGTAAATAGCGTGCAAGATGATCAAGAAAATTTTTCAGCTCCTTCTGAGTCTTCGAAGAAATCCTTCCCAAGACCAAGTCCTGAAGGAGAGATTGCAGCAAAGGTTGTTGTTAAAGATGGTAAAGAATATACATTTCAATTTGGTAAAGATTTACCTCCAAAAGTTGCAACCTCCTTGGAAAAGGTGGTGGAAGAGAATTTTGATGTCTTCGCTTGGTCTGACGAAGATATCCCCAGAGTCGATCGGGATATCATTGAACATAGTTTGCTTGTAAACCCGAAGGCCCGACCTGTTCGGCAAGGACTCCGAAAAATGTCTGCAGAAAGAGCTGTTCTGGCGAAGGACGAAGTGGAAAAATTGTTGAAGGCTGGGATTATTAGAGAAGTGGCTCACACAGAATGGTTAGCCAACCCAGTCTTCGTCAAAAAGAAATCTTCTGGGAAATGGCGCATGTGCATTGATTTCACATCCTTGAATAAAGCATGCCCTCGAGACCCCTACCCCATGCCCCGAATTGATCAATTGGTCGACTCCACTGCAGGTTCGGAGTTATTAAGCTTCCTTGACGCGTGTTGGCGCAAATGTTACGCCAACAGGTTCTCTGAAATCAAGAACGGACAAACAGGAAGTTTGTGTTTTAGGACTACTTTGAGCCTCCGAAATGGATAATAGCTCAAGTGGTCCGAATAAGTGTAGATGAACAACTTGTTCTGGCCCCCTCTTACAAGGTACAATGGGGGGTATTTATAGGGAAAAAGCGTAAGGAAAAGACCTATTTAGCCCTAAATTACAACCGACATAGTGGAAACTACTCGGTATTATAAACAAGGTTATACACGGTAAAGTACTGCAAGGTAGATGGATAAGCTGGACATCCAATCAATCATGTCCTTCGGCTTCGAGGCCTTCATCCTCCCTTCGGAGGGTTCTCCAGGGCTTCGTACCGTAGCACCCTCCGGTCGTGGTGACGCATGCTTCGAACAACAGTCCGCCAGCTTCGGAGTCCTCATCATCCTTTGAAGGGTTAATCTTTAAGTCTTGGAAATGGAGTAATTTCCCCCAACTGTAGCCCCTCGAATATGCCTTTCTGTAGTTAACCTGTTTTAGAAAGAAGGCAGTATACGGAAAGAACATTTCTATTTTCTGAGGCTTAAAGAGGATTTAGGGATGCTGAGACTTAGCCGAGGACTTTGAGCTTAACGCGTTCGAACCTCCCCCTTCGAGTTCTTGATACAGTGGGAACGCACGTTGGGAAGGGAACGGTTTCAGAGTGCGAATGTCGTGGGGACGGTTTCAGAATGCGAACATCGTGGAGACGGTTTCGGAGTGCGAACGTCATGGGGCGCCGTTAGAAGTAGCCGTTACAGCGCAAGTAGCCGTTACCCTCTGCAAAAAGGTAACGGTCGATTTTTACAGCGGTTGTACGCCGTTCCAATTACCGGACCCATGTGTCGGTGACGGAAGCCGAACCTGCAATGTGAAATCCATCGAAGAGTAGTACTAGTCGTGTGGTTATAAAAGGGAGAGATAGAGATTAACTGAGATTTTTTACCGCATTCATCACCTGCGATTCCCCTTTCCCCCAATCTTCCAAACTCTTGAACACTCGAGCGCGATGGCGAGAACTAGTCACACCACCCCAGCAACGGCCAACACCTTGGCGCAACGGCAGGCATGGGCCACATCGGCAGCAGTGGCAATGGTGGGGGCTCCGAGCGGTGCCTGGCCCAAGAATCCTCGAGCGCTCCGTCCGCCCTCCAAGAAGAAGATTGCCCAAAGCTTCATCATCGGCCAATCCTTGAGCACCGCCGAGTCCATTGAAGAAGCGGTGGACGGAAAGTTAGGCGCTGGGCTGAGGACTCGAGTCCCCGGGACGGAATCGACTCCAAGGCCGCGGAGCGGAGAGGTGGTTGTCTTCGAAGCATTCTTCGAAGCAGGCCTGGGGATGCCAGCCGTGGACTTCTTGGCAGAGGTGTTGGACTTGTTCCATATCACCCTGCCTCAGCTGTCCCCCAACGCCATCGCCCGCTTGGCCATCTTTGAATGGGCGCTCTGGGCGGAGGGGTGCGAAGGACGCTCCGAAATCTTCGCCGCGACCCACGAAGCCATATGCCAACCGAAGCCACAAGACGGGCCAGGGGACTCTAAGGTGACGATAGCCTTCGGCAGCGTCAATTTCCAGCTGCGGAGGGAGCATGCCCTCCACTTCCCTGCAAAAGCTATAAACGACAGGTGGTACACAAACTGGATACTTCGGTGGTTTTATGCCGAAGTCGGAGAGGACTCCCCCCTCGCTGGTCCTCTCCAGGAGATCTGGTTCCGGAAGGAGGCAGACATCTCTCCGAACCCTAGCCTGCTCTCGACGAGGCTAGGGTTGCTTACTTCGGTGGCTCGTCGTATGAGCATGCGTCACCTAGCCGAGGAGTTCGTCGCCCTTCAGATCCCTCTCCTCGGAGCCAACTAGCCGATCGTGTTCCCACAAGCCTCGAAGGGGGACCTCCGAAACTTAGGTAAACCTTCTCCTTGCTGCATCGTATTTAAATGAAGAAATCAATTATACTCATATTCTCATACCTTTTTCTTTCAGCGGCGCCTCTGGCATTGGCTCCGGAGGACGTAGTTTGGGCCACCGAATGAGTTCTCGGAGCCCCTTCAGTGGCCGAGAGGCAAAGAAGGTTGGAGCTGGTGGGGAGCTGGGAGCGATCCAACAGAGTGTGGAGAGCTCTCGGCGTGGAGCCCCCGAATCTTCCTGACTTCGCCCCGATCGGAGCGGTTGGCCGTAAAAGGAAAGCCGCTGCCGAGCCCTCCAAGAAGGCCGGCAAGCAGCCGCTTCTGAAGAAGAAGGTGGCGAAGCACCCTTCGCAGTTGGCGCCTGCCTCGTCTGCTTCGTCGCTAGGTGCGCGAAGCTCAGCCTCCGAAGAGGCAGAGGACTCCGACGGCCAGACAGCGGCGGCCTTCGAAGCCTACCTCTTGGACGACGAAGATATAGGGGAAGTCCCCCCTAACGCCTCCGTCAGGGAGGTGGTAAGTGTGACTCCGACTGCTCCTCCTGCGCCCGCCGTCGTGCAGGTGGAGTCAGACTTCCCTACTCCCAACTTGCCCGCACCCGAGGCGGTCCCTGCGGAGGCCGTGGCTCCGACGGGAAATGTTGAGGGCAGGACCTCGGGGGATGACTTCGCCGACATCCTCCAGATGTACGAAGTCTTGGAGGATCCAGCAATCCTTCCCCACGAAGCTCTCGGAGGTTCTTTCCGAAGCTCCTCCTTTTTTACTTAATACCTGCCTGCTGTTTGTGAAAACATGCTTATTAATTTTGTTATCGAAATAGGTACCTCTTCGGGTGTTGATGCTTTGGTGGCGTCCGAAGCCCCTGCGTCTTCGGAGGCTGCCATTCGAGCAGACCCCTCCGCGCCTCTGGAGGCTCCGAATTTGGCGGCGGAGAATGTGTCTTTCGGGGCGGACGACGTGCTCGCCGGGACGGAGTTGGCGACGGAGGTCACTCCTGTAGTGGTCGCCTCGACCACCGAGGTTGCCTCCGCCGCTGCTGTTCTGGTCGAAGAGGTGGTTGCCGATGGTCGGAGTACTCCTGCTTCACCCTCCTTCGTACCGAGGAGGGGCAAGAGTATTTCTAGCCTCGGTCTTCTTCCTGGCCAGGCCGCACCCTCCATTGGCAATTCGGAGGATGAGGCCGCAGCGGATGATGCTCAAGCTTTGTCTTGGCTTCCTCTGCTGGCTCCGTTCCTGGAGCACCGGAGTGGCCTCCGAAGACTCATGGATCCCTTGGCTGAGAGAAGCCAGGACATTGCTAATTCGGAGTTGATCTCCGTCCTGAGCGAGGCCATGGCTTCGACACTCAACACGGCCCTCGAAAGGGCTGCCCTTCAGGTATGAAAAAGACACCATAGCTACTTCGCATTAGTGGTCATAAATACTTCAGTACTTACTTAGTTCTTTTTGCAGCAATTTGTCCTTGCTAGAGCGGCAGCGACTTCCAACGAGGTCGAAGTTAATCGACTTAAACGGAAGGTCACTACCCTCCAGACGGCCCTTAACGACTCCACCGGGAGATCCCTCAGGCTAGAGGAAGAAGTCTTGGAGGAACGGAGGGCTAGAGCGGCGTCTGACGAAGCCCTCGGAGCCCTCCGTTCGTCTGCCCAGGAGGTCGAGGCCGAGCGCGTTGTCCTTCGAGCGGAGGTTGAAAGACTCCGCCAGGAGGCCGCTACCTCAAGTGCGCAGCTGGTGGAGCTTCAGGGGGCTCTTAGCCAGGCGATGGCCCTCAAGAGTTCTTTGATGCTCCGGGTGGCCGAAGTGGGTGCGACTGCTGCAGGCCTGGAAGCAGCGGAGAAGAAGAACTCCAGTACTGCGGATCGTACGTTGGAAGCCCTTCAGGGTACGCTGGAGTACTTTGGCACCATGTGCCCTTCGTCTTCTGCTGCGACCCACGAGCCCCTTGACCGGAAGCTGACGAGGATCCAGGTCGCTTCGTCGTTGATGAAGAACTCCGGTATTCGGTACAGGGAGATTTCCGGACAGTGTGCTGGTATCGGGGTTCTTCGTCACCTTGAATCCCTTCGGATCCCCCTTGGCTCAGTCGGAGGTTCATCTCCTGGAGGCTTCGCGGACGACGACTTGCTGCGGCCATCTTCGGAGGTGGCTTCGGCTTGGGAAGCCTTCCGGTCGACCTGGAAGACGGACCATAAGGTCGCAGCTAAGGCCTGGATTGACGAGGCCCGTCGGCAGAAGCAAGCGCAAACAAAGCCACCACTTCCTGCTTCGCCAGTAAACCCTGTTTTTATTAATGAAAAAGTTATAAACGGGAACTTGTCTTGGGTGTTCTGCTCTTTTTTAGGTTTTGTCATGCCCTTCGAGCCCTGACTTCGAACTTCTGGAAATTACCGACGAGCTCCGAAAGGAGTGGCAAACCTCGAGGGTTTGAGGCCTTACCGCCGCTCCCGCTTTTCTGTTCCTCGCGGAGATGGGGGGAGATCACCCTTGAAGTTCGAAGGGACGTCTTAGCTTATATTAAAGAGGAAGAGAAGACGGAGGGGTCCTCGTCTTCCGAACCTATTGACTGGTCCGACTCGGAGTACCGAGCTAAAGACCCTACAGAGGCTGACTCCGAAAGGCTCCTGACATGGGCTGAGCTTCAAGAGGAGCAGAGGAAACTGCGAGCCTCGAAGAAGAAGAGAAGCACCCAGACTAAAAGGATGACTTCGGCGGCTTCGAGCTCCGAAGGGCAAAGTAGCCGTAGGGGTAGCTCTAGGGGCCGAAAGGGTCTCCGATTTTATTTAGGCTTAGACACAAATTTCTCTTGATGTACAATTATAATGATTTAATGTGAAATGCTTCGAAAGTATGCTGTGTGACTCGTACCCTCCGACCCTCCTTGTGGGTGGCGGAGCCTTTACCATAGAAAAGGGTTTGCTAGGCACAATGACTGTCCGAACACCTGCATGCTTCGAACTCTGTACTTATCATTTGCTTTCGAAGACTAAAAATTTGCTCGCTTTTGTTTTGTTTTTTTAAGTCTTTAGACTTCTCTACGGATCCTAACAAGCCGGAGCCTGGAATCTGTAGGTTGGCCACCTTCGGCTCTTTTTACAGATACTTCGCACCCGGAGGCCGAAAATCTGTTTTTCTTTAAATTCCTTAGACTCTTCTACGGATCCTAACAAGCCGGAGCCTGGAATCCGTAGGTTGGCCACCTTCGGCTCTTTTACAGATACTTCGCACCCGGAGGCCGAAAATCTGTTTTTCTTTAAAGTACTTAGACTCTTCTACGGATCCTAACAAGCCGGAGCCTAGAATCCGTAGGTTGGCCACCTTCGGCTCTTTTACAGATACTTCGCACCCGGAGGCCGAAAATCTGTTTTTCTTTAAAGTCCTTAGACTCTTCTACGGATCCTAACAAGCCGGAGCCTGGAATCTGTAGGTTGGCCACCTTCGGCTCTTTTACAGATACTTCGCACCCGGAGGCTGAAAATCTGTTTTTCTTTAAAGTCCTTAGACTCTTCTACGGATCCTAACAAACCAGAGCCTGGAATCCATAGGTTGGCCACCTTCAGCTCTTTTACAGATACTTCGCACCCGGAGGCCAAAAATCTGTTTTTCTTTAAAGTCCTTTGTTGGACCGGAAACGGCGACCAGAGGGGGGGGTGAATGGGAGCTTTTAAAATTTCGGGCTAAAAACTTAGCCTTCGGTTCTGTTCTGTCTTCTGCGGAACAGGCTTCGAACACAACCTTCGAAGGTCTGGTTCGGAGGTACTTCGACAGCTCCGAACACAGGCTTCGCAGGAGCAAAAGTTCGAAGCCAAAAAGACTTCGCTCCACGAACAACCCTCGAAAATCTACTCTGCTAAGTCAGTGCAGGCTCCGCACACGAGGTGCTCCGAGCAGGCTTCGCACTTCACCCTTCGCAAGAGTGGACAGCTCTCTAAGGACTTCGACCAAGTACTTGGCGACAGCAACTGGTGCTGGGCTTCGTACGAGAAGGTCTACACGCACACAAAACGGACTATGCTAAAGGCTTCGACACAAGAAGCAAAACGGGCCTCGGTCAGGGCTACGCTAGTAAGCAGCGAGGTTACACCTCCTGTTACACTGAGCGAGTGCTCACTGACAAAGCACACCTCGCACGAAAAACTACCTTCGCCTCAACAGGCTTCGGTGCACTAAACTAGCGAAGTATGCAAAGCGAGCTCAAGCAAAAAGCACAAGAAAAACAGGGCTTCGCCGCTTGAACAAGGAACACTGAAATAAATTGAACTCAGAATGAATACAGCGAGGTCTGTCTACAGGAGCTCAACAGTAAATGCTCAAAGTGTTAAATGTTACCTACCGAGCCCCCATATTTATAGCCCACGGCTTCATCCTAAGGAAGTGACTACTTTACCCCTAGGGTTTACAACAGATTTGTCTCTACAGAACTAAGGGGTACAAAAGGTAGTCCACCTTTATTTTGGAGGCTTCTCTGTCAGCTGCAGAGGGGACAATGTCAGCCCTTTTCAGAACAGACAGTGTCAGCCTTTACAGTGTTGACTTCTGGAACCTCCTTCGCACGCGAGGGGTGCGGAAGCTTCGGCGAGAAGCCTGCAGCCTGTTGGCCTTCGCTCCGCCGAAGAAGTCCTTCGATACAGTGACGGTTTTGAGCCGAAGCCGTCAAAGCCTTTGTGCCTTCGCACCACCACCTTCGGAGTGGATCACCACGGCTTCGCAGCTACTCCCTGCTCGAACACCGTCCGTCCGTGTACCGAAGCCATGCATGGCCGAAGCACCACAAGTCATCCTCACTCCGAAGCCCCACCTTCGGAGTACCACCCTTCGAAGTCCCTCCTTCGTCCAAGGCCTCCGCATGAAGCATTCCATGAGCACTTCGTCGCAGTGTCTCACTCCGAGCACACTCCTCGACGAGCCTCACCCGGACCATGCCTTCGATGCGCCTCGACTTCTGAGACCTTCGTTGGGTCACCTTCGAGTGTCTCCCTCCGGAGCACACATCGAACTCCTTGCCTCCGCAGAGGACTTGGTCCACCAACTCCGAAGTCACTCCGTCCGGAGTTCCTTCGAAGTGCCTCACCTCCGAGGACTTGTCTCGGAGTACCTTTAGCCGGAGCCACGCTCCGCACTCTCTGCCTTCACCTGGCACGCCTCGACCCAAGGACCGACCCGGACCACCTTCGCAGCCACCGTGACGGAGCTCCCCGCTCCCTTGGCATCAAACCACCCGCTTGACCCAAGTTCACCTGGCTCGAACCTTGTCCGTCGCCTCTGAGGTCCCTGCGCACCACAGACAAGCAAACAAGTGTATCCAGTACTCCGGAGACCTCTCCGGGTTAGCAACTTCCGGCACACACTCCGGTGTACCGCCCAAAGTACCGAATCCTTCGGTACACACCCAGTCATCGTGTACTGTCGGACCCCTCCGACAGGCACACTCCGCTGCAACAGCTGCAGCAAGCAACCACCGAACACACTCCTCCGAACACCCTTCGGAGAACCACCTCCGAAGCCCCTTCGGAGGTACCCTTCGAACAGAGGGTAAATAATCCTGTCAATCACTCATCACATACACCGAAACCACCCTTGGTTTCTCAATCTCCCCCTTGATGAGTGCATTGACAACCAAATCGAAGTTCAAGAAAATGTAAAAATTTTCAGCACACAAGTGACCATAAAAACTCAGAAAAGAGCCAAAGCATGTCACTTGATAAAAGAATTTTTCTCCCCCTTTGTAAAAGAGTAAAAGCCCCTTCGGCAAAACTCCCCTTGAATAAAAACTCCCCCTGAGTTGAGCAAATTTTTCTCCCCCTTTATGTCAAAAACTCTCCCCCTTTTTAAAAATCATGCCTTCTTGCGGCAGAGAACAAAGCAAACCTCCGGAATTTCTCCCCCTTTGGCAATGCAAGCATCAAGGAGCATTCAAAAGATGCAAAGCTTTGAAATGAATAGAATTGCAAAGACATATAATGCAAAAATATGCCAAAATTAACACAAATGATCATGTGCTCAGCTCAATTTAACAATCTGTGAAACAAGATGATGGCATGTGATTTTGTCATTTTGAAGTAAAAGCATCACCACTTAATCACAGTAGTTAGACATGAGAAGGCAAGGACTGCGCAAAGCTAACAATTTCTACATGAGATAGGCAAGTCTTGTTCAAAAGAAGCTGAGAAAGCAACTTTGATGATCAAATAAAGTTGTTGTTCTTTTTCGTAATGCCAGGGGTTATTTGTTTGTCCACCTTATACTGACCAATCAGGCCAAGCCTAGGCAAGAAAGCCATCTGAAGCTTAAGGCGGAGATTTTGGCATACACTAAACTATCCCAGTTCAGACCAAGGTGCAATGGTAAGCAGTCTAGAATAGAGTAGTGCGACAAACAAACCCTCCTGGATCTTTTCATTTAAACCAGACAAATCATGGATTTTTGATTTTGATTCAGATAAATGAAATATTGTGATGAATATCCATGAATAAAGAACACAATTTTTCAAGTTGCAAATTTTAGCCTCCAAGGAACAGTGTCTTGCTGTCAAGTAGATAAAAGATAACTAAAAGCAGTCCAGCCTAAACAAGCTAGATACAAGATTATGCGGTGAGCAAGTTTCGATTTTTAGAAAATAAAACATCATGCACAATCAATGTTCCAGACATATTTCATAGAGCTGAGCTGTCATGATTTCTTTGAATTAAAAGCAGGCATATAATAGCAAAAGATGTAAGTGCAATTCCACACATAATGAGCATATGCAAGACAATTAAAATCAGCTCCCCCTCACAAAATGCCATAGGGATGACAAATACCAAGTTCCCCACGCAAGTAAGCAAATCGAGAAGCATCGAGGGGTTTTGTAAAAATGTCGGCAAGCTGGTGTTGGGTATCAACATATTGAAGTTCAATATCACTCTTCTCATTGTGATCTCTGAGAAAATGATACCGTACATCAATGTGTTTGGTTCTGGAGTGCTGAACCGGGTTGTTTGCAATACAAATAGCACTAGTGTTATCACAGAAAAGTGGAACACTCTTATAATCTAACCCGAAATCCCGCAAAGTGGAAACCATCCACAAAATCTGAGAGCAACAGCTAGCTGCAGCAACATATTCGGCCTCAGCCGTTGATTGTGCAACACTAGACTGTTTGCGGGAAGACCAGCAAACCAGAGATGTACCCAGAAAATGACAAGTACCAGAGGTACTCTTCCTATCAATTCTACACCCAGCAAAATCCGCATCTGAATAACCTCTAAGACATAAAGATGAAGACGATGAATACCATATGCCAAATTCAAGGGTGTGTTTGAGATACCTTAGAATGCGCTTAACCGCTTGGCGGTGCGAAGCTCGTGGTGAAGCCTGAAAACGAGCGCACAGACACACAGCGAAGTGTATGTCCGGCCTCGTGGCAGTTAAGTAGAGGAGGGAGCCGATCATGCTTCGGAACTCCTTCTGATCTACGGCTTCTCCATCTTCGTCAGGG